>OY755237.1:43880411-44474623 GCA_963576725.1 Azorinus chamasolen
GGCTGAAAGTTTCTTCAGTTGGATATACATGTAGCCATAATAAAATATCAACCCTTTCTTCCATGAATATTCATGTAAGAAATAAATCAGAACATGTCTTAAGCAGTCATTCATTTTTTAACATATGAGTCTTAAAAAACAAATGGTTGCTTAAAGTAAGGCAAAAAGTACGTGCAGAAATTTTATATAGGAGCTCTCTGTAGTATTTTTGACCTGCATTAAACTATCACAACAATATGCATTTTTATGACCGCTTAACCCATTCCTTCATATGGACGACTTTTGACGACTCTGTAAAAGTCACTTTGTAAAACCATTTTGATAAAAATTTAATAAAGCATTTGCTCCTATAGGGGCAAATGCTCTATTTATCACAATGGTTCAAACTACGAAATTCTAAACGATTCCTTTTCTCTAGTAAATGCTCCTTTTTTGCAGATTTATTCAAAAGAGGCTGTGTCTAAAAATAGCCTATGAGGTAATGGTAATGGGTTAAGACCGGTTCTACTGTAAGGACATCCTGGTTATCTATTAGATCGTTTTATAATGGCACAGGAAAAGTTTGGCCATGGCAGAATCCTCATAATAAACGCTAGAAATTCAATTTGTTAAACCAAACTTCAACTTAGGTGAAATAAATGGGTTTTATAATACTTTTTGCAGACGATTTAATTTCATTTTCAGCTTTTTCTATTTTGACAGATGAAACAGGTTTGCATTCAATCAGTCAGTGATAAATTGTTATTAGGAATACAGTAAAACGTCCCTATAACGGCCACTAAATTGTGTTTATTAGTTGGTATTTAGAGCAGGTGGCTGCTTAAAGCAAGGTGAAAGTAAAACAGAACGCTCCTATATGAGCGTTCTGTTTTACTTTCACCTAGTTTTAAGCTGCCACCTGCATTTAATACAAACTACTTGATGCAAATTTGTGGCCGTTATAGACAGGTTTTACTGCATGCACTTTATACTACAGTAAAACGTTTCTAATCTGACGACTCAAAGCAAAAGAGTCAGGCAGAATAACATGCTACAACTTTTGGTTTGTAAGACGGATAGCAGCCTAATGAGAGATGAATGTCACGATGAATCTCATATGTCAAAACTTTCGCTGTAACCCTTTGCTCCATAAATACGCCTTCTATGAAAACAGAGTAGACTCAGATCAGACCAATCCTGTAGGAGCCGTCTGATCAGGATTAGCTCTGTTTGTTTGCTTACAACATGACATACATCTTGTTCTATGGTTTCCGTCTTGGCGACCTCATATATCAATGAAAAATCATGAATATCCATGTAAAAAGGGTTAGACATCCTTGTGACTAAAATTAACTCAGTTTTTCATTATTAAAAGTTTAGTTTCTTCTTCTTATCCTCCTTCTTCTTATTATTCTTCGTCAACACCATCCCATACTCAAACATGCACTCATAGGATTATCTCTACCATTTTCGTGAGATACTCCATATAAAGTCATATGGACTAGGAAGTCATCCTAATTCAGTCCTGTGTTTGTGTAAATGTTTTTCAGTGTCTGAAATGTGATAACGTTCTATTCATATCAAAAGTACATCCATCTTGCACAATAGATTATTCAAATAACGTTCAGAAACATGCGTGCGATATTTTTCTTAGAATGTTTCTTAATCCTTTACTTCATACATACTTTCCCCGTCTGGCCAGTGTCTACTCCGTTTGCTAATGGTATATATCATTTTGATTCTGCAGTTTCTGTTTGAACCAAAATATCCTGTGTTCATATGTCATTACAAAAACTAATCTAATAGATATTCATGATGTCATTATTTCTTACATGCATATTCAACAGGGGAAGGGTTAAAAGAGATACATGATAGGCAAAAATGACTTAACTGTATATTCAAATACAGTAAAACCTCTCTGAAGCGGAAGTTCAATTTAGTATAATTATCGGTCTTGTAGACAGGTGGCAGCTTAATACAGGGTGAAAGGCCTTTCGCCCTGCATTAAGCAGTCACTGGTTATCTTACTTCTTCTCAACTAGGATTCCGGTTTAGATATGTTTCACTGTACATTAATAACGTCGCTTCATGCAAGTGATTTTATTGTAATAATTATTTGTACCTTCTAGTCACGACTTTTTACACTATTGCAAACAGGGTTGACCAAGATCAGACAATTATTGTATGTACTCTCTGAACACATTCTGCTCTATTTAATTTTATATGTAGATCTGATGTTATTTATCACTGCATTAGAATTTTGTAATTTATGTTTTAATTACAAGAATTAACCCATCTGTATCCTGTGTCCCTTAAAACGACACACACAAACATCAACAGTGTAGAACCATATCTGAAGGAGCTCACTGATAAGGGTCTTCATTGTTTCCTGAAACCACCTATGTCAATGGCTTTTACTTGGTAATGTTTCGTTTGCTGGGCTCCTTCAACATATAATATGGATGGGTTCAAAAATAAGATCTGGACGAAATTTTCTTTCAAATGATATTGGAATAAAGGTTAATTTACCTTTAGCCTGCTATGGGCGGATGAGTGACTACCTATGCAAACAGTTTGGATCCAGATGAGACGCCGTACTTATGATGAGACGCCGTTACTGTATATTTTACAATCCTCCTCACGGTCGGTTTAGAGGGGTGTTACTATATATATTACCACCCTCCTCATGGTCGGTTTAGAGGAGTGTTACCGTTTATAATACCATCCTCCTCGCGACCGGTTTAGAGGAGTGTTACTGTATATATTACCATCCTCCCCACGGTCGGTTTAGAGGGGTGTTACTGTTTATATTACCATCCTCCTCACGGTTGGTTTAGAGGAGTGTTACCGTTTATAATACCATCCTCCTCGCGGTCGGTTAACAGGAGTGTTACTGTTTATATTACCATCCTCCTAACCGTCGGTTTAGGGGAGTGTTTCTGAATATATTACCATCCTCCTCACGGTCGGTTTTAAAGGGAGTTACTGTATATATAATCATCCTCCTCAAGGTCGGTGTAGAGGAGTGTTACTGTAGTTTTTACCATCCTCCTCATGATCGGTTTAGATGAGTGTTTCTGTTTTATATTACCATCCTCCCCACGGTCGGTTTAGAGGAGTGTTACTGTAAATTTTACCATCCTACTCATGGTCGGTTTAGAGGAGTGTTTCTGTATATATTACCATCCTCCTCACGGTCGGTTTAGAGGAGTGTTTCTGAATATATTACCTCCTCACGGTCGGTTTAGAGGAGTATTACTGTATATTTAACCACCGTCTTCACGGTCGGTTTAGAGGAGTGTTTCTGTTTTTATCACAACCCTCCTCATGGTCGGTTTACAGGAGTGTTACTGTTTATATTACCACCCTCCTCATGGTCGGTTTAGAGGAGTGTTATATTACCATCCTCCTCACGGTCGGTTTAGAGGAGTGTTACTGTATATATTACCACCCTCCTCACGGTCGGTTTAGAGGAGTGTTACTGTATATATTACCCTCCTCCTCACGGTCAGTTTAGAGGAGTGTTACTGTATATATTACCACCCTCCTCACGGTCGGTTTAGAGGAGTGTTACTTTATATTTTACCATGCTCCTCCAGGTCGGTTTAGAGGAGTGTTACTGTATATTTTACCATCCTCCTCACGGTCGGTTAAGAGGAGTGTTACTATATATATTACCATCCTCCTCACGGTCGGTTTAGTGGAGTGTTACTGTATTTAATACGTACCTACGAAAAGTGTATATCATGTAGTACGGCTGACTGCGCTTGTATTCGAAACGAATATCAATTTGCATAATTAGATTGTAAACAGAAGCGTCCTTATGAGGGAGTTTTAACCCGTTCGCTACCAAACTTTTTCGTCTGCTAACTTTGCCGTCTGCTACAAAATTTTCATTCTTTTGATTTTCTTCATTTTTGTTTCAAAAACATAGTTACAGTAACAAACAGTTTGGATCCTGATGAGACGCCGAGTTACTCGGCGTCTCATCTGGATCAAAACTGTTTGCATAGGTAATCACATATCCGGCATCGGCAGGGAAAGGCTTAATATTTACGATATGTTATTTAACGCCTACATTATTGAGCAAAGCCTTGATTGCACACTGCTTTACAGTGTCAGAGTATAACTTTCACTCATTTATTTTAATTTCAGACATACATATTGACATAAGTTAACCCTCATATAAAATCCTTAGCCTTTTCAAACAGAGTAGACCCAGATAAGACGGCTCATATAGGAGCCGTGTTACAACCCGTTTTGTAGTAACGTTGCAAATTGTAGTAATTACTACAAAACGGGTTACTACACTTTGCGTGAAACCCTCCCAACCCGTTTTGTAGTAACGTTGCAAATTGTAGTAATTACTACAAAGTGGGTTGGCATGCAAAGTTCAATATGTAGTAAACTCCTATTACACCGAGCATGGTTGTGTGACTGCAACCAAATTTGGGGTGGTCCTTCATATTGACAATATCCGAGTGCACAGTAAAAATCTTTTCGATACCTTGCCTATTTAAGGAAATAGAGTCAAAAACAGTTTACTACATTTCGTATGGGACCTTGCGACCCGTTTTGTAGTAACGTTGCAAATTGTAGTAATTACTACAAAGTGGGTTACTACAGTTTGTTTAAAAACTTGACAACTCATTTTGTAGTATTTGTGCATAAATATGAAATGATATAGTATAAAATGATAAAATATTATATAATATATAATATTATATATATAATATATAATTTTTAAAAAAAAATTTTTTTATCAATTTTAAACAATACCATGAAATGAAATGACTTTTTGGCATATGTTCATAATATATAATATTATATAATATAATATATACTATTTTACTACAGTTTGTGTTAAAACTTCACAACTCATTTTGTAGTAATATTGCATGTATATGAAATGATATCATATAAAATGATTAAATATTATATAGTATTATATAATATTATATAATATATATATTTTTTAAATTTTCAAAAAAAAATTTTATAATCGATAGGAAACAATATCATGAAATAAAATGACTTTTTGGCACATCTTTATAATATATAATATTTTATACTATAATATATATCATTTTGTATTATGTATAATAATACCAATATAACATATAACAAAATGTTATAAACAATAATAACATCGCTGAAAGTAGTAATTACTACAAAACGGGTTACTACACTTTGCGTGAAACCCTCCCAACCCGTTTTGTAGTAACGTTGCAAATTGTAGTAATTACTACAAAGTGGGTTGGCATGCAAAGTTCAATATGTAGTAAACTCCTATTACACCGAGCATGGTTGTGTGACTGCAACCAAATTTGGGGTGGTCCTTCATATTGACAATATCCGAGTGCACAGTAAAAATCTTTTCGATACCTTGCCAACTTAAGGAAATAGAGTCAAAAACAGTTTACTACATTTCGTATGGGACCTTGCGACCCGTTTTGTAGTAACGTTGCAAATTGTAGTAATTACTACAAAGTGGGTTACTACAGTTTGTTTAAAAACTTGACAACTCATTTTGTAGTAATTGTGCATAAATATGAAATGATATAGTATAAAATGATAAAATATTATATAATATATAATATTATATATATAATATATAATTTTTTAAAAAAAAATTTTTTATCAATTTTAAACAATACCATGAAATAAAATGACTTTTTGGCATATGTTCATAATATATAATATTATATAATATAATATATACTATTTTACTACAGTTTGTGTTAAAACTTCACAACTCATTTTGTAGTAATATTGCATGTATATGAAATGATATAGTATAAAATGATAAAATATTATATAATATATAATATTATATATATAATATATAATTTTTAAATTTTCAAATTTTTTTTTATAATCGATAGGAAACAATATCATGAAATAAAATGACTTTTTGGCATATCTTTATAATATATAATATTATATACTATAATATATATCATTTTGTATTATGTATAATAATACCAATATAACATATAACAAAATGTTATAAACAATAATAACATCGCTGAATGTAGTAATTACTACAAAACGGGTTACTACACTTTGCGTGAAACCCTCCCAACCCGTTTTGTAGTAACGTTGCAAATTGTAGTAATTACTACAAAGTGGGTTGGCATGCAAAGTTCAATATGTAGTAAACTCCTATTACACCGAGCATGGTTGTGTGACTGCAACCAAATTTGGGGTGGTCCTTCATATTGACAATATCCGAGTGCACAGTAAAAATCTTTTCGATACCTTGCCTACTTAAGGAAATAGAGTCAAAAACAGTTTACTACATTTCGTATGGGACCTTGCGACCCGTTTTGTAGTAACGTTGCAAATTGTTGTAATTACTACAAAGTGGGTTACTACAGTTTGTTTAAAAACTTGACAACTCATTTTGTAGTAATTGTGCATAAATATGAAATGATATAGTATAAAATGATAAAATATTATATAATATATAATATTATATATATAATATATAATTTTTAAAAAAAATTTTTTTTATCAATTTTAAACAATACCATGAAATAAAATGACTTTTTGGCATATGTTCATAATATATAATATTATATAATATAATATATACTATTTTACTACAGTTTGTGTTAAAACTTCACAACTCATTTTGTAGTAATATTGCATGTATATGAAATGATATCATATAAAATGATTAAATATTATATAGTATTATATAATATTATATAATATATATATTTTTTAAATTTTAAAAAAAATAATTTATAATCGATAGGAAACAATATCATGAAATAAAATGACTTTTTGGCACATCTTTATAATATATAATATTATATACTATAATATATATCATTTTGTATTATGTATAATAATACCAATATAACATATAACAAAATGTTATAAACAATAATAACATCGCTGAAAGTAGTAATTACTACAAAACGGGTTACTACACTTTGCGTGAAACCCTCCCAACCCGTTTTGTAGTAACGTTGCAAATTGTAGTAATTACTACAAAGTGGGTTGGCATGCAAAGTTCAATATGTAGTAAACTCCTATTACACCGAGCATGGTTGTGTGACTGCAACCAAATTTGGGGTGGTCCTTCATATTGACAATATCCGAGTGCACAGTAAAAATCTTTTCGATACCTTGCCTACTTAAGGAAATAGAGTCAAAAACAGTTTACTACATTTCGTATGGGACCTTGCGACCCGTTTTGTAGTAACGTTGCAAATTGTAGTAATTACTACAAAGTGGGTTACTACAGTTTGTTTAAAAACTTGACAACTCATTTTGTAGTAATTGTGCATAAATATGAAATGATATAGTATAAAATGATAAAATATTATATAATATATAATATTATATATATAATATATAATTTAAAAAAAAAATTTTTTTTATCAATTTTAAACAATACCATGAAATAAAATGACTTTTTGGCATATGTTCATAATATATAATATTATATAATATAATATATACTATTTTACTACAGTTTGTGTTAAAACTTCACAACTCATTTTGTAGTAATATTGCATGTATATGAAATGATATCATATAAAATGATTAAATATTATATAGTATTATATAATATTATATAATATATATATTTTTTAAATTTTCAAAAAAAATTTTTATAATCGATAGGAAACAATATCATGAAATAAAATGACTTTTTGGCATATCTTTATAATATATAATATTATATACTATAATATATATCATTTTGTATTATGTATAATAATACCAATATAACATATAACAAAATGTTATAAACAATAATAACATCGCTGAATGTAGTAATTACTACAAAACGGGTTACTACACTTTGCGTGAAACCCTCCCAACCCGTTTTGTAGTAACGTTGCAAATTGTAGTAAATACTACAAAATGGGTTGGTATGCCAAATTAAATATGTAGTAAACTCCTATTACACCGAACATGGTTGTATGACTGCAACAAAATTTTGGGAAGTTCTTCATATTGGCAATATCCGAGTGCATAATACCTTTTTTCAGATACCAAGCCTACTTAAGAAAATAGATTCGAAAACAGTATGCGAGAAAGAGAGAGAGGGAGAGAGGGGGGGAGGGGTGAAAGAGTTGTGGTAAAGATACAGACGAAGAGACAGAGACAAAGAGACAGAGAGACAAAGACATAGGGAGACAGAGAGATTGACAGAGACAGACATACGCACATTAATGGCGTGACATAGACAGGGAGAGTTTATTGCAAATTCAAATACCTCCTGAATAGTCATGGACAAATTATTTATAATGAATTATGGAAGGTGGATCAGTGTAGAAGACATAGAAACAGATCTATCCAATTCCATTAGCAAACAGCAGACCCTGATCCTATAGGAGCCGTCTTATCTGGGTCTACTCTGTTTGCAGATGCGTGAAAACAATTTTATATGAGGGAAACTAATAAGGGTTAAGCAGACTCCATCACATCAGAAATTACAGTAAAAAGGTTACAGCACTGGCTTGAGTAGTGCCCTTAGAGCAACTGTTACATCATGGTACAATCTCTTCAGGTCAATGCTACTCTAAACTCTTTGCACGCTAGCGGCGAAACTATGATTACCTATGTTAACAGTTTGGATCCAGATGAGAGGCCGCATAATGCGGCGTCTCATCAGGATCTAGACTGTTTGTCATCTTGACTATATTTTTGCAAAGAAATGAATGAAAGTTTATTTTAAGAATTGAAGCAGATGACAATTGTTGCAGACGAAAAATTACTCAGCAAAAGGCATTTAGAAAGGAATGTTGACCTATTAACCCCATGATGTGTATTGTATGGGTGATTTGTTGTGCCACACTGGGAATTATACAACTGGATGCTATCATAGGTCTTTGCATAATGTTATGTTTGTTTCTGCAGTTAATTTATGCGATTGGAAAAAAGTATTTTGTATCATTAGGATCATTTATTTTAATAGTTTTTTATTATGCGAGTCATGTAATATAGTCTTTATCAATTGTATTTAGTTGAAATTCAGGTGTTTAATAAAGATTTTCTCCTTGCTATTAATTGTATTTATTTTAATTTGATTTTGAAAACAAATAATGTTTTAAGTTAATTAAAGTTATTGTAAATTAATAATTAATGTTACTCAAAAAATGAGTAATCTTCTCACTTTAGATTGTTAAAAAAAATAATGACCCGTTTAATTGGCTGATTTTAAAATATTCACACCTAGAGCTAGAATTATTTCTAAACGCCTATTAACCCTTTCCCGCTTGCTTTGACAAGAACTGATCTGGGTCTACTCTGCTTTGTTTGATGATGCGTAAAACACGTCATTTCCATAAAGAGAAGTTTAAGCTTTGATAAAAACTGTAAAATCAAATCTATATCTTGTCAAAAGCAAACAGAGCAGACCTTGATCAGACAGCTTCTATAGGAGCCGTCTGATCTGGTTCTACTCTTATTTTTAATCCGTAAGAACACATTATTTCTGTAACAGAGCAGACCCTGATCAAACGGCTTCTATAGGAGCTGTTTAATCTTGGTCTACTTGGTTGCGTAAAAAAGGTTTATATGAGAGAAGGGGTTAAAATATTTTTATGAATATTTTAATTGGTCATTTCACACAAAAACTGGCATTAAATATTGCCTAGCATTTTATTTGCCTATCTACCTGGATCAAGGTATAATTGCATAACTTTATCTCATATGGTCACTGACCCTGACTGGACACTGCAGGAGCACTCAAGGAAATCAATCAGCACAGGTGGATACTGTGTATATAGGGGTCACTTATATAAGGAGCTTAGAAATGCCTTTAAGCAAGCTCTTCCAACGAGATCTGTAATGTCGTCTGCTTCAGATTTGTTGTCATTTGAATTTCTAAAATATCAGTTTTAGGCAGTTTGACCTAAATTGTAAACAGTTTAGATCGTGGTCAGACAGTCACTTGGTATTAGATCTGAATCCAGACTGTGTGTCAATTTTAGTTCAAGTTGATTCAGCGGTGACAGGAAGAAAACAATGCACTAAGTTTCTATGATCTGCTAGAAATGTTGTCCACTAAAAAATATATATTACTGTAACTCAGTGAGCGATATAGGGCCAATCACTCTCTTGTTTTAAAAAGTTTTTCCGAAAAAGACCAAAACAAGCCCCTTCCATCTGAATTACTTTCATAATGTCATTGATTTTTCATCTTCACACCTTCGGACGAGTAAGAGTATATTGTCTTATTTAGAGACAGATATGGTCTTATCGTCTGCACTTCTTTCTCTGTTTGTCTCTGTCTGTCTCTCTGTCTGTATGTCTCTCTTGCTCTCTAGCTCTCTCTGTCTGACTACTGCCTGTCTGTCTGTCTTCCTCTCTCTGTCTTCCTCTCTCTCTCCCGCTCATTTTCTCTTTTTTTTCTCTGCATGTTTGTCTGTTTCTGTCTACCTGTCTCGCTCTCTTCCTCAATATCTCTGTTTTTAACTCACCAGAGCATAAAGTGCTTAGGGTGAGCTATTGTGATCGCCTGATGTCCGATGACGTTCGTCGTGCGTCGTTCGTCGTCGTTCGTCAACAATTTGAACCTTTAAAAAAATATTCTCCTCTGAATCCACAGGGTTCTCAGCTTTCATCTTTGGCATATAGCATCATATTTAAGTCCTCTACAAAAGATATATAAATTATGCCCCTGGGGTCAAAATTTGCCCCGCCCCAGGGTTGTCAAATTTTCAATAGAAACATATAGTGAAAACTTTAAAAATATTCTCCTCTGAATCTACAAGATTCTCAGCTTTAATATTTGGCATATAGCATCATGTTTAGGTCCTCTACAAAAGTTATATAAATTATGCACCTGGGGCCAAAATTGGCCCCGCCCCAGGGGTGGCTAGTTTTTTTAAGCAGACTGTTGTACCAGCTGTCTGTTACAGAGTGCTTGGTTCATTAGTTAGGCATAGGGAAAACTTTAAAAATCTTCTTGCCAAAAACTGCATGTTCCAGAGCTTAGATATTTGGTGTATAGATTTACTTAGTATACCTGTATGAATTGTGTTAATATCAATGTTCTGAGGTCCTGCCATGTGGGTTATATTTTAAAATAGACTTCTACAGTATAAAGGTTACCGTTTGAACCACTAGCTAGCCAGCTAGTTATCTTGAGAGGTCAGGTTGAAGTTCACCTGCACTATACTCTAGTTGATGTCTGCTTCAGAATTATTGTCTGTTTGTTCACACTGTTTTTTATACAAACCAATCTTTCAATTAACCCTCTTGTACAAACCACATGATTATGAAGTTAAAAATGTATCAGATCAGAATTCAAACTGTGCTAATTTCAGTCAAGTCATGCTAAGCACTGATAGGGTTATTTACACTGATTTTTGCAGTTATCTGTTAGAAATGTCTGCTGTCAATGGCACTCTGGTGAGCGATATCAGGGCCATCATCTCCCTCTTGTTATCTCTTTATGTCTGTCTGTCTGTCTGTCTGTCTTTCTGTCTTTCTGCCACTGTCTGTCTGTCTGTCTGTCTATCTCTCTCTGTCTATCTCTCTCTGGCTCTCTCTGGCTCTCTCTCTCTCTCTCTATCTCTGTCTGTCTCTGTCTGTCTGTCTCTGTCTGTCTGTCTTTGTCTCTGTCTCTGTCTCTCTCTTTCTCTCTCTCTCACACACACACACGCGCGCGCGCGCGCACGCAGACACGCAATCTCCCTCTCTTTCTTAATGTCTATCTTCTTTAGGTGTCCCGTTTAGTGTGTGTCTCCTATAAATTATATGACATACAGACAGAATATTTTGTTTAAGTGTCATCCATCAATATAGTTAAGTATATATGCAATTATTTTAACTTTTTAGTACATGACAGAAGATACCATGTATTAGTATTTTACATTATGGCTATTTTATAAGAAATAATTATAATTAATATGGGTTATTGTTTTGCCAAATACAAAACTAATCAGAGCTATATAGTCCAAATAGCTAAAAAAGTGTGGACCCTGATCAGACGACTCCGAGGATCAAACAGGTATTATAGGGGCCACCGGATCTGGGTCTACTCTGAACAGCCGCTTTTGATCAGTTACTACATAAATACGAATTTGAGAACAGTAGACCCATAGCATATGGCTCTACTGTAGCAGTCGTCTCAAAGCTGGGCCTGTTGTGTTTACTTATGAAGTTACAATAGACTCTACAGTTTCTACCAATACCAAAACATCCAGCTAGTGTACAGTTGCCATTGTAAATAGCCATTGTTTACACGGATATTCATGGATTATTTAACACGTTCCATCATATAAACGCATTTTCACGTATTTGCAAACAGATAAGACCCAGATCAAATGGCTCCTGCTTGTTAATGAAAAGTTATAGATCAATTTCTAAAATGCTACAATATTCCACGCGTCCACTATTTGGTCAATGAATATTTATTAGGTATTTAGAATTGTTATAGATATAAACAAAATTGGAAAGGGTTAAGGTTTAAAAGGCGATTAGGACCGGCGATAAGGGATAATAATTGGACACAGTGCTACACACGTTCATGCAAGTGAGCTTGGCATTACTTGCATTTTAAGTTTGTGTGATTACCCTTATTATTATATATTATATTATATATTATTATATATTATAAAAATATGCCAAAAAGTCATTTTATTTCATGGTATTGTTTCCTATCGATTATAAAAAAAATTATGAAAATTTGAAAAATATATATATTATAGAATATTATATAATATTGTATAATATTTAATCGTTTTATGTGATATCATTTCAATATACATGCAAGTTTACTACAAAATGAGTTGTGAAGTTTTAACACAAACTGTAGTAAAATAGTATATATTATATTATATAATATTATATATTATGAACATATGCCAAAAAGTCATTTTATTTCATGGTATTGATTTAAATTGATAAAAAAAAAATTTTTTAAAAATTATATATTATATATATTATATGATATATTATATAATATTTAATCATTTTATATTATATCATTTCATATTTATGCACAATTACTACAAAATGAGTTGTCAAGTTTTTAAACAAACTGTAGTAACCCACTTTGTAGTAATTACTACAATTTGCAACGTTACTACAAAACGGGTCGCAAGGTCCCATACGAAATGTAATAAACTGTTTTTGACTCTATTTCCTTAAGTAGGCAAGGTATCGAAAAGATTTTTACTGTGCACTCGGATATTGTCAATATGAAGGACCACCCCAAATTTGGTTGCAGTCACACAACCATGCTCGGTGTAATAGGAGTTTACTACATATTGAACTTTGCATGCCAACCCACTTTGTAGTAATTACTACAATTTGCAACGTTACTACAAAACGGGTTGGGAGGGTTTCACGCAAAGTGTAGTAACCCGTTTTGTAGTAATTACTACAATTTGCAACGTTACTACAAAACGGGTTGTAACAATGCTGTCATTATTTCTTATATGGAATTTCATCAGGAAAAAGGTTAACATGTCACTTTCATGTTTCATAACTTACCACTTTGAAGTTTGTATTGTTCACGAGTTTTTGCCATTATTAATGCCTGAAGTTTTACACAATGTTTTGGGTGTGTCAAATACTTCCTTGTTCGTGATAAATATGATATATATCAAATTAATCCGTGCATGAGACTGGTTTAATAAATTGTGCGCTCGTATTGCTACAAAATATTGTCAATGTATATTCGTATGCACAAAAACAAGTTGTAAAGTCAGAACCCTTTTGTCTGATCAAGGTTGCCACAATAGTACTCTTTCGGTCTAGGCTTTGCAAATACAGCAGAAACGTGTCATACGCTATCATTCATTTATTGACCATTTATGTATTGAACATATGAGTCTTAAAAAGCAGGTGCTTGATTAATGCAAGGGAAAGTAATGCAGACAGCTCTTATTGGAGTTACTTTTTGACCTGCATTAAACTCCTGTCTAACATAACTTTAATTATTCCTCGTTTTTATTGTCGCATAAGATAGTTTCTATTGTAGTTTTAACCATTTCGACGCCAGATTTCTAATTGTCGTCTGCAATCGAATTTCGTTAAATCATTCAGTAAAATAAGAAAACAAGATATATAAATGCCAATTTCAAAGTAATGAAGCATAGATAATAGAGTTTGAGACAAAAACTGAAGTTCCTGATTAGAAGCCGCTTTGAAAAGGCGGCGTCTAATCTGGGACAGCACTATTTGTCGTAGTGCATTTTGCGACATTGGCGGTGAAAGGGTAAATTTGATGAGGCACCTAGCTGATCGGCGATTTATTAGGTTACAATCTATGTGATACTCTGAATATGGGTTTGTAAAGTAAATAAATATAATTCCCCTTTCACTGCAAATGGCGAATCTGTGAGTGCCTACTGCAAACAGTTTGGACCCAGATGAGAAGCCAAGAAAATCGTCATCACATTGGAAGCAAAAATGTTTAGTGTTATGATTATTGTTTTGAAACAAACGAAACGATATAAATAAAAATGAACATAAAATGAGCAATCAATTATTTTTGCCGACGACATTATTTGGCAGAGAAATAGTTGAGGAGGGTGATAATCTTAACCCATTCCATCATAGGCTATAAATCTACCGAAAAGGAGGATTAACTAGAGAAAAGGGCATTTTTAGAATTTTGTAATTAAAAACCATTGTGTTAAATAGAGCAAATGCTCTATTTATCACAATGGGCTCAACAGGTGTATTTTACAAAGGCGTAGAATTGCGTATTAATGGAAGAAAGGGTTAACAGGCGAAATGTGTTTGGTGGCACAATGCATGCTATGGGCGAATTACGATTAGGTGTTGAACTGGTTTAGATCCAGATGAGGCGGTGATTTATTCGTCGTTTTACCGAGAACCAACTTCCCGATCGTGGGTTTGAAAAGATACTTAATTATAACAACTGAAGTAGATAAAGAAAGGCAAAAACTATAGACGTTGACATGGTGACATGGGTCACACGCATGTTTATAATTTCTGTTTGCTTTGCTATTTACCTCTGCTCATTTATGCATCTTTCCTGCTGTTAGACATGCATTTACGCTACATATATGCACATATTAAGTGAATTGATCATACATATAAATGTAGGTATCAACATGACCCGTAAGTGATAGACCAAGATTTATGCAATGTTCTATATATACTCTTTGTAAGCTTTACAACTTAAGTTTTGTGAAAGTATTGTAGACCCTGATCAATGATACATAAAGGTACAAAAAGGTCATGATCTACACTGTTTGCAAAGTGTTTGTACATGTGACATTTTATTTGAAATGAATTATTATATAAATTAGGAAATGGAAATTGATGCGACACATGTGTGAAATTAGCACACTAAATTGCGATTGCAGTTACAACATATGCTCATTTAAAAATCATATATTTAGAACAGTAAGCAGAGATCTTAGAAATACAAAAGAACCCCGACTGTTTTCCCAACGTGTGTTATACGTATTGAATATAGTAACTCGAATACCACGAAAAGCAGAAACGTATAGCTTTTACTGTCTGTCTGCCTATCTGTCTATGTGACTATTTCTATGAATATATGCCTGTCCGCCTGCTTGTCTGTCAGCCTGTTTGCATGTCTACCTTCCTGTCTGCCTGCCTGTCTTTCTGTTTATCTGCCTGGCCGGCATGCATGCCTGCATGTCTGTCTGCCTGTCTGCCTACCTGTCTGTCTGTCTGTCTGTCTGCCTGTATGTCTGTCTGTCTGTCTGTCTGTCTGTCTGTCTGCCTGTCTGCCTGTCTGCCCACCTATCTACACACTTACCTACACAACCACTCACCCACTTTGAAAACAGAACATGTATGCGAAGTGATCGACAAAACTGGCCTACTGAGCTCCAATGGTCGAAAGCTCCATGTCGCTCCCGAATTTACACACAGAGTCCCTTTCATGACCAAAGGAGGTCTGCAATAGTTTCTTAGAGAGGCACAGTTTATCTCAATTTCCTAGGTGCAGGACGTTTCCTGCGAATTTATGATTGTCTTACAGTTTGGATCCGAATTAGTTTTCTAGTGTTGACATTCGGACTGTATATTTGTATAAGAATACAATACACCTTATGTGTTTGTTAAATACAAATCATACCAAATTGTAAGTGGGTTAAAATTTATTTTATCATGACACTAGAAGCTTAACGAATAAGGATTTCAATCCCACTTATCGAGTATGTATCATAAAACTATTGTAACTACAAAACTAAGGGTCAAAACAGTGATGGCCTATGCGAACAGTTTGGGTTCAGATTAGGCGCCGAGTAACTCGGTGTATCAACCTGAACCCAACTGTTTGAGACTACTGGCATGAATTTGAAGAAAAAAACGATAAGAGAAGCAAACACTGTTATTAGAATTAAAGAAGAAAACAATGCTGTTGTTTCATGTGTTGCCGTTTTTCACATACGTATGTCTTGGCTGTTACATTTTTGCCGGTCGTTACGTTTGCTGCCACTGATACTTTTGTTTTGCAGTTGTTATACATATGTTGCCATGGTTGCATATGTTGTATTTGTTACATGTGTTGCCGTTGTTACATATGTTGTGTTTGTTACATGTGTTTAAAGCCACTGATGCAATTGTTTGCAGTTGTTAAGCATATGTAGCCGTTGTTGCATGTGTTGTAGTTGTTACATGTGTTGCCATCGTTTCATTAGTTTTCGGTTGATATATATGTTACCGGTATTACATTTGTTTCCGATTGTTAAATGTGTTGCCGGGTGTTATATTTGTTGTCGATGTTACATTTGTTGCCATTGTTACCTTTGTTTTGGCTGGTTACACATCATGCCGTTGTTAAATGTGTTGCCGGGTGTTATATACCGGTATGTTGTCGATGTAACATATGTTGTCATTGTTACTTTTGTTGTAGCTTGTTACACATCATGCCGTTGTTACTTTTGTTACCGGGTGTTATATATGTTGTCGATGTTACATTTGTTGCCATTGTTACCTTTGTTTTGGCTGGTTACACATCATGCCGTTGTTAAATGTGTTGCCGGGTGTTATATACCGGTATGTTGTCGATGTAACATATGTTGTCATTGTTACTTTTGTTGTAGCTTGTTACACATCATGCCGTTGTTACTTTTGTTACCGGGTGTTATATATGTTGTCGATGTTACATTTGTTGCGATTGTTATTTATTTTAGCTTGTTACAAATCATGCCGTTGTTAAATATGTTACCGGGAGTGATATTTTGTTATTTTAATCTCAGTTTAGAAAAGGAAGTAGACAGACTGTGTCAAAATTCCCATGATTTACCTGTAATTTTCTAAGCAAACCCTTTACTTGATAACCACATCGCCTTTTCAAAAAGAGAAAGAGATGTTTGATCAGGGTCTGGTATGTTTGCTGATACATTTGTAGAGTCTCTTCTTTATCATATTGCAATAATTCTCCTTGGTTTATGGTTTTATACAATAATTAGTTCCTCACATGCCGGACTCAACCTATCTGCAATTTGCAAACAGCTCGGATCCAGATGAGATGCCGAGTAACCCGGCGTGTATCCAGAATTCAAGATGTGTGACACTCTGTTGATAGTTTTTCAAAACGTTTAAACCATTTCCACATATTGACGCCTTTTGACGCCTCTGAAAAAGTCACTTTCTGAAACCATTGTAATAAATAGAGCATTTGCTCCACAGGAACAAATGCTCTATTTATCACATTTTTTTCAAAACTACACAATTCTGAAAACAATCCTTTTCTCTTGTTAATGCTCCTTTTTGGTAGATTTAATCAACGAGGTTGGATCTGAAAATAGTCATGCGGGAATGGGTTAAATGAAACGATTGTAAGTAAAATTTGCAAATTAGAGTCTGAGCTGAAGTCATTTTAGCAGACTGAGAACTCTTCAGTATTGCAGTATTGATTGCGCATTTATGAAGCAAACGAAGAAGTCAATAATATATAACATTCGGCACTTAATTATAACAGAGGTCCAGATAAGATGCGTATATTAAAACATTTTCAAGAATAACTTCTTTACTTATCAACCAAACCCTATGTTGCGACCACTCTTTAGAATCGTCTCGAAGAGATTTTAGTATTTGAGTACACACCCTTATCCGTTGCTCTGTTATTAACCCATTTGCGCCCGGTGGATTCTTCCATGCTTATATATTGGATTAGTCCATTTTTTTATCAAGGGGTGCCAGGTCAAAATTTTCGTTTTGTTTTATATTGAAATTCCTATCAACAAACAGTGTAGACTCTGATCAGAGTCTACACTGTTTGTCTAATTCCAATATATGGGACCGTGGGAGCAAATGGGTTTATATAAATAAAATATCACACAAAGTTGAAAACTATACCATAAAGCATTCTTACCTTTAAATATCACATTGTTTCACATATTCGTCAGAAACGATTCTTTACAACCGAACGTTCGATCCTAATATACTATTTAAAACTTCCTAGTCGAGTGTTACATAGTCTGAGCTGTTAAGTAATGCGCAACAAAGCGTATAAATAAACGTTATCACTGATATACCTTCATATTCGTTATATTTTGTCGCTGTGTGACCTATTCAGTTGCATTTTCGCATTGTCCTAGACCAAGTGCAGCAGATACAGAACTTTGCAATCATACGTTTTATGTGTGTGCATGCGTGCGGTGCGTGCGGTGCGTGCGCGTGTGTGTGCGTGCGTGCGTGCGTGCATGTGTGTGTATGTATATGGACGTGCACGTGGCTGTGTAATCGCACTTCATTTGTGCTTCTAGTCTTGCTTTGGACACTCGTGTAGCATCTACTGTTTGTCTTCCAGTATATGTTTTCACATTAGGTTTGACATTTGAAATACTTTTTGATCAAAATTTGACCTCGCACTGATGTGTGTTTCAGGATGACCAACTGATTTACATTCAGATTGAAACTGGGTTGGGTAATATTGGTTTGACAGTAATTTAAAGGACTATTGTATAACCCTTTCATCCATAAATACGCCTTTCTACTCCTCTGTAACAGTTACAGTTTGAAACCATTGTGATAAATAGAGCATTTTTAAACTTTTCCGTTTCACTAGTAAATGCTCCTTTTCGGTAGATTTATTCAAAGAGGTTTGGTCTAAAAATAGCCCATGGAGGAATGGGTTAAGCAGACAGAAGTTTGTGGAGCGCCATTAATACTAACTCTGCAAACAGATACCCCCAAACGAATCCTTTCCTCCATGGTCATACTTTATGATATAATTCAGTGAAAAGCCATGGACGCATTTATTATACATGTACATAAAAGTACCTAGTCATAGTTTACGTTCAGTCCGAAGGGCCGCTCATCCGACTGTACATTTATACATACACACTAACAAGAATTTTCTTTTGTCGTGATACAAATATCATAATCGGATTTATATCATTCTATTAGCAAACAGAACAAGAACTCTGTCTGATCTGGGTCTACTCTATTTGCAAAGGCGTCAAATGTTGCGAATTGTATTCAGTTCATAAATAAAATATCGTCTTTTAAATTCTCAAAGAATATTTGCCTTCCATCATTGTAAAAATATTTGTGTTTTGGTGTCAACTATTTGGGTATTCTGCTGAGACGCTCAATTAATTCGGCGACTATTCCGGATCGAGATTCATGACAAAGTTCAGTCATCCAAAATTAGTCCATGGTGTTAAATGAGCCAGCAACAAGTCAAAAAAAACTTTAATTTTGTAAGCCTTGCTTAATACAGTAAAATGGGTGTGCCTATGGTAGTTGAGGAAATCGACAGGTCTCACCGCACGGGTAAGCCGTCGCCAGGTAAAGCCCGGGGTATCCTAGTGAAGTTTGCGTCCTACAGATCCCACAACAAGCTTTACCGGGCTAGGGCCAGCGCTAAAGGGTCGGAAATTTTTTCTAGTGCATACATCAATGAAGATCTTACCAAGGTGAGGAGTAATTTGCTTTACAAGTGCAGGTGTTTAGTGAAAGAAGGCAAACTTAATGGCGCATGGTCCTGCGATGGCGTCATACTTGCGAAGGACGGTGAAGATGTCGTGACCAGGATAGACTCGTCGGATGACTTGGCTGGTTTCGAAGTTAAGAAGTCAGGGGGGTCTAAGGCAGAGTCAAGTGAGGCTCCGGCCTAGGTCACACTCAGACCGCTTGCTGGGACTTAACTTTTTTTCCACGCTGTATTGACGTGTGCCTGTAGTATGCTGTGTAATCGGGCATGCCTATGCTTTTCCCCTTCAGACGTTGAATGTAATGTCCCGCCGGTATTTCACTTAAGTGTCCGGCAGATACGGGATACTCGAACCGTGCTAGCGATTTTATAAGAATAAACAGTGTGGACTCTGATCAGAGGACTCCCCTGGGAGTCCTCTGATTTGGGTCTTTACTGTTAGCAAAATTCTGAACGCAAGTGCCATTATAGGCGTGCGCCGTACTAAACAGATCATCTTTGTTACAGATTTGTAAATTTATCAAGGCATGTATTAATAGTGTGGATCCTAATGAGACGGTCAGTGCTTGGCCGTCTCTTCATGATCCAAACTGTTTCTTGGAAATGCATGCTGGTAGCGTGTGGTGCGATTTATGTGGAATTTAGAATTTAAGGCTTACAATATTCTTGCATACTTCACACTTTATAAATGTAGAATAATGTAGCTATATTTTTGTAGTGAGTTTTTTGGACGGATTATCTTTTAATCTCCTGTATATAAATACGCATTTTGAAATGAACCCATTTCCCTTTTCCCCCTATATTTATGTTCATATTGTTCTTTCATTTTTGTTTACATGTACTGATTCTTTTTTTTGGTCAAATGGATGATGAGTGTGGACCCAGGGGACGTGGCGGTGGTTGTGTCCCGACCCGGGGATATGCCGACGGGCATGGCTGTATGTTGGCGATAGTCCTATTCTTACTGTCTTTTCTAAAGGTGTCGTAGTAATGCCTATGTATAGGACTATCGTTACCATGCCGTCTTACAGCTGTCGTTTCGCTTTCCCAATTTTACTGAACTGCTTGTTTATATTCTGGCTAACAAGAGGACATATTGAAACATACTCCCTACTTAGAAACGTTAAAGTATCATCAAATATTTGTACTCAAATAATTTATACTAAAAAACGTCTGGTCGCTGTGAGTGAAACATGTCTGAAAAATGTAGCCTGTTTCAAATACTTATTGAAGCTTCAGTGCTTTGCCACATGTATCATTTGGATGATTACTTTGCTCCTATGCTCCGGGGATATTCATCCAAATCCAGGCCCTGATAATTTTTTAAATTCGTCTTCACATTCAATCAATTCGTCTGGCCATAATTCATCTGCATCGGTGTTGGCCCTCGCCAATAATCTATCGCTAGTACATTATAATGTCCAAAGTATGCTCACTAAATTAGATATCCTGTCTACGGAACTTCACGGTTTTCGATATACTTGCCTTCACAGAAACTTGGTTGAGTGATGCTGTTACGACAGTAGACTTGCATATTCCCTCGTATCATCCTCCTGAACGAAAAGACCGTCCCTTTGATAACCATGGCGGAGTTATATTATATGTGAAAGATGAAGTTAAGTATACTCGCCGTATGGACATTGAATTGGTCGGTTTAGAATGTATTTGGGTTGACCTTTTTATCAGGCATAAACATATATTACTAGGTGTATTCCATCGACCTCCAAATTCAGACCCTAATTATTATTCCATGATTGAAGATTCCTTTCACTTAGCCGTTGATACAGGTATAGAGGATATAATAATAACTGGTGATTTCAATTTTAATATGCTAAATCCTCAAAGCGCAAGAAAAATTAACATTTTATGTCAGCAATTCGGCTTTACACAAGTCATAATTGAATCAACTCACTTTACCGAACACTCAACCTCTCTTATTGATATCATCCTTGTAAAAAATAAAAACAATATGATATCAAGTGGCGTAGGTGACCCTTTTCTAAATCAAACCCATCGCTTCCACTGTCCTATTTATGGACTATTTCGGTACGCAAAACCCAAATTCAAATCCTATACTAGAAAAATTTGGAAATATGAACAAGGCGATTATGACCTTCTCAGAGAAAAAGCAAGACTCACAGACTGGACTGACCTCAAAGACGACGACATTAATGTATATTCCAGGAATATAGCAGACAAACTATTACAATTAGCGGAACAATGTATCCCTAATAACACTGTCCGTTTTAAACCTTATGAGCCACCTTGGCTGAATTCAAACATTAAGAACAAAATTAGAAAAAGAAAGCGAGCATATAAAAAAGCAAAGTCCACAAATACTTATTATAGTTGGATTCGTTTTAAATCACTTCGTAATGAAGTTGTAAGCTTAATTAGAGACTCCAAAAAGTTGTATTTTGACAATTTATTGAACAAACTTCGTGCTGATTCACTCTCTCCGAGAGACTGGTGGAAAACTCTTAAATTGTTTATTACCTCTACAGATAGAAATTCTATACCACCCCTTACACATGATGACGGTGTGGCTGTCGAAAACAATGACAAGCCTAACGCTTTAAATTCTTATTTTACAAACCAAACAATACTTAACGTAGGCAATGCTAAGCCTCCTGACTTGATGGCTACGAATCATATAATGCCGACTATAAATCTATCAGCCTATGAAGTAAAATCTGTTCTTGCTAGTCTTCCTCTGGGCAAGGCTTCAGGTCCTGATGCTATTAATAACCGTATACTTCGTGAATTATCTAATGAAATATGTAAGCCTCTCTGTGACATTTATAATAAATCCCTATGCGAAGGTGTGTTGCCTCAGAGTTGGAAGGATGTCTATGTGAGCGCAATTTTTAAAAAAGGCGACCCATCCTTGGTGAGCAATTATCGTCCTATATCTCTTCTAAGCAACTTAGATAAAGTACTGGAAAGACTGGTTTTTAAACACGTATTCAATCATCTACGAGATATTGACTACCTTTCTTCTTTCCAGTCTGGATTTATTCCAGGTGACTCAACCATTAACCAGTTAACATTTATTTATAATGCTTTCTGCAAAGCTCTAGATGAAGGAAAAGAAGTAAGGGCCATCTTTTTCGATATCAGTAAAGCTTTTGACCGTGTATGGCATATTGGTCTGTTAGAAAAACTTAAAGCTGCTGGACTCTCAGAAAGTCTTGTCACGTGGTTTTCAAATTACCTAGATAGTAGACGGCAGTGTGTGATCATTCCTGGTGCGAAATCTGAATGGTTACCCATACATTCAGGTGTACCACATGGGTATTTTCTTGGACCAATACTCTTCTTAATTTATATCAATGACATCGTTGATGACGTACAATCTAATATTCGTCTGTTCGCTGACGACACTAGTCTTTATCTCATTGTAGAACATGCTGAAGCGGCTGCCAACACTTTAAATACTGATGTCGATAGAATTACTAAATGGGCGGAAACCTGGCTCGTTACATTCAACCCTACAAAAACCGAGTCCATGTTAATTTCAAGAAAAACAAAAAAACTGACCATCCTCCTTTACACATGCTTGACGAACAGATCACTGAAGTCAGCGTACATAAACATCTTGGTATTCATTTGTCACGTGACGGGACATGGCATGCATATACAGATTACATAATATTAAAGGCCTGGCAGAGAATAATTATTATGCGTAAATTAAAATATGTTTTGGATAGAAAATCGCTTGAAATAATCTACCTTAGCTTTGTGAGACCCTTACTCGAACACGCAGATGTCGTCTGGGACAACTGTACATCGAATGAAAAACATAACCTAAATAAAATCCAACATGAGGCCGCAAGGATAGTTACTGGTGCAACTAAATTTATCTCTATTGCAAATCTTGAAAAGGAAACAGGTTGGGAATCTCTAGAGAGCAGAAGAAGAAAACATAAGCTCATTCTATTCTACAAAATGATCCATAATGAAACACCAGAATACATGTCTTCTCTTGTTCCTTCTCTTGTACATGTAGGTACCCAAACCGATTACCCACTAAGAAATCGTCACAACCTTAAATATATACATGCCCGCACAAAACTCTACAGTGATTCCTTTCTGCCTTCCGTTGTCCGAGAGTGGAATTCTCTCTCTTTGGAAGTCAGAAATTCCGGTTCCCTTTCAATTTTCAAGACTGTAATAAATCGGACAATTACTCCTCCACCTCTATATTTTTATACAGGGAACAGGAAGGCGCAAATACTTCACACGCGCCTTAGAACAAACTGTAGCTCTCTAAATCTCACACTTTTCCAAAAGAATATTGTAGAATCTCCTCTTTGCATGTGTGGTGATATTGAGAGTACTGAACACTGAACACTTTCTTCTTGTTTGTATAAACCACTATATTCCACGTATACGTCTTTTAAATTCAGTCAGGCCAATCCGCCCTGTTACAGTGAAACTTCTTTTAAATGGGGACTTGTCACTAGATGTCCAAAGTAACTCCACCATTTTCCAAGCAGTTCAAATGTTTATCTTGGAATCAAAGCGGTTCGTTTAAGCCACACGCGGCTCCTCGTGGGAGGGTATCCAAGTATTTCCCGCGTCTTCTGGTGCAATTCTACTCATATCCGTATAATGACTGTCTCCTTTTTGACCGTTTTCTCTTTTTTTTGTATTTGCATTAATATATTTACTTTGAATAGTCTTAGACATTTCTGAATGAGAATTATAGGTGTAATCATTTTCTTGTTGAGATATGCTCAAGCTGCTGAAAATGCATACGTTTTACGAATGTAAATATATGGGCATTCGTTTTCTTGATTTACTCGACAACAAACTGAACTTATGTTACTCATAGCAATTGTCCACCATTGCATTGCTATTATATGTAGGGAGAGGGTCTTTATAAGCATGTTGCTTTCGACCCAATCCTTTCTGTACCTATGGATGATACACATGATTAAGAAATCATATGAAATAAAATATGTTTAAACTAATACAGTAAAACCCATCTAAACAGGGCGTTCAAATTTGTATAAATGTCGGTCTTCAGACAGTTACATGTAACAGCTTAATCCTGTAGGAGCTTTCTACACGACTATCACCCTGCATTAGGCAGTCATCTGTCTTAAAGTATCTAAATCTTCTCTACTAGAATTTCAGTTTAGTGGGGTTTTACAATATTCATGAATTTTATCCTGTATAATGAGGTCATGTGTCTTTAAAACCGATAATCTTTCTTATTTAACATTTAGCCTGCTACTTGCAGATGAGTAATGACCTATTCAAATAGTTTGGACCCAGTTGGCACGTTGGGTAATTGGGTGTCTCATCAGGATCTAAACTGTTTGATACCCGACTGAATAATTGGTAGACAAAGTGATAATAGCTTGGATTTCGAAAATGTAGTGGACGAAGAATTGTGTAAAAAATAATTAGCTCAGCAGGCTAAAGGTTAAGTGCTGGGATTAACCAGGGTTGACTGTGATACTGATCATCATCAGTCGGATGGTGGTCGTGTTTAAAGACGGAAACTGGTCTTGTTCTACAATAATTATTACATTTAGATATGAATGTATACAGTAGAACCTGACTTAAGCGGCCATGAAATAGAGGTATGTTTATGGGTAAATAAGGTAGGTGGTAGCTTAATCCAGGTCATCAATAATGCAGCTTTATGCATTACATTTGGCTTGTACCAAGCAACCACTTGCTTTTAAACACTCCTATCTTCAATAAATGAATGACTGGTTCTATTGTAGAGTGGAATGGGACGGGCCGGTAGTTAAGAAAGTCTCCGACAGTTTCCTTGGACCCGCACGATTAAGATTGTTGGCACAAGCCCCTTTGCATAACAATCGCTACAACTCGCTTTGTAGAAATTGTGGCACTTTGTATCGTTCAACAATTTAGATTGGCTTTGTACGACTTATGCAGGAGCTGTCTCATCTGGGTCTTCACTATTTTCAGGTAGGTATATTGACGTGAATAGCAAGCGAAGGGTTAATACTACATGTACCTCAATATTCATGGACGAGTCCAAGTTGTCCGTAACCATTTATATACATATACATGAAAAGATGTTAATAAAATTTGTGTAAGTGTAAACAAAGGGTCTGTACCATCTATTTTTGTAATCGGTTGTCAGAAAAACTCAACGAATAAATTGAATAAACAGACAGTCACACCAAACACTTATCTAGAGCGACTACCTGAAAGTGATCCGATTATGTGTCTTCAACGAAGGCGCTAGCTTAACGCAGGGCGAAAGTTCAGCAGAATATATGGGCTTCGTGCCTTACTTTCGTCCTTCACAAACATTAACATTTTAAAGTTGTGACACATTACAGATATTCTACATTAATGTGTTTCCTTATCGTCAATCAAATCAGCCATATTACAAATGTATTATTATCTACTGTGACATAAAGCGCATTTACCTAATTTCTCTTATATATTTATGTCATTATTACATGTATTTTTCTATATTTGTCTGACCGAGTACCTAGAGTAACTAGGTTCTTTAACTTATATATGTCATTACTACATGCATATCGATAGGAAGGGTACCTTTCACTTATATATGGCATTACATGAATTGTTTTAATTTGACGATATATAAATTACAAACACGTATGCTTTTAAATAATAAATATATTATTGGCACTGTATAATTACAGCAAAAACAAAGATAAACATTGTATAATTACAGCAATTATCAAAGAAAACATTATTTCTTTGACCCATTTCCATATAAATATGCTTTTACTAGGGTAAACATGTTAAAACATTTATAATTATGCATGAAAACACATTCCGATCTGCGTAAAGTGTATCTGCAGGTGTACTCAGTAAGTAGAATTGGGCGCTTAATTCACGCATCAGTATAAAGTTAAAGACAACACAGTCGCTTTGGTGCAATCTGATGGACACCCAAATCCAGTTGATGTTCCACTGACCGTTCCAAGGCGGTACTCTCTTTGTCACCCTTGCTTTTGTGTTTTTGTTTTGTGCCTTTGTGTTTGTGTTTTGTTCGTGTTTGTCGCATGTGTTTGTGTGTGTGCTTGTATGTGTATATGTGTGTATTTGGTTGTGGGGACGTGTTGCTTGCTTTCTGTTGGTGTTTTGGTGTTGGTTGCGTTTTGTATGTGTCTTTTCCTGCTTGACTTGAGTACTTTTGTATAGCCAATGGCAGCATTATTGTCGCTAAATGTCGTTCTATACAGCACTACTTATACCAGATAAATATTAACAACCATTCATAGAGGCATGTAGCTGAAAAATGAAGATGAACGTATGGTATTTTTGTCATAAGTAAGAGAGTATAGAAGTTTCCCTAGCTATTACTACGAATCCATCGCAGATATATCGTCACCAAGCAGCACATTGACTTAAAAAACAAAATGATCTTTGAGATACAGTAAAACCTCTCTCAATCGGACGTTAATATTGGTCCTGGAGACAGGTAGTAGATTAATGCAGGATGAAGGTCATACAGAAAGTTCTTCTGGGAGCTTTCTGCACGTTTTCAACATGCAATAAGTAGCCACCTACCTAAAAGTGTCTGAAATCTTCTCTACTAGAATTCCGGTTTAGAGAGGTTTTACGGTATGTGCAAAATGATAATAAAATCATCCGGTGTATGAGCAATATTAAGCAACTGATTTGGTAGAGCTCTCAGGAAATGAAGATGATTAAACACCCGGCGATGCTTGCGTTTCTTAAATAGCCGCCCAATGATGAAAATAGTTGTGCTATTTACATCAACATTACATAGAAATGAAACGAAACTTCGCGGACTCTTTTGTGTTTTTAAACATACTGTGTTCGATGAATGTTTCTGGCTCGACCAAAATTATTACAAACCTAGACATGCGGGTTGTGTAACTGACCTAACAAATCACAAGGTTTATTCTCGTTCTTGTGCTTTTGGTGATCATCACGGAGACATCATAAGGGGAATAGGGAGAGCGGTAATACATTACTAACTATAGACGAAAGTATCAAGTCAAACAGTCTTTGTCACTTACTTTGAAATAAAAACAATCTAGCCAATAACAATATATTCATTCTTTGCAACGCTACTGCACCCATAGCGATATAGTTGAAATACCGTTAAAACGACATAGAACCCGGTACAAATTTACCTTTTACTCTATAAATACCCCTTTCTACGCCTTTGCTAACAGAGTAGAACCAGATCAGACGCCTATAGGAGCCGTCTGATCAGGGTCTGCTCTGACAGGCAGTTTCTGTCATTGATTAGCATTCTTGTGTCCATGTGCAATTGTAGCAGCTTATCTGGTTAATACACAATAATCATTTGTCTTACATGGATGTTCATGGAGTAAAGGATTAACAAAAAACTGCTTAGTTATTCGCCACAGTCTGTGTCAATATGAGTTATACAGGTACCACCTGGTCATGAGAGATCACTGTGTTGGATACAGACTAGTCGAAGTTATAGCTTATATAAGCATGATACATATTAACCTATTAATTACTCCCTATGAAGTTTTTTTCACTGGCCATTATAAAATTTTAATTAACACATATTGAAAAGTCATGCATTTTTGTACAAATATTCATAAAGAAACGGGTTGAACAGCAAATACCAAAGCTACATAGACAGCAGCTGAGATGTCAGTCCGAGTACATGACAGGATACCGGTATTTATCGAGAAATATGGCATTATCAGTTATAGGTAAACGTGGTCTAGTGTTTTACATGTAGACTACATATTTTAGTCATTATCTCGCTAAAATTGGATCTGTTTATTTTTCACTACGCGATAACGCGAATAGCGATTATTAAGGCTAATTATTGTTAACCCATTACCTCATAGGCTATTTTAAATCATTACCTCATATGCTATGTTTAGACCCAATCTCTACTGAAAGGAGCATTTCCTAGAAAAATAACAATTTTAATGCTATGCAGTATACTGTATTTATCATAATGGTTTCAGAAAGTGAATTTTACAGAGGCGTAAAAAGCATCAATATGAGGGAATGGGTTAAACTGACAACTTTCCAGAACACTATATACAGAAATATGTCCACAAAGACAACTGAAACATCAGTAGCTACATATGAACGACCACAATTATCGCACATATATACCGCTAGGGTATTAATTAATACCAAACATGAATAAGCATACATTTGTTGAGAATTATAAAAGAAATAAAAAGTGTAATTGCGGCATTAAACCATGTCCTGGTAACTTGAAAATAGTTTGGATAACTGTTTGGGTTATTTGTTCAGAAAAATATCTTCTTTGAAGAGGATAAAGAGGATCACAAAACACCCGGCCTGTTATGTTGAACTTCGAAATTGGAGTAGGTGTCATACTGCTTCAGGAAGGCCAGAACAACCTCGTGACAAAACTGAAATTGGGTCTGAAACAAATACATTACAATATAGTTAACTTTCTATGGATTGCCAAAGCATGTACGATTAGAATGGTCCAATATGAGCTACTTTCAAATAAGCGTCGACCATTATATTCAAAATTATTTCTATCAGGCAATTGACATAACATCAACGAAAATAAGACGTTATCTGATCCGAATCCAAACATTTTCAAAAACAAGTCATATAGATATTCAAGCTACCCTGGGCAGCACCTTAGGATAGTACCGTGCTCTTCATGAAAAGAGCAAGACACTGATAACGGTGGAAAACAGATCTTTTAAAGTAGGAAAGGGAAATTAGGGACATAACTTTGACATTAATAGGCATTTCAGAAAAGATTGTTTTTTAAACTTATTCTATTCAGATTCATAATTATTTTAGTGCACATATCAGCAATATTTTGTCATGCGTTTAATCCATTCCCTCATATTGACGCCTCTGCAGAAGTCACCTGTTGAAACCATTGTGATAAATAGAGCATTTGCTCCTATAAGAGCAAATGCTCTTTTTATCACAGTGGTTTCAAACTACAAAATTCTAAAACTTTCCTTTTCTCTAGTTCCTTTTCGGTTGATTTATTCACAGAGGTTGGATCTAAAAATAGCCTATGATAGAATGGGTTAAACGGTTTCAACAAGTAGAGTGTTATTGTCAAATTAACAACTACTCGGCGTATGAATATAAATAAATGTAGTCCGTGTATTTAATGGTGTAGCTATTTATCACCAGTCAGAGATAATTCTCGGAATCTGATTGGTCGACAGCCCAGACAGTATGAGATCGTATCACTCGTCGTAGGCGGATAGTATAGAATCAAATGGAATTACTTTATTTATCGACCTTGATTTGTGTCAATTCAAAGTGACTAAAGTGACGTTTATCAAATAATCCACAACAGTCGCGAATGTGTTTTTCATAACAATTCAAACTCCATGATTTTCGAATTTCGTCTGAATTGAGTAATGGCGTCTTTAAATGATGTCATTGGAATATGGTGTTATATAATTTATACAAAAGTAGATAGGTAAGCCTAAGAGAGGAGTTCTGCCTTGTAATAAATTCGTTACATGGTATTTTGGGAGGCTGGTGTGACCGGTGTTGATGTCAAATTTCCTTCGACTATTGTCTCAGAAAGATAGATATATTTCAGTAAAAGTGTACATTACATGGCAACACATAATTAAGGCAACATATAAAAGCCATGTAATGCGCACTAAACACCAAGGGTAACAAAAGCAAGGAAAATTTGTTCCTTATTTCCATTGTGATCCTTAAACATAATTATCCATATTCGGTCATAGAAGCCCTTACATACTGCCAGCGGCCCGTGTAATTAATAATATCGTACAATGGGGTACTATTGCTTCATATAAACTTTCTATGTTCTTAGGTTACCGATGGGAAATATATATTATGATCAGTAGTCCATATAAGATGCGTAAATTAAAACATTTTCAAGAATAACTCCTATATTTCTCCACCAAACCCTGTATTGTGACCACTCTTTATAATCGTATGGAAGGGACGATTATAAAGAGTGGTAACAACCTAGGGTTTGGTGGAGAACTGACGATTTTAGTACCTAAGTACGCACAGTTATCTGTTGCTCTGATGATGAAATTCCACACACATGTATATTGTAGTGCTGTTATTTTGTTACATACAAAATCGTTTGTACAAGGTTTGAAAAATATTTCAATAAAGTGGAATCATTTAAAAAGGTACAGGTTAAACTAACTCTTTGTTATATTTTAATTGCAGATATAATTATCGACCAAATTAAAGAAGATTTCTTTGCAATTGACTAAAAGTAGTATCTTAACTTTACGCATAATTATACATACATCATATTCGCATTTAAAGTTTGTATGATTCCATTCAATGTGTAAAACCTTTTACTCAATATATACGCTCATGTACGCGTTTGGAAATGAAGAAGATCCAGATCAGATTAATCATGTTGGAGCTGTCTGTTCAGGGTCTGCTCTGCTTACTTCTAAATATCCAAGTTTATTGAACATTATGTGAAATGTTTGGTGGTTTACATCATAATAAAGTTTGATATCCTAATAAAGGATGGCCCATGTCTTCGATTCTATTCAAAGATCATTAGCCTTGGCTTTGTACATATACTCCTTTTACGCCTTTGAATGAGTCGTAAAGACGACCTGGGTCTGCTTTGTTTGATAATGGAATAACATAGATTTTATTCTACATTCATTATGTCATTATTTTCTTGTATATTGATGAAGCAATACACGAACGAACCTGTTGAATACTGAATTATTTACATTCAATAGTTGGATAAATTTGCTTACCACATTTGGTATGACATTCTGTCTTCTGTTTCTCATTTCTTGTATCACCTGGGAAATTGCACTTTCCTGTTCAATTTTCAACCTGTCTAGAACTGCAGCCATCACACAGAACAAACCGCTTTTCTCCACCCCGTCCCTGACGTAGTGGCAGATATGTATCATTAGAAGATCAAATATTGTACATTACTGCTGCAATCATTATATATTACAAGGCAACGCTATTCCTGACTTACAGTCTCTTGAATGAAATTGATAAAAGAGTGTCAAAAGATAATTTAGAACGTTTTAAGTCAGCTAAAATCGGACTAAGTATCTTGTTTATCTCACTCATTATGCAGTACTTACATACAGTGCACGATGACGGGATGGTTCCCAGACCGTCGTTGATTTTCCTCCATCAGTTCAAGAGCAGACACTATTTGAGTGGCATCCTTTGGTACAGGCTTGCCTTTGTCCCATTTCTCAAACTGAATGAGCTTAAGATCTCTGACCTTTAAACAAGGGATTATATTACATGTAGTATCCTTAAGATCTCTCTGACATTGAAACAAGGGATTGTGATATATATAGTATGTCTTATCGTGACAGAATCAATTCAACATCATCATCATTTCTCGACAACTCATTGAAGTCCTGTTGTTTTGAGTTAACAGCTGGCATAGTAATTTCCACATTAAACAATTACACATGGGCTACACATATAAATAGATATTGAACATAGAAATATAAAGAATAAGATATCCCGTGTCTTCAAAAGTATAACAAACAAGCATTTACAGTAAAACCTCTCTATAACGACCACTAAATTGTGTTAATTAGTTGGTAATTTTGGCAGGTGGTTGCTTAAAACAAGGTGAAAGTAAAATAGAACGCTCCTACAGGAGCGTTCTATTTTACGTTCACCTTGTTTTAAGCATCCATCGGCCTTGAACACAAATACTTAATGCAATTTAGTGGTCGTTATAGAGAGGTTATATTTTATTCACATACGTAAACTGTAAAAAAGAGTAACTTTCTCAAATTCGGCAGTGGCTTAACTCCACTTTAAAGATATAAAGATGCAGTGAAGAGTTAAAGTGTCGCTAATACTACTACTCCAAAAAACAAAACACAACCAAAAAAAGTAACTTTCTGTATCACATATTTCATTCATTGAGCAAACAGCTGTTTTTACAGTCCTTTTACAGATTCTGCTATATATTTCATATTTTATATGAGATTGTTTGCTATTCCGATAAAAACGTAGCCTACCTCTTTCTCTGTTGTAATTGTCATTGTTACAATAGTGTGGCCCCTTTTCTTTTCGACGTTTTTATTGTCGATGCGAATGTTTTTACCATACGTTTTCCGTGCATCCGTTTTCGGCCAATACTGTTCAGTCACCTGCATTATTCAATACGATAATGTAAGGACACTCGAATATGAAACAAATTAGTAATACTTGAATATGCTAAGACCTTAAAAGTACTAAAATCAGCAACGTAGACAACATTTAGACATTTGAAGCATATTTCATACTGGTGTTTTGGTTTATATTTTACCTGTAGGCACTTTCACTACTTTTTCCAGCCTTAACCTTAGGATAGTTCATATGAGGAAGCATTGCAGCTGGTTTGCGGTAGGTAAGTGGTTCGTTTCATTCATTGCACGAAACAATGAAATTTTTTTCGGACAGAGAAGTGCATAATTCTATGAGGTTTTCCTTCATCTGTAATTAGCTGGGCGTCGTGATATGACTGAAATACATGCCACGTACTATAGAAACATGTAGTTCAAATAGCAACGGTGTATTTCAATATATGTATATGTCAAATTCAATTGGCCATAGTGTTACTTTAGTATCACTTGGACAACATCAGTATTAGAAAAACGTTTAGCTTTTATCAGAGTTGCAAACAGCTTTGATCTAAATGAGCCACCGAATAACTAGGCGTCTCATCAGGACAAAAGCTGTACAACACTCGAGCAATAGTTTTCTCGAAAGTTTGTTTGAAACGGATGTGGTCAACACTGTACCAGATCAAAAATTGAGCAGACATTTCGATGATGAAAGTGGAATAAGAAGTATATGTCATAAAAGTATATACATGTACATACAAACTGGTATGTAAATTTCGAATTATACCTTTACTCCATAAATACGCTTTTATACACATTTGCGAACAGACAATACCCAGTTCAGACGGCTCCTATAGGAGCCGTCTGATCAGGCTCTACTCTGTTTGCTTATCCAATAATATAGATATGATTTTCACAGTTTCTGCCATGGTCAAAATTCTTGTGTCAATGTGCTATTATAACAATTTAATCTTATTTATATTCATGACGTCATTATTTCTTGCATACATATTCATGGAGGGAAGGGTTAAACAGACTGTTAGAAAGAATAGTAGAATTATACAAACAAAAACATGGGAGAAATGAGTATTCTGAGTTATGACATGTGATAAAAATCCTTACCTTGAGTTCGGTCACGTGATTAACCATGACGATAGTGTGCACACCTTGATGCAACACCATATTCCAGAAGTCCCAGATCGTTGTCTCTAGGGGCGACTGTGTTATGATCAAAGCATTGTCCTCCTTGTACATCTATTAGACGAACAACGCATATGGTATGAGACCAATCTATAGTCATTACACAATTTATGAACAGAATGTAGAGGTAAGCTAATAGGGGATGACATAATTTACCTCCTTGTACATGTGTGTATGAAAACGAACGTGATTAAACTCCAATGCGAATTTGTAAACAGTGATCCAGGAATTGTTGATCAAGGTGAGACGCCGAGTTTTCAGCGTCTCATCAGGATCCGAATTGTTTGGTATTGGTTAACCATTCGCTTGCTGAATTTTAAAACACATTTCTCCTTCTTTACCCATACCCTGTTGTATAATTACATACATCTTCCTTGTGTACAAGTAAATCGCTGCGCAATCACTGCTGTGGAGTGCACTGGTTGCACAATAAACTTGTAAATAGTGCAGACCCTGATGAGACAGCTCCTGCAGGAGCTGTCTCATCTGGGTCTTCACTATTTACAGGTATGTATATTGACGTGAATAGCAAGCAAAGGGTTAATTGTTTCTCAAAACCTTGTGTCATGGCAATTAGCTTGATCGTGTCGGAAGTATTAAAATTGCACTAGATCCAAATCAGATCAAACATTTCTACAGGGGGTAAAAGGTTCAACTGTTGTGTTTCATATTAGTATAACCCCTTCATCTCCTCAGGGCAACAGAGTTTGAATTGCTCACTTTTATTACTTGAATCACAACACTATAGTCTACGGACATTTTTTTTCAAAGGTATCACAAGTTATAGAATGGATAAAATAGTTACACTTAGTTGTGGTTTCGAATCGTCTTACCGGTAAAAATGCGGCGTTGATGAATTCACCAAACATATGTCGTCCCGGCTGTGATAGACTCGGCATGAATTCTTTGACTGTTGATAGAAACAATTTGTAACAGCAAATATAATGCATGTAGAAGATAAACGGCATGGCTTTTAGAAAAATCAGACAGTAAGAGATCCTTCGAAATCAAAAGCAGCAACGGAAAAAAGAGATTTTTTACAGTAACAGTTAAATCTACTTTCAATTTATTTTCACTTATAGTGCAGTGTAGTAAATATCATGTAAACAGTTTCTCTATGTAGATTATAACACATCATTATGCTAGAATAGGGACAGTAAAAGGAATTTAAGGAAGCAAGTTTAAATTAAAACAAATTTAAAGTATGCAACAGTGTAGCATGATGCTCAGGATTCATCAAAATGCCTTCACCTCAAATTATACGTGAACTTGTCATTTTGAAATTCTCTGAAGATCCGTCCACTACATAAAGATATTATATAAGGGCTACGACTGACAATAAGTAGATTGTCACACTAAAACATTAGATGGTTGAGTCCCAATGGAAATTAAGTAAAGTTGAACTTCAATATTTGGAACTTCAGGGGACCATACAAACTACTTCGAGATAACAGGTTAGTGTCATCCGATTTCTAATCTGAACTACATTGTTTTTTTCAATTTCACAGCTTAATTTAGGTTTTAAACAATGCTGAACGCTCATGTAGGAGCTTACAGCATTACTTTCCACTTGGATTAAGCTGTCACATGTGTTTCTAAGTATGCGTATGGGTTCATTTCTAACACATATGCATTGTAACCTTTGGAAGGACTTTTTACTTCGAGTTAACTCGAAGTTCGAGATATCGAAGTTCATCGAAGTTTAGCTTGGGAGACAAGCTGGGTTCTCACTGGTTAATCTTCATCTGATTAAAACGCTTTTTACGCCTCTGAAAACATAGTAGAACCAGATCAGACGGGGTCCGCTATGTTTGCTTATGTAATTATGTAAATTGGTTCTACACTATTGTTGTTATAATGTTGATATAAATGTTCATGAGATATTGAGTGAATTGATAGCACTTATAGGTGAATTAATAGCACTTAATGAATTCATCATTTCGGATATTATCGTTTTTTACATATGTCTTCTTCAAAGACATTTGTACCATAACATATACATTGAATGCTGAAAAGATGTGCGATTGGTTTTATTATTGTAAGTAATTACGTACATGGCAGGATGGTGGAATATCTGTTCTGGGATTTGGTTCCAGGATCCTTAGCGTCTTTGATTAGATTTTCTTCAGCTACAGGTAACATTCCCCACAACATCTGTGTTGATTGAAAAGATGTCTTAACAATTATTTGGTTGACTTCCAATATAAATACTAAAACATATACATAGTTGAAAATCAGAAGAAAAAACTGTCGGACTCAAACCCTCTTTTTGTTGTTGTTTTAGCCAGTTATCAAATTCTAAGACAAGGCAAATAAAATCTTGACTCTTTAGCGGTCATGAACAGGACATTGCATGAGACGACGACTGCAACTTGTCAATGCACACAACCATTTCGATTGACTGCCAATTTACACATAATTAAAAAATGGCAGGAATGCTAACTGACCCCTTAAAAGCTTATGTTTAAACCCACATTCACGGCAGAAAGCTTACGAAAAACAGGTTTGATGTAAGTGATACTGGTTTGAAAGCAATTGTACTACCAAGCGGATAAACTATAATACAACAAACAATCTTAGAAAATATTTCTGATACCTCAAACTCTAAATCAAGCCTGCGTTTTCCTTTGCCGTTGTCCACAGATAATAGTTCTTGATAGATCTCCTCAAATGTTGCAGTTGAAACAGCGGATGTTTTCATGGTAAGTATCTCCACAAGGGCAAGATGCACAAAATAGTACTGCTTCTGTAGTATTAGAATTTTCTACATGTAGGATACATGATCACAATGCAAAACAAACTTTAGATATTTATCCTTACTCTGCTGGGAAAACAATAATGTTTGCTTAAAATTAGATATGTGGCAATGTTGACTGTCTTCCGAATCGATCAAGCATTTTAGAAAATATGACCCAGCGTCAAACAGCAGGGATCTTAATAAGACGCCAAGCGAAAAGTGGGTAAATATTTAGATATAGTTAGTGAATTATTGCCACATATATCCCAAATTCTTAATAAGGCATGCGTTGCTATTTGGGTTTGCCCACATATAACAGTTTTTAATAGGTTTTTTCAAAGGTTGCAGTTGAATTACCGGATGTTCCATGGTGCCCATATCCACATGGGCAAAATATACGGAAGCCGACTAATTGAATTGCTACATGTAACATTTAATACTAAAGTTATATTTAATACTGGCCCCTGTACAAATACAAGTTTGCATAGTTTGCAGTAAATTAGCTCCCCTTTCTGTTAACTCAACGTTGAACTGCGACCTGACTAGTATTTGCTAACAAACATCTTGGATCCAGATGAGATGCCGAGTTTAATACTCGGTTAATTGTTTCTGATTCTGAAATAAAAAAAACGTGCACCCGATACAAATCCAAGCAGACATTTTTAACAATGGGGCACGGTTTAACTCTGCTGATAAATCAATGCACGGCTAACGAAGACATCGATCAGAACTGATACCATGTACTCAACCCCTGGCTTAAACCATCCCTCATTACTTAATTTGATATAACCGATTGAAATCAATTAACCCACTTCTTATGTATACAGTAAAATTTCGATTATTCGAAATTTTTAATTTAAAGAATTTATACTCTTTTATGGAGGTGACTGCTTAAAATGCAGGAGGGAAGTCATGCAGAAAGCTCCAAGAGGACTTTTCTGCAAGACTTTCACCCTGAATTAAGCTATCAACTGTCTTAAAGATCTATAATGATGCGTATTTGAATGTTCGAATAATCGAATTTGTATTGTATATTGAGCACTATATTGTGCTGTATGCAGTATCAATTTAGCAATTATTATCATATATATAGGATGCATCAAACCTTAGTCTGCACCATGTTGACTCGCTGGTGTCTCAGTGATTCAACACAACCTGATACATTGACGTATCCATGTGTTTCAGCTTGATCTACAAGGTAGTCCACCGCAATGAAAGTGCCCGTTCGTCCTATTCCAGCACTGTGGCAATACAGACAGGGTGTACATAATTTCGGCTTTATCATCACTTATTATACCTCAAATTAGTATCCAGGGAGACTCGCGTATTAGATGAATTGGGTCCGAAATGCACTTCATCATATTATACTCTTATTAAGTAAAGTATTGCTAATAGAATCTCTTAAACGAAATATAATTCCGGATTTTAAAACAGGTGGTAGCTTAATGCAGAACAATACATTTGCCCTGCATTAAGCAACCACTTGTTAATAACTTTAAAATTAGTTTGTGTTAAATTGATATAAACGGATTATAGACTTATCCTAAAACCACATGTCCACAAACGCCAGAAGATTACTGATATCATCGTCGATGCGTCACTGAAGTATCGAGTGGACGTCTTGACAACACTATCAGCGGTTTTAACTCAGCGTTGGAACCGATGATGTTGATTACTACTTATCATCCCCTGGTGTTCATACAGAAAATATTGAAATACATAAACTATTTGCAACGAGTAGACTGTCATTTGTAGACAATGTAGACCAACATCAGAGTGCAAATGGAGGAAGCTTCTGATCAGGGTCTGTACTGTTTGACATTCCAAATCCTTGCACAGATTATACCCTTTCAACTCTGTCCGTTCGATATATGTAGCAACATGTACTCAGTCTGGTGAAATGTTTGTGATGGACGGATTAATCTGACACAATCATATTGGGCGGATATAAATTTAGTTAATAAAGCAATCAAAGAAATCAATGTCAATATCAATGTGAATGTCAAGCAAGTATGATTATTTTATAGCTGAGATTGAATCGGGAACACTCTATGACGTTTTTGAAGCAATATGGTCTCTTTTTAAATATATATTCAAGGAATATGCCACGAAACACGGGTTGAACTGGAATAGAATGCACTACGTGTATTAGCGTGCGTTTTGTGAAGTTCATTTATCGGTAAAATATGTTACAGAAAATATAATATATGTGTGACCATTTAAAACATAGGGCATTGTAGTGAAGCATGTAATATAACGACTCTATCGAACCAGTGTATTTTCAAAAGCTCAGTGTAACTTTAATGCGTTTCCATTATTTTCTAGTTAGACATTTGTTTGATAATTTACCCACCTGCAGTGAACAACCAATGGTCCGTCACATGCTGTTTTGGTGGCTTTGACCTTACTCCGAAAGTGCACAAAGGAGGCGCAGAAGTAAGGAACATCTTTATCAGGCCAGGCTGTGAAGTGGAACTGTATCACATGGCGCTGCTCTTGTCCCTTATATGACAGAAATGAAAGCCAAATTTATGTAGCCATATACGATAAAGTGCAATTGATGCAAAATATAAGGTAGCAGGGCAATTAAAACATTGTTTTACATCTTTTGTGGGTGTCAGTGATGCACGCAGTTCAGAAAAAACAGCAGTGTTGGGATAAACTCCCATTGTGTTTCTGTCCCACTGCTATATGTTTTGCACTATTTTATCACACTGGCTACGCTCGCTGTTTTTCAGCGACAGTGATATCAGAATGCATTAAGGGTATACGATTATTGTTTGGCAGCATCAATGATACACGCTGTAATATATACTCAACTGGAAGAAATAAAATCTGACTGTAACGCATGGAGCGGTTCTTCTCACTTTGTGTTAAAGTGAACATTACTGTTCATAATTTACACACGGTGTGTGTTCTTCGTCAATGGGAACTTAATAATATTTAACTGAAAAAGAAAACCCTTTTTGTAATGAACAAACAAACCTTGCTGACGACAAGGGTTCGGATGACGAAATTGGCGACGGTTTCTGTGCTTTTCAGAGTGACAACGACACTGCCATACTTCGTTGTACCACTCTTTGGCCAATATTGCTCACACTTCATCTGCAATGAGATGAACTATATTACTTTTGATTTAACCTTAACCACCATCTACGACCTAACTCTCATTTGTAAACAATTTGGATCCAGATGAGACGATAAGTAAATCAACGTCTCATCAGGATCTAAGATATTTGACATTCGGGTAATAGTTTTTTCAAAACTTGATCAAATACTAAGAAGTCAAAAAATTTGCACTACGGTAAAACTTCTGTATAATGGCCAATAATCTGTGTTAATTATTTGGTATTAGGGCATGTGGCTGCTTAAGGCAAGATGAAAGTAAAACAGAACGCTCCTATAGGAGCGCTCTGTTTTATTTTCACCTTGCTTAAAGAAGCCAACTGCCTTAAACACAAAATACGTTATGTAATTTAATGGCCGTTATAGAGAGGTTTTATTGTACATTTGAGAAGATGTATTTTGTCACAGCTGGGTAAGGGTTGTGTAATATCTGTGAACTCAGGCACGAAACCGTTTGGTTATCATAATCAAACTCTGAACATGCATACTGTTCATCACCATGTTTAACACTTTCCCTGTTGAATATTCATGTAAACCGAAATAATTTAAAATAGCATTTGTACATATGAACTTTTGATATAGGTAGAAACGAAACTGTAGATAGGCGCCGTCTGTTCTGGGGCTACTCCGCATAGGCGTGAAGAAGCGTTTATATGAGGGAAAGGGTTAAACGTACACGGAACTATACATATAGCTTACATGTTAGAACATATACCATTTCACATTATCACATTACAATATGATAAAGACTGCTTTTACAGTCTAAGCATACTGTAAAGTTTTATTATTTAAACATAAATATAATAGTCAAAAATATCATTGCATGGTAAATACGTGTATACCCAAGTCTCATAATCCGCAGGCGTTTTAACAAGCAACCATAAGTCAGACAGTATTTGTCTTCCTTGACAAAACTTATGAATGACTGAAACATTTAAACGAGGAAACCTTTCAACACCGCCTGATCTTATTTTATTAGCTCCCTTTTACTAACTGATACATGTATACTTAATGGCGAAGTATCTAATGGTTCTCCAAATATTGAGCAGATAAATATATACAGTAGAACCTGTCTTAATCGACTACCAAAAGGAGGTCTAATTTTGGGTCTGTGAGGCAGGCGGTAGTTTGATGTAGCAACTTTCTGCTTCACTTTTGCCCTGCATTAAGCAACCTCCTGCTTTTTACATAAAACCCCTCTTTAACGACCACTAAACGAATAAGATACAGTAGAACCTGACTAAAGTAACCATTAAAATATGTCTTATTATGGATCTGTAAGGCAGGTGATAGCTAATGCAGGTCAAAAGTAATGCAGAAAGCTCCTATGGGGTTTTCTGCTGTATTACATTTGTCCTGCATTTAGCAACCACCTGCTTTTTAACATTCATGTATTCAATACATGTTTGGACGCTTAGTACAGGTTCTACTTTATAAACATTTAGATCCTCACAGAGTGAAGTCGAAACTTTTTTCGACGCGATGATTCTTCAGATATTTTTATTAAAATTATCGAAACTTGCTTATCGTGCAATAAATGTCGATGCGCATGTTGATAAAGTGTGTCACTGCTCAAATGAAAGGCAAACACGATAAAAACTCGAACCTTTGTTTCCTCCATAAGGTTTGTTAGCATAACAATTTTCCCACACTTGTTCTGCCAAACCATTCTCCAGAAGTCGCTTAAAGTGTCTTTCACTGGGCCTAATCAAATAAATTAAAGAAGCCCATAAATATTTATCCTTTTGGAAGAATTATATACCAGCAAATATAATACTTTTGATTGGTGTTATGATTTTTTTCGATGATTTTTTCTACAAAATTATCATTGTAAGTTGTTGATGTTGTATAAATTAATATTATCGTCATTGCCATTAATATAGTGACATACTAGTATCTAGATTGTCTATTCCTAGTATCTTATGTTGTTGGTATAACTACACTGCAAAACCTAGAAAACATACTGTTATTTTTGTATGCGTTACTGCACTACTAATATAAGTATTTGAAGTTATCGACATAACTGCTACAAATACTAATCAATGACCCAGATAAAATGCGTACATTGAAATTTCAGTACGCACGTTTATCTGTTGCTCTGCTAGTATTTCATGTTATCGACGTAACTTCACCACCACGGACACTAATAGATTTGATGTTATTCGTTATCAACACTAGCATATTGAATGTCATTGGCACAGCTGCGATATGGATACTTATACATGTATGTTTGATTATATCGACATAATTGTGTCACGTATAACATAACATTTAATGTTATCGATTTTACGTTTTTCAATTTGTTTAGTACATGCATACTCAAAAGACTATTACGTATGTCAAATAATCGAAGCTACCGTAAAACACAAAAAAATACAGCAGAACCTGTCCTAAGCGACTTAATACTGATGTGACATATTTAAAAGAGCTCATGGGTGCTTAATACAGTGCAAAGGAAATGCAGAAAACTCCTTCAGATGTTTTCTGAATGTATTACTTTTGAATTAATTATGCATTAGGCTACCGCCGCCTTACATACCCATAACTAGACATATTTTAGATGTTCGCTTAACCATTTTCATGTTGAATATTCAGGTACCATAAACATATATAAGCTGAATGTTTTAAACTGGCATATGTACGCAGTGTGTTTTAGTATTGGTAGACACTACAGGGTCAGGTCTATTATAATTTCAATAGCAAAAAGAGCAGACCCTTACCAGACTGCTCTTAAAGGAGAAGTCTGAACCCTTACCAGACTGCTCTTAAAGGAGAAGTCTGAGCTGGTTTTACTCTTTTGCAAATGTATGAAAAGGTATCTATATGACGGTAGAATGAAGGAGGAATGTGTTAAGACAGGTTCTGCTGTATTAGCTATGCAATCCGTTATTACAATTATGTTGATCCGATCCTTACCTTGTGATGCAATATAAGCTTTTGGTACATGGATACCCTGAAATAGCACGATGATTAAATTACGAAATGTAGTAAAGATTGTTTAAAAATATTTGTTCATTTTTTTAGATACACTGATTTATTTGGCCTTTATGTTGATTGGTGTTGGAACTGAGTTACATTTTGCAAAATCAAGAAAACCTTTCAGACATTGTTATATGCCATTATGCTTGCTACGATGGGTTTTTATAGAGTAAAGTATTTTCTGATGCCGCTTAATATGAAATAATGTGTTTTTCGCAGCTTAATCTTAATTATGAGTAGACTGATTTGGAGGGCAGGGAATATATTATTGGATTAAATAGATTCGGCTGAAGCAACATTTACGTGGATGTAACATGCGTTGATGTAATCGCTGTCTTTCTCCTCATCCCAGATATCTAGTACCACTCTTGTGTGATCGTCTAAAAGTAGAAAATAAGTATGTATGGAACTTTCGTAACAATTAGTTCGACTAATTACGCACTAAACGATACTTAGCAGACATTCAAAGAGTAACCAGAAATACAATAGAATTATTGTGATAAATAGACACAAAACCAAAACGAAAAGCGTACACATAGCCGAAAGACAAGTCGGAATATGGATGAGATGACGCTAAAGAGTAGTCACACCTTATGGTTTGATGAAAAAATAAGGAGTTATTCGTGAAATTGTTTTATTTTATGCATCTTATCTGATTCCTTGTCTAAAGTAAAACGACAGAGAGAACGATAGAATGGAAATACATGCAAAGTGACCAACAACAACAACGGGAGGTTTATCACTACATGTATCATCTACAATATTGTATTATAGATAATAAATGAACGATTTTCATGATGAAACATAAATGTCTGTCCGATCTCTGATTTGCCGATATGTTCACTGACTTCGAAAACTATTGACCGACGTCAAACTGTTTGGATACTGATTAGACGTTGGTCGACGTCTCATTTGGATCCAAGCTGTTTACCAATACCAGTCATAGCATGAGAAGTTAACCCATTCCCTTATAGGCTATTTTTAGATCCAGCCACTTTGGATAAATCTACCAAAAAGGAGCATTAACTAGAGAAAAGGAAAACTTTAGAATTTTGTAGTAGGGAACCATTGTTATAAATAGAGCATTTATCACTATGGTTTCAATAGGTGATTTTTTACAGAGGCGTAGAATGGCGTATTTATGGAGGAAAGGGTAAAACATATTTGAAAAGAAAAGGAAACTAGACATTACTCCATAATGAAGTATTGATACGTGTTATGCAATGATACTTACACGCATACAGACCCCGGTATCGATTTCTACGCATGTTTTGGGACGCATGTGTGTGTTGTTTTGTCATTCCTTCCGGAAAAGCCTACAGAAGTGTTAAGCACAGGTTAACATTATTAACATTTTATAGATTTAGGATTGTTATTATATGTATTTAACTGGAAATTGCATTCAGTCAGGAGGCTGACTATATATAAGTATACTCGGCATCTTACCACTTTCTAGAATGTTTTTATTCAAGTTTGATCGCAACGACGAACATTTTGAAACATATTTTGTAGTAAAAACTAGCAGCGATAAGTGGCGAAGTCCAAATTCTATCAGCTAACTACTTGAAAGGGATTTTGTCAGACTTATCAGTTCATTTTACGATCACCAAGCTGTTGGCAGTTTTCAAGACTGAATCAGTCTTATCTTCTCTATTTTGCTTGCTCTTCAGAACACAGTCAGTGCCTTCACAAATATATTTGCCGACAGTTATTCCACGCGCTAAATGTTAACAATTATACACATTCAACTCACTTCGAACTCAGTTTGGAATCTGCCAGTGGCCGAGTCGGGAGCCAGTACCAAGTCAGCCAAATTATCAATCATAATGGCTCTCTCTGGAATCTTATGACTATCGGTCAGATTGTAATAGGACTCCCGTGGATCTGTAATAACATGGAATAATCTTTTTTCTGATAAGACCAAATTAATATAATTAAATACGGTAAAAAACCTGAAGTGACGATGTTGCAAATTAATATAACAGGTGGTTGCTTAGTGCTGGACATAAATAATGACGAATACTCTTGTATGAACTACTCAGAATAATTTTCAGCTTACACTTTATCTTCCAACTGACTCTTGACCTAGCATTAGACCTATTTTGTGGCGGCTGCATTGTAGGGTTTTACTGTGTGTACTCAAATACCGAGATGAGTGGTCACCACATAGGGTTTGATGGAGAAATAAAGAAGCTATTATTGAATTATCAATTTACACATCTTATCTGGATCTATGCTTTAAAAGAATATGTATAAAGGCTACAAACTATGCAAGAGACGAATATACTTTTATTATTTTGAAAATGTTTGCTTTACTCAATACCTGATTTAATTTTTTAGTAAATACATGAAATGTGTGGTTTGTGTATGGATATATAAAACTAATACATATTTGACTTTATCCGGTACATTCTAACATGTACAGTAAACCCTCTCTATAACGGTCATTAAATTACATAAAGTATTTTGTGTTAAAAGCCGGTGGCTGCTTAAAGCAAGGTGAAAGTAAAACAGAACGCTCCTACAGGAGCGTTCTGTTTTACTTTCACCTTGCTTTAAGCAGCCACCTGCCCTAAATGCCAACTAATTAACTCAATTTAGTGGTCGTTATAGAGAGGTTTTACTGTATCGCATTGAGGCATGCAACTATCAAACATGTCATTGTTTCTTTATCGTTGGTGATTCTGCAAGCATACTAGTTAGTTCTTCATTTTCCTGCATCATTTAATTTACATCGATATTTGAAATCCGCTCATAAATGGGTCAGAAATTATCGGAGCAGGATTGTTGCACCTACATACCGTATGTCCAGCGTAAGCTACTGTAACTAAACAATTTATGGGCGAAACAATTATGGCCTTTGCAAAAGAAATTCCAGTTGAAAATGTCAATATACTTAACATCTCATTAGGTTCCAAACTGGTTGACACTCTGGTCCTGAATTTGGAAGGAAGTTTATTCAGAATACAAGAAGAGAACAATTTTGATATCAAAGAAATTAATGTAGTTACATTGATTTTGCCCTCAGCCATCGATATATAACTGAAATAAATAATTAACTGACCGTCTGCCGTATCGTCGTTATTTTCATAGATGTTAGCGTCCTTGTATATCTCCCTCGAGCTTGCTGGTACTGACAATGATTCAGGATTGCTGTTGTTTTCCATGCAATGGTTCTCAGAAAGGTTTCCTTCCGTAAAGGCATCATTCGAAAATACCAACTCTGGTCGTGTGTCATTTTTCGTCGCCTTTTCTTTCGGCTTTCTACAAATCAGTTAACCTTTAGCCTGCTAAGTAAATTTATTTTACAGAATTGTTCACCTACTACATTTCCTAAATCCAACTTATAATCAATTTGTCTGCCAAAATGCAATCAGAGGTGTCAAACAGTTTGGATCCTGATGAGACGCCGAGTTACTCGGCGTCTCATCTGGATCCAAACTGTTTGCATAGGTATTCACGCATCCGCCCATAGCAGGCTAAAGGTTAAACAATATGTGTAGTAATTATTTAACATGTAAAGCACACACCATGTACACAACAAAACCTTAAAATATTTGATATACAATAGAACCTGTCTTAAGCGGCCTTATATTAATTTGACACAGGAATCTTAGACAGCAGGTGGTTGCTTAATACAGGACACAATGATGCAGAAAACTCACATAGAAATTCTCTGTATTACGTTAGACCTGTATTAAGCTACCACCTGCTTTACAGAACCATAATTATACCTTTTTCTGATGGTCGCTTAAGAGAGATTCTACCTTAGTTAAGACAATGAGAAGCGGGTATCGAATGCACCATACCCCATGTAGATTCACGTACAACCTAGGCCATCGGCCGACAACATTTTATTTGATGGAAAAGAAATTAATCAGTAATATCATTAATAACTTAAGTTTATTTGATTGCACAGGGGGGCTTTTTCGTGGGTCTACATGGTCTAAAAGGTCAAAACAATCCATTGGGTCCATTTAGTCCATTTATATTATAATATAACACTAAATCGACCCAATCATTTGTTTTACCTTTTAGACCATGTAGACCCACGAAATGGCCCCCTGTGTTTGATTGCGTTTCTTTTTCAGCATTTATATTCTAATACACCCCATACGGTAACTGTGGTTCATGTCTACAGTACAGTAACACCTCCCTATAACGTCAACTGAATTGTGTTAAATAGCTGGTATTTTGGGCAGGTGGCTGCTTGAAGCAAGGTGAAAGTAAAACAGAACGCTCCTATAGGAGCGTTCTGTTTTACTTTCACCTTGCTTTAAGCAGTCACCTGCCTTTAACACAAAATACTTGATGTAATTTAGTGGCCGTTTTAGAGAGGTTTTACTGTATCTTGTTTTAACCATTTCCTTCATATAAACGCCTGACCAGGGTCTGCTCTGTTTGCCATTGGAATTTGATAGATCTGTTTCTTTACTTTCTAAAATGGCTACAATGTTCAACCTTCCATTTTTCATTATAAGTATTTTGTTGAAGAATATTCAGTAGATATTGAAGGTTGTAATAAACATAGAATAGGGAAAGGGTTAAATGTGCTGGTATACCAAATTAGTTAGTAATACAGATGCTGTGTTGGATCTAGGAAACTGACAGGGTTTGCATTGGTTGTATCGTTAGTTTACTAAATAAATATTGACTTATCCATTATGTATTTATCTAGCTTTTTACCGTTTTCGGATAAAAACAAACAGCACTACCACCACAGCCACCAGGACTAGTACTACTGTGCCAACTCCCCCACCAACCGCTACCGGCAAGAGGATGGATTTTTCCGCTTCTCCGTCTGCAATAACTGGAAAAATGCACACAAATGTCAAAATACGTCTTGTAATACTTTGTGAATTTAATAAAATATATGCGTTATCAACTTAGCAAACAATTATGAAAACGCTCTGCTAAATTACCGAACTATAATTGCTTTAGCCAATATTCAAACATATTATATATCTTAGATAATTATTTCTAAGTGAACGAGAAAACTATATTTGTATATTTACATGTTGTAGCATCAATTACATTAACCACAGACGATCCCTCAAGATAATTCAGTGTTATTGCCATCAACATTTGAGCTAAAATTATTTCCTACAAGAACAGACTTAAAAGTCACAATAGATCTTGACCCAAGACATCACAGATGCAGGACTACGCTTTGTCTCAACACCGAAGTTGGCCACAATGTGTCAATCCTTACAGTTTTGGAGCGAAAATGGATTTTCTATTCCAAATGATAGCGGTTTTGATTTTGATGCCAGATACAAAGGGTATAATTGGTATCTCTATTCTAGCTATATGCACAAATTTGGTTACAATATGTATTTTCTTACTAAAGTTGCAAAACGGACTTTCGGATTTTAGTAAAAATGACATAGATCTTTAACCTAGACCCTCCAGGTGAATTTCCAAGCATTGTCTTTGCAAGCTTTCAGTACAACAAATGTGATCATAATATGACATTCCTATAAGATGTATTGAGCAGAAACAGTTTCAAGTATAGTGACCTTGGCATGGACTCAATACGCATTAGATTATTACATGTGGTAAATGCGATTAACAATGAGTTGAACACACACATACGCGCGCGCACGCACGCACGCACGCACGTAAGCAAGCACCCCCTACACACACACACACGCATGCACGCACGCACGCACGTACGCACGCACGCACACACTAACAACACACACACACACACACTAATAAACACGTTAAAAAAGACCTGGTTAATAGCACACCTGTGTTATTTTCTTCCAATTGCCTTAGTAGGAATTCAGTGTATCTGTTTCCTTTGATCAATTCAGTTCTTAATTTTCAAATGGACTATTCCAAAATTCAAACAGGTCAAGCATACTGAGATTGTTCAAGGATATTGGAAAGAAAAGTGTATTATGACAAACAGACATTGATGAGAGGGATCCTCTAGAAAGTCCTCTCATCTTTATCTACACTGCTTGCAAATGGCATTATTGACACGATTCTCGCTCTGAAAGGATTAATTTCATATGTAAAACACATTACTTGCGTACAAACAATATAATATTTACATTCGCCCTGCAACGTCCTTATATAACCTTATTCTAAAAAGAAAGTTGAATAACCTCATGAACACCGGAAGCACGTCATTCATTTCTTAAATATAAGAAATACAATGGAATATAAATATAAGAAATAAATGACGTGCTCCCGGTGTTCATGGGTTATGCAACGCATAGCTTTACGAGCAAAGATTCACGTGAAGCCCTTCGGGCTTCACTAACTTTGCTCGTAAAGCTATGCGTTGCATAACCTCATGAACACCGGAAGCACGTCATTCATTTCTTAATTGAAAGATATACAAGAATGAAGTACCTAACCGTTTCTCTGGTGAATATTCATAAGTCAGATATAAAGCCATACTGATTTTTAATTTATAAGCTGAAATTTTATAATGGCATATGTACAAAAGATTGTTTGATAGTGATGGAATATTGCAGAAGTACGTGAATGAGACATGCAGGAAACACCACATACAAAACACACTATCGCCCAAAAAACAACAGTATATGTACATGCATATCAAAAGACACAAAGAGACGCACAAAGACATAACTAGCAAACAATAAGGGGAAGATGGAAGTACCGCCTTGGAACGGTCAGAGACAAAAGTCTCTAGGGGTTTAAAAAAGGCGCCTAACCTCACAATTATTCTATCCCCACCCTAAAAGACAATCAGTGTAAATAAACGTACCCCCTGTCCGATTAATCTATGACAACCGCGATGGCAAATACATACTGTGGTAAATTGCATGCAAAACGAAAATATATTTAAGTGTTCAAAACAAACTAGAACCACCTTTCGCTAGTGTGCTCAATGCTTGAGCTGCAAACAGTAAAAAAAGTAATGAAGGGTACGACAAAAAAGAGATAGTACACGATCCGACGTCCTCCTTCCATTTCCTGATTTAGGAGGTCGTACTCATAGAGTAATAAGCCTTTCCTGTCGACGTACATGAAAAGAGGGCAGCGTGAATGTTAGTTGTAAAAAGAAATCGCCATATGCGTATGCGTGATCTACAATAATTATTCGGAAAATGTGATACTTTACAAATTGTGTGATGTTGTTTATAACCGTAATTAGGATTGTAAACGGATGCATTTGAGCATAACAACAGCCAATGATGCGAGGCCAACATTTTAGAATGACTTTCCAGTGAAATACATTGAATCTAGTCACAACAAAAACAATACATGTAGACTCAACAAGATACATTTATAAATCTGTGAAAGCATACGTGCTCTATTTACCACATAAATTGCCATCCCCGGCCCAATTACCATCCTGGCCGCAGGTGCGCAAAGTTTCAATGTCCATAGATAGTCGGTACAGAGTTTCATTGCATACTGCCGTGGCCACAGTACCATATTCATAGATGTCTTTGTCGTTTGTCTCGGAGTCTCCATTAAGCATGTATGTATAGTAACCACCAGTCAACACTGGTCTACTACATTGGACGGGTATGCACTGTGGCAAGCTGTCCCATTGACCGCCTTCAATGCATGTTATTACGGAATTACTGGCATTGAAGCCTTCAGCACATAATACAAGAATACTAGTACCATTGCGTACTTTTCCAAATATGTAGTCTGTGTTATTATCATATTGTAAATCCCCATTTGATAAAGTACCAGGAAATGAGCATTTAATGGGTGTACATGTGGGTGGGTCTTCGCTCCATTGCGATGACACCAGACATTGTCTTGTGCGGTTTTGCTCAGATTCGTAACCTTGCTCACATTCCCAGTTTACAGTTTCGCCAACTGAATAGCTGGGGCGAAGAGTCTGAGTGTAGTTACTGTATTGGCTATAGGTAGGTCTGCTGCACTGTATCTCTGTAGGAAAGTGAAACACACTGATAATTTTAAAGTATCTCCATAGTACAACAATCAAGTAGTTAAATTGTATTCATATTCACACCTTACTTTTACTGATATCACATTTGGAAATGTATAAACATACAGTAAGAATGCGTTTATTGCTTCTTCTCGTGCACAGTATATATCGTATACATATATTCTGAAAATAGGTGAGCCTTCGAAAGCAAAATTAGAAATACAAAAAGAGAAAATTCCAGACTCGGTTTTATTAAGTATGTTCATGAGTAGTAATTAAAAGTACAACACTACTCATGCCCTCTAGCACCGGCTTTAAACAGTATTCAATTTTCAAAACTAATAACATCAAAACTAATTATCCCGAAGGACCAGAAAATATAACAACACTGAGAATAAAGTACGGGACGACTTTTTACGGCCGCCACACAAGCACTTATCATCTGCTGTTTTGAAGTACATATATTCTGAAAATGGGTGATCCCTCGAAAGCAAAAGTAGAAATGCAAAAAGAGAAAATTGCGGACTCGGTTTTATTGTCTGTACGTACCTTGTCATAGTATTTAGCTAATTATTGATACTTATGTTAACACTTTACTTTATTAATATTCATGTAAGTACTAAAAGCGTAATTAATAATTATCAGATTAAGATTTAGAATGACATATTAACACGTGAAGGTTTGACCACTGCAAAATAACTTCATAACGAAATCTATATTATCTCATGAGCCACCTGCTCAGACTCTTATCAGATGGGATCCAACATGAGTATTCTGGTCTGGGTCTGCTCTGTTTGCAAATACCTAAAAGGGCGTATCTATCAAGGAAAGGGTTAAATAAACGAATACAACATACCAACACAGTATGGGACTGATGAGTTATATTCTTGACTTGTGAGGCATTTTATTGATGTGCTTCCATTTAATTTATAATGGCCCTCGCAAGAAAAATCAAATATAGTTCCAGTTGACACCAGACCTTTGTCAGTGTTTATGTATCCTGTTCCTTGTCTAACCTTTGTTAATAAATATCGACCTGAACTAGGGGCTGTGCAGTCGTGATCCACTGAAAATATAAAGTACAGTATAACCTGTCTGAAGCGGCCATCAAAAGGAGTCTGACAGGCAGGAGGTAGCTTAATGCAGGTCAAAAGTAATGCAGAATGCTCCTACATAAAGATCAGGGTCTGTCCCGTTTGCTTATGGAGTAATGTACATGACGATCTGATTCTACAGTCTTTTTGCAAACATTTCATGTATTAATATGCTATAGTTAATGTTCATGATGTCATCATTTAGTCATAAGGTAAAGGGTCTATGTACATAGAACTGTGTTTTCCCTGTCATTGGTTATTGCTCAACAGACTTGGGTTTTAAAACGAACCAGCAATTAGATAATGTACAGCAACTTAGAGCATTCTGTTATTCTCTTGGTGTCCACAGATACGCACCTATTGCAGCGAGTGTGCGTGATAAGGGGTGGCTCCCATCCATATATAGGAGCTGGAACAAACTTGTATACATATACGATAGCCGTGTTATGGTGTGTTTATGTTGAAAAAAGCCCCAAACTCCATATTTACAGACTATTTAAGGAAGAGTTCGGAAATTACAGGTACATCAAATTGAATTAACAAAGTACGAGCGCTCCATGTTAGCTCTATTTCGTTATAGTATTTTACCAAATTAGGATTGAAACCGGTCGCTATATCGGAGAACAACTAGTTGACAGACTATAATAATGAGTATGTAGATTCTGTGATATCATGGCCATAGAAAACAAAACTCATGTCCTCTTGTAGATGTAAATAACATGTAGATAATACAGTGAAATAAGGGCCCAGGTATTTGGTGTTATATTGAATGACATTGCGTCGTTGCAATTAAGTGAATCAAACAGAATGAAGACTTTACTTAATAATTATACAAGAAAAGCAACTAAGTTTATTGTGAAAGCGTATCTACATAGGAGAACCTTATTATACAACCATGTTTTACAGTAGGTTTTCTATTGATATATACCAACCAAGAACTTTGAAACGATTATATTCCCAAAGTGATATATGTAGGTAAATAAACTGATCAATTATGTTTATAGTTACGACTTTTGTATACATGTTTATTTAATACAAATAAGTTTGAAGTTGACATAAAGGCCCATGGGGCCGGGTGCTGGTTATACTTTAATTTCTATTTGGTACATATTTGCATTTGCAAATCACATGCCACTATAATAAATATTTCTATTGTATTCTGTATGTACATAATTTAATCTTCTGTTTCGACTAAAGGCGGCTAAATGGTGGCTGAGCGCAAGGAAAAATGAGTGACCCGAAACATTCTGGGCTACAGTAACTCTACTCTGAGATGTCTCTGATTTAGAATACAAATATAAAACAATCTTATCTACAGTAGAACTTTAATATCTCGAACCAAAATGTCGGTCATTGCAATATTTACAATAAGTAATTGTTCTAACATGTATCATTATACATATCTAGAAACACATGTGACAGCTTAATGCACGTCTAAAGTAATGATGAAAGCTCAACAGGAGCTTTCAGCATTACTTTAGACCTTCATAAAGCTGTGCCATTGGGATTTATTTCCAGATTAGAAATCGGATAACTCGAACCTCTCTTATCTCGAATTAATTTGTATGATCCCTTGAAGTTCGAGATATCGAAGTTCAACTGTATGTTATCCTTGATAAGGAATTAATATTCTGCTTGGGTTGTCTGTTTTGCAAACAGGCGAAATAAAAGTATATTGGGGAACTGTAGTTCACCTGTGTATATTTGTACTTCACACAAAGTAAGTATAGATTTTCCTTTGTCTGGCCAGCCAATATGAGCTGGGATCCGTATAGAGATTGATGAAAACTGCTTGGAAGAAACGATGGGGACATCAATCCGTGACTGGTTGTAGAGTTGAGGGTTGGCTGCTTTGTCATTGTACAACTCTGTAGACTGGTATTTTAATTTACCGATAATTTTGAAATTTCGCAGTCTATCTGAAAGGAAAGATAAATAAAACCTTTTATATTTGCCATCGATATCATCTTTGCTTTTTACTATTTTGGTCCCAAACTAATTTCGTCTACACATAATGTTGTCTGCTTTAGCTTTCAAACTTGACTTTCCTTCAATTAAAATTCGGTTACGAATATTCATAAAGGCACGAATAATTCTTGTTTAAATGTTCTCGAAGGAACGGTTTGGTACTTTTATCACAAAACCACCAGTACCATATATAGTAAAACCCGTACTTTAATGCAACCAACAAAAACAGATTAAATTATTGGTTGTAGTGGCATGCATGCGAGGGCTTTAACCCATCACTCCATGAATATTCATGTATGAAACAATGGCACAATAAACAGGGGATGTGTTTAGCATGGCAGAAAGTGTAGAATCAATTAACAAATTGTCGTTAGCAAACAGTGTAGAGCCTGATCAGACGAATCCTACAGGAGTCATCTGATCCAAGTCCACTTTGCTTGAAAATGCGTAAAATACGTATTTATGGAGTAAAGAATTGATGTATTATGAGAGTTTTGCAGAAAGCTCCAATATGTACCATCTGCATTGCATTCGGTCTGCATTTTCCCTTTTCCAAGCATAAACTCTTTCCCACGAACTTGCAAACAAAGTCCGCCCAGATCAGACGGATCCTGTAGGAGCTTTCTAATCAGAGTCTGCTTTGTTTGCTGATGGACTTATATAGATCTGATCCTTAAGATTGTGTCAAAGCAAAACACATCCCTTAAAAAGTTTACGTTATAAAAGATAATGGATATTCGCAAAGTGTCCAATTCACGTGTAAATGTTCATTATGGAAAGGGTTAAGCGACCACCTGCTGTTAATGACGTTTGTGTTTATTCATTAGCTGGTTGCTTTACTAGTAAAGGGGATCAATGCATGATGTTCAAGTCGTCACGTGCTTTCGGTTAGTCGTGCGCGTACACATGAACAACTAAAATGACAAGTGACACCTTAATGCAGGGTCATGCAAAAACCTTGTCTGTGAGCTTTCTGCTAGACTTTTACCCTGCATTAAGCAGTCACCTGCCTAAAAGTATCTAAATTATTCTCTACTATAATTCCGGTTTAGAGGGATTTTTCCTCATATACTCAATTCTTTGTCATGTACTTGTTTGCCAGTCGGTTTAATAGCTCTACAGGGTTTGTGTAATTACCTCGCATGTCTACTGTCGTTGTAAACGTCCGGCTTTCATATTTCTTGATTTAACCCTTCGTTTGCTATTCACGTCAATATACCTACCTGTAAATAGTGAATACCCAGATGAGACAGCTCCTGCAGGAGCTGTCTCATTTTGGTCTGCACTATTTACAAGTTGATTGCGCAACCAGTGCACTCTACAGCAGTGAGTGCACAATGAAATACTTGTACACAGTAATTATATATATAATTATACAACAGGACATGGGAAAAGAAGGAGAAATGTATTTTAAAATTCAGCAAGAGAAGGGTTAACTTGACTAGGAAAATGTCAATCACAAATACGTGTTATACATAAGAACTCATATGATTAATCCTTTACCTAATACAGGCTAATACAGACACATTTGAAAACAGATTAGATCCAGAGTGTCGACCTCAGTAGCAGCCACCTGATCAGGGTCTGTTCTGTTTGCCTAGGGAATTATGCAGGTGAGTTTCTATAGTTTCTTCCTAAGCCAAAATTGTCCCTCTTGCAGATGCCAGTATAAAAACAAGTGAATCAATGTTTATGTATTCACGAAGTCTTAAATTCTTGAAGAAATATTCTTGAAGTTTAATATGGATCATTTAGACACATTTTGATGTAGAATCATATCTATATTATGCCATAAGCAAACAGAGCAGATCCTGATCAAATGGCTCCTACAAGAGTCGCCTTATTTCGGTCTACTTTGCGTAAAAAGGCAAACTTATAGAGTAAAGCGCTAAGCTAGCACATAGTTTTAAGACCCAGAAATTAGGCCTTTCGTTAAATCGGTTTAGAGAGGGGATTAACAATACTCACAGCAAATTTTACCCCTATTGAATATGCGTATTCCTTTCAATATGTATGATTTGCTGAGGTAGACGGTCCATGAGGCCGGTTTATTGTATACAGGAATCGTATGTGTACAGCTCCCATTGTGGAAATACGTGTCGTTGTTGCCATCGACTGCTAGGCTCGATCCGTAATTTCTCGTACTTGTCTGTTTCGTTGCCTTACCTCGGGCGACATTTTTCCCTGTGAGATGAAACAGATGGTTTGACGATTTGTTTGACTGTGGCTTCTCGAATATATAACGCATCAAACGGATAACTACATTGAATCCTTATCCCGTTAGTCGCAATTTGACTCGCAATTGCAAACAGCTTGGATCAGATAAGACGTCGAGTAACTCGGCATCTCAACAGGATCCAAACTGTTTGACACTCGGTCAGTACTTTCTTAACAGCTTGATAGAATCGGAAGTCACACATTTCAGTAAACAATATATTTTTCACAGCTGAGTAAAGGTTAAAATCGGTCAATTGTCTACATACGCGAGTGTCCTGTTTGCGCTGGTATGTCAACGAAAAACTGTTTTAACTCCTTACTCCATAAATTTATACGCCTTTCTACCATTTTGCAATCAGAGTAGACCCATATCAGACGGCTCCTGTCTGAGTGTCTGCTCTGTTTGCTTATGAAGATGATTCTACAGCATCTGACATGGCCAATAATTCATGTCGTTATAAAAAACGAATTTAATTAATATTCATGATATCATTATAACTTATTGATTATATTAATATTCATAGAGTAAATGGTTAAAACAGTGTGTGCTTTTAACTCTTTTAGTGAAAGTATTGTCGTCTGCTGGACACATTCTTGCCTGCTTAAATTCTAGAAAATATTTCTTTTCAATTTCTTCATTTGGATCCAAACTGTTTGAATATGATGTCACAGACTCGTCTTTATGGTAGAGATGAGGCAATATATTACCCCGTTTAAAATAGTTATATCTGTTAAATCTCTGATCTACTGTTTACCATCTTCCAATCCTTCAAAGCCTCCAAAAACTACAGACGGAGTGGCAAACAGATTGGATTCAGATGAGACGCCGAGTCACTCGGCGTCTCTTCTGAATCCAAGCTGTTTGCAATTTCTAACTACTGTCCATTTCAATTTACTTTGTCACTGAATTTTAGTCGATATTATTTTCATTTCGAGTCAGACTGACTTTAAATATACTTCATTTGATCGCATCGTTTTTCAGGAATGCCATGCTAAATATCCCTCAATATCATGCAGTAACAAGGAATAAAATGCCGATGCTAATTCGACCAGCTGTTTCTTTGCAAATGGCCGCTGTATGTATGGATCGTGGAGCGTAATTCAACAGGGGTGAATTGATTACCGATATGAAATAAATGACGTAATTTCGTGTATGACGTCAACTTTTAAGAGCTATAATCACCCTAAGTTCTACTCGACGTCAATCGTCCGCCATTTGCAATTTGAAATGAACGTGTTTACAATGGGAAAACATTGTTTTTATGCATGAAATCTTTATTTAAAGATGGATTCAAGGGAAACTCGGGCACAGAGTTCCTGAAAAACGTTGACAAAAGTGATTCAAATTTGATCTGGATCCGGTAAGAAATGAAAAAACTTATCGATTCAAATTCAGTGACAAAGTAAATTGAAATGGACAGTAGGTCTTGATTAGCGGTATAATAGTTATTACACTATTGATTAATTGATTGATTGATTTTTTGATTGATTCATTGATTGATGGATTAGATAATTCACCTCATTGTATAAATTTTCCAGATCATAGATTTTAAGAACGATAATAAAGATATTTAGTATGAGCTTGGCTGTTTTGCTTATATTCTGGAATGCATAAATAAATGCACATTTAAATCTAGAATACTGTACAACAAAATCACTCTAAAGCGACCACTTAATAATTGTTAGTGTCTTTAACCATCCACCTTTAACTATTTACTCTACATGTATGAATATAAGAAATAATGACACCATGAATATTACTTAGATTAATTGTTATAATAGCTCATAGACAAAGACATGTTTGGCCATGACAGAAACTGAAGAATCAAATCTACATTATATCGTAAGCAATCATATCTACATTATAGCATAAGCAAAATGAGCAGACCCTGATCAGACGGCTCTGTTTGCAAAGGGGTAGAAAAGCGTATTATATGAGTGAATGGTCACTTTTTGAAACCATTGTGATAACTAGAGCATATTGCTCCTTTGGAGCAAATAATCTATTTACCACAATAGTTTCAATACTAAACAATTATAAAATATTCCTTTTCTCTAGTAAATCTTCCTTTTTGGTAGATTTATTCAAAGAGGTTCGATCTAAAAATAGCCTATGAGGAAATGACCTAATCAGTGCAAGACAAGAGTAATGCAAAACGTTTCTGAATGAGCTTTCCGTATAACTTTCGTACATTGTACTACATTAACCATTTACTCCATGAATATTGAAGTAGGACATAATGACATCATGAATAGTAATTAACTCGCTTTTTACAGTGACATATGAATATGGGAATTATCGGCCCTTTCAAAAACTTTCGAAATAGATCTCTATTGTGTCATAGGCAAACATAGCAGACTCTGATCAGACAGCTCCTACAAGAGTAATTCATCTGGATCTACTTTGTTTGGAAGGTGTTCAAAAAGGTATATATTTATGGAGTAAAGGGTTTAAGTCTTGCCTGACCTGAAGACCCAGAAATAGGCCACCTTTAGTTGGTCATCTTAGAGAGGTTTAACTGTACTAGATTCTACCTAGCGTCTGATTCAGGCGAACCTTACAATCACTTTAAATGCCTGATAGCACAACTGGCGTGTACTACAGGGTGTCCCAGAAAAAATGCAACCCACTTTCAATTGCTTATTACTCTAAATCAATTCAACCACTATATTAGTTTTTCAGATACCAGTTTATATACATACTCCTATTTCTGGGAAAATTGAAAACAGGGTGCCTTCAGTATTTACGCAATATCTCAAAATATATAAAAGCATGTAAGCTGTAATTTTACACAAATTTGAACCACTGTTGAACCTACAGTCTGGTATATAACAATTTGCTATCGGTTGAAAAGATTTAGAGTAATAAGAAGTCGAAATTGGGTTGCACTTTTTCTGGGACACCCTGTACAGTAAACCCCTCTAAAGCCAGCACTAGAAAGACGTCTAATTCTGGGTGTTAGAGACAGGTGGTAGCCTAATGCAAGACGGAAGTCATGTAGAAAGTTCCTCTATGAGCTTTTTGCAGTACCGTTGTCCGGCATCTTAACCCTTTCGGCGCCAAATTTCTAACTGCAATCCAAGTTTGTTCAATCATTTAGTAAATAAAGAAATGAGATAAATAAATGCAAATTTCAAAGGAATAAAGCACATGTATAGAAATCCTGCTTGACTTTACTACTTTTTCAATTATACAAAAAGTGAACTCCCTGATCAGAAGTCACATTTTCAAGGCGGCGTTTGATCTGGGACTGCACTATTTTTGCGACACTGGGGATGAAATGGTTAAGCAGCCACCTGCTTTAAAGACATTCATGTTATACATATTAGGGAGGTTCTAATGTAAGTTCCCAAGGTTTTTCTTATGTTTGACTGTTTGTATGTAAAAACAAAAATCCATTTACAAGTAGCTTGTGACCAGATTAACAAATCGGTTGAAACTAAAACTTGTAACAGGTTATGGCTTTAGATAAAATTGTTGTGTCAGCATGAAAAGGGTTAAACTGCATTATCCTTTCGTACAAATGATGTCAACCTAAAGTCCGACCTGTTGCATGCTTGGCTTACTTCCGAGTATTCTAATGTTTTGAGAAACTATTACGAGTGTCAATCCGCCAGGATCCTGATAAGACGCTGAAATCAGTGATGCCTCATCTGGTGCAAATACATGTCTTGTCGGGCTTGGAAGAATAAGGATTCAAACCTGCAAAGTTCCAGCTCGCTGTGGCCACATAAGCCGACAAACTGCAGTATAAGATAAGTAGCCCCGGATTCACTGTTGTCATGGTACCGCAATAACTGAAAAAAATACAGTAAAAACACCTTAGTGCGACCAAATAAATGTTGTGTAACGTTGAGTCTAAATAGAAGGCAGAAGCTTAATACAGGACGAGCGTCATGCAGAAAGTACCCTCGGTCTCCCAGCATCGGCATACTCTTTTCAAGTCATGATCAAAGTCAACTTAGATCCTTGTTTTATCATCATCATTTTAACATAGTACAGTGAAACCCCTCTAAACCGGACGTTAAATTTGGTGTAAATATCGGTTTTGGAGACAGGTGGCAGTTTAATGCAGGGTGAAAGTCATGCAGAAAGCTCCTCTTGGAGCTTTCTGCATGACTTTTACCCTGCATTAAGCAGCCACCTTCCTAAAAGTAGTTAAATTCTTCACTTCTAGAATTCCGGTTTAGAGAGGTTTGACTGTATACCATCTTATTGGGTCGAACTACACTACTGTAATATTTCTATATAACTGATTAAAAATTGCTTCTAAGTAATATTCAAATATTTATATGGAAATCATTACACCTTTTGACTGTACCATATGTTTGAATATGTCATTTTTATGTATTAATATGTTGAAAAGTGTATGCAAATTTAGATGCTAAATAAATCTATCTATCTTTCTATCTATCTGAGCAACCATCTGCGTTAAACACATTCCCTAATAGGCTATTTTATACTCAACCCCTTTGAATAAATCGAATGAAGAGGATCATTTACTAGAAAAAAGGAAATATTTAGAAATGCGTAGTTTTGAAATCGATGTGATAAATAGAGAATTCGTTTCTATGAAGCAAATGCTCTATTTATCACAATTGTTTCAAAAAGTGACTTTTACAGATGCACTTCAAAAGGCGTCAATGTAAAGGAATGGGATAAAGATATAGAGGATCTGTTGCGAGTTGTCTTTTAAAATCACATGTTCCTAAACGAGCCTTAGAAAATGTCATTAAGCGAGCCTTGGCGAGTTTAATAACATTTTCTTGGTGAGTTTAGGAACATGTGATCTTAAAACACAACGAGCATCAGATTCTTTTTCTCACATAACAAAAAAGTGTACTTTCGCAGTTTAAATGACATGTAAACATCGGTGTCCATGGTTTGACGTCATATATGTTCTAAAGTGATCTTACACGTGCTACAGATCAGGGAATCTTAACCCGTTGTTCTAACTCGGAGATAAGGGAAGGTATGTGAGAAACACATTTTCATTCAGCTGCCGACGGCAGCACAATCTTATACGCTTTGAAATTCTAAATTCTGAAATGAAGTGATCCCCCGAAAGCAAAAATTGCAACACATTAAGAGAAAATTGCAGACTCGGTTTTATTGAGTCTGTTCATGAGCAGTAATTGAAAGTGCAACACTGCTCACGCCCCCTAGCACCGGCTTAAGCGGTATTCAATTTTCAGAACAAGAAGTACTGAAATTCATGATCTTGAAGGATCAGAAGGTATAACAACACTGAGAATGAAGTACGGGGCGACGTTTTACGACCGCCACACAAGCACTTAACACCTGCTGTTGTGAAGATTATGAATTCTGAAGTGAGGTGATCCCCCCGAAATCAAAAATTGCAACACATTAAGAGAAAATTGCAGACTCGGTTTCATTGAGTCTGTTCATGAGCAGTAATTGAAAGTGCAACACTGCTCACGCCCCCTAGCACCGGCTTAAGCGGTATTCAATTTTCAGAACAAGAAGTACTGACATTCATGATCTCGAAGGATCAGAAGGTATAACAACACTGAGAATGAAGTACGGGGCGACGTTTTACGACCGCCACACAAGCACTTAACACCTGCTGTTGTGAAGATTATAAATTCTGAAGTGAGGTGATCCCCCGAAAGCAAAAATTGCAACACATTAAGAGAAAATTGCAGACTCGGTTTTATTAAGTCTGTTCATGAGCAGTAATTGAAAGTGCTCTCGAAGGATCAGAAGGTATAACAACACTGAGAATGAAGTACGGGGCGACATTTTACGGCCGCCACACAAGCACTTAACACCTGCTGTTGTGAAGATTATGAATTCTGAAGTGAGGTGATCCCCCGAAATCAAACATTGCAACACATTAAGAGAAAATTGCAGACTCGGTTTTATTGAGTCTGTTCATGAGTAGTACATTTTGTAATTGAAAGTGCAACACTGCTCAAGCCCTCTGACACCGGCTTAAGCGGTATTCAATTTTCAGAACAAGAAGTACTGGAATTCATGATCTCGAAGGATCAGAAGGTATAACAACACTAAGCATGATTCACTGCGTCCTGTGTTTCTATAAATGCCGAGTGCTAGCAGTACAGATTATTTTCTTAGCTCATCTATTTTAAGCGTCACGAAACTTATGAATCTATTTTCTACATTTATTACAGGTATAAATTTAATACTTTAACTCCGTATGATGTTTTTGTATTTTAATTTTATATGCACATATTTATGAAAGAGTTCTTGTTTCTGTATTTGAACGCGGTTTTTTGTTAAACAAATGCCATTAATGAAAAGGAATGCAACATGTTGATATGCATTAAAAGCAAACATTGTACTGTACAATTGCAATTCGATTTTACGAAAGTTTGTTTATACAGTAAAACACCTCTAAATCGGACGTTAAATTTGGTATAAATATCGATCTTGGAGACAGGTGACAGCTTCATGCAGGGTGAAAGTCATGCAGAAAGCTCCTAGAGGAGGGGTTTTACTGTATTGCGTTTTCTTTGTTTCAGTAAGTATTTAAACGTGTGTTACGGAAAGGAAAATTTGCGCCCTTTCGATGTTGCCCTTTCGATTTCCCGCTAATGCTAGTGAATTAGGTATAATTGATTTCCGCAAAAAAACATAAGGCGATGTGGTGTAAAGGTAACATGTTGGCTTAGTAAATCTGAGTTCGTGAGTTCAACCCTAGGTTGAAACAAAAATATTGTTTCTTCTTTTCGTATGTTCTTTTTTTCTTTTTTCTTATTTTTTACTTTACGTAATTTTGTTTTAATACCATTTTATATTAACAATCAGACATAATCATCCATACGTTGTCCCGTGTGTATTCCACACTTACACAAATGGCTGATGAAATGACGTCAACAACTGAATAGCCGTCAGCTGTATTTGGTAATTCGTTGAACACACAATATTTATTACAAAGTAATACATGTACAAACTTAACTTTGAATAATAAAAATGCAAACACAACAAAACCTTTCAAACACGGCCAAGACATTCAAATATTTTTGCAGGACAGAACATTACAAAGGCCCATGTAGTCCTGAGTTTTGCGCAACGCTTTTGTCCAGCATTACTCCACTTGCCTAAGTTTGAATTGTTCATTTCAGTTAAGGAAGATTTTGTTGTATATGATACTTTAACATGTAATGCCCCCAAAGCTAGGCTTTTGTGAGACATATAGTTATCGCACTGTCCCTTTGTGTGTCCATGTGTCGCCTGTATGACTTAATCTGGGATACTAAACTTGGTATCTTGGGAAGGCACAGAGCTGTAAACTACTCTTACATGTATGTCTGTGTGACTTTGACCTTGACCTTGACCTTTAGATAAATGTTTGTTCTGACCATATATCCTATACCACTGCAGCTGGAAATACCAAACTTAATATAAGGATGCATCGTGGGAAGGCGGGTTGGCGCGTTCATTTTTCAGGTCAGATTCTTTATGAATGGATCAAAACTGTACCGACAACAAGGGTCACATAATTTACATGTACATTCGAAATATTTAAATCAATAGGACTGCAGTTTAAATATTTCGCCTGTGGCATCATCTAGTGGTTCTGTACAAAGATTATTCGAATTACATGTACATGTACATCCCTGAGGTCAAAGTTGACCCTGCCCCCAGGAGTCATATATTTAGCATAGACATACAGCAAAAAACATTTGAAGACATCAGAAAAATATAGTATTTAAAATATACATTTTCTTACATCACCACACCTATGAAAAAAAGTCCAACACTTCTTAAGGCTCAGATGAGCCATATAGAGTTCCATATGCCTTGCTTGTTACATAATTCATTTAACTACATGTAAAATGCAGAACACGTTTACAAATAATCTGGAATGTATGTTTAACATTGTTTGCTTCAATACTGACGATTCCAGATACAATAGGCTTCTTATTGGAAACTATTCAATTACAAATTCTCTCGTTTTGAAATCATCTACAGTGGAGAAACTGTTATTCTTTCCCGCTTAGTGCGTTTCAAATGCCTTTTAAACCCGTTTAAAACCCGTTTAGTAAACGCGTTTATATATTCTATAAGTTAACCGTCAATATATGGTTCCGCATGGCATATTGGGTGTTTAAACAACGGTAATAATGGTAATTTCTCATTTTGTACTTTAAAAGTCCCTTATATATATATATACCTAAGGTTGTGCTGGTTGTGTTTTGTAAAGAGTTATATCTCAGTAGACCGTTAAATTAGACGATCTGTATTTCGTTTAAAGAAACAGTGATACGTTTTGTTCCAACCGAAAGGAATCGCATAATTTTATAAGGTACTTCTGCTTCGTTTTGAGTGGTAAAATGGCAATGAGTGTTTTCTGTGGGTATAACTCTGCCTAAGAGTGTAGCCTCAAGTCCGACAGAGACTAAGTAATATTATTTAAATTACCAAAAGACGAGAAGTTCAAGAAAACTCCCACGATGTGAACGTCTAGGGAATAGGATTGTTTGTTCAAATTGATTCTTCCACATTCTTTTATATTGGGTCAGCTTACGTTGTGCCTCTCGGCTGTTTCCATGAACTGTATACAAGAGAAAATAGTGCAGCCAATGACTTGGATCTACAATTATAAAAAAGGATATGCTAAATTCTATTATAAATGTGACTTTAGAGGTTAGCACTGAAGGTTAATGGGCCTTTTCGTTGTGGAAAATTATTCTGTTCAAACTTTTTGTTAACAGCGTAAACCTAAATCACGCAGAAACTGTCTGATCAGGATATGGTCTGATTGCTTAGTCCGCAGACTTATTTCTTTAGATTCGATCATGGTTGTCTAGCGTCTCTGTAATCCCTGTAAATGAATATTAACGAGGTCATAAAATCTTTAATAAATATTCTTAAGAGTAAAAAGGATTACTAAACACCAGTTAGCTCTGTTGACAGCAGACACCAAATTTGCTTTGAAATCAATTTCCCAATCCTTCTCGTATTATATAAACGGCTTCACGCGCGTTTGCAAATAGAGTAGATCCAGATCGGACAGTTCCTGTAGGAGCTGTCTGATCAGGTTCTGCTCTGTTGCTTATGAAATTGTGGTGATCTAATTCTATAGTTTCTGCCAGAGCCAAAGATCCCTTTGAAAAAATAGAATTGTGAAAAAGGCGTAAGATCTCCATGAATATTCGTGTAAGAAATAATGATTTCATGGAGATCGAGTTTTTGTAATGATACATGAGTACAGGAAAGTTTGGCTATGACAGTAATTGTACAACCAGACCTACCGGTATAACTATTTCATAAGCAAACCGACAAGACCCTGATCATTGATCAGGGAGCTACAACAGACGCTGTCTGATCTGGATCTACTCTGTTTGTAAATTTGTTTCATTACGTTTGATATGGGTCAACTGTATTTACATTGACATAAACAGACACGTGGAGTGAAGGGTTTATAGTCGTGAAGTGCTTTACTCATACATAATTTTTCATCAGGGAAGTAGTTTATCATAAATATTATCCATTTTGCCATTTTGGAACATTGACAATATTTATAATAAATAATAAATCCAAAGGAAAAGAGTAATTCTGGATTACTAAATTGTTAATTGGACGCGTTTTATAGTTTTATTGTTTAGTACCTATAGAATGCCCAAAACTAACTTTACGGCACCATGACATCAGTGGTTGGTCTTGAAATTTCTACTTGAATCTTTTGACCACAGCTATATAAAGGAAGTATGGCCTTGTAATAAACATTCTCCCTTGTTGGGTATTTGACAAAGGGCCACTATGATAACTGACATGGACTACTGACACTACATGGGACAATTGTGTGTAATATGGCTTAGTACAATATGGCCTAAGGCCATTTAACACATTCATACATAGAGAAATTCTAATGGCTATGTTACTGTTGTTTCCCTACAAACCATAATTAAATTGCACATGTATATACTGTAAAATTATGATACTAAAATGTAATAATAGTTTTAATGTGTTGACCATAATTTTTTTATGAACATTTTCATTTGTAGTGGGTTCAGTCATTTAAACATAATTCACAAGCTTTTGAAACATGAATACATTAATGAAAAAAATAAAAGTCATACTTCAAGACTGACAACCATTTGTTATCAAGATCCACCCTTTTCTCATTTTCCCAACAAAATACATATTTTACTATTTTTCTGAAAGTAATGCACTTTTTGGTATTGCAAATATTAAAGTAAAATAAATAAATCATTTATTATCTGTTTGTCTGTATGTTGGTGGAATTTCCTTTTTTCTAAAGTACATACATTTATACATAGCAACGAGAACACCCCATTTCATCTGAAACCACTTTGCCTAAATATAAAATTCATCTAAAGGTGTCCTGTTTTGTTTAACAGTTGTTTGGACCCAACTCATGGCCGGGACCCAAACGGTCCCTCTGATCTGAACCTATACTATTTGCTTATGGTCTTGGTCCTAACCTCATCCTATTTTATTGTTTTTGAATACTGTAATTTCTCTGACAGGTAAAGTAAGTTAAGATTAACAAATTCGTTAATTATGTGCTTAATATCAAGTATCATATTGTATTTCACACATCACATAAACATCACACCCCATAAATAGTTTCCCCGGGGTACGGACAAAACCCGACTAGGACGTAACCCCAATAGGATAATACCCCATAGGACAATACCCCATAGGATACAACACCACTGCCAAATGTGTCAAGGCGGACAAAACCCCATATGTTAACATAATTGGGTTATAAATCAACTTTTAGATAATTTGAAGAAGAAACACTCAATCAGAATATAAATTCAAAGCAAGATATTTACATTTTCAAATTTAAAGTTCCAATCTGCAAATAAAAATAGAAGTTAAAGCATATTTAAAATTAGGTCAAAATTATGATTAAATGAAGAATGCATTCATAGTTAAATGGGCTTCAGTTTACTTTTAATTTTACTTTTTAATTTAATTGTTGTTTTTAGCGGTATCAATGTTCAATAGTCATAATTATATATTAAATTCAATTAAAGAAGATCACTCTTAACTACTGATTGAATGTGTGATGTGTTTTAGATGTATCAAAGTTAATACAATTAATTAAACATGGCATTGTAGTGAAAACTTTGATACAGCACATTCTTTTATTAATGATTTCACACCTAATTCTCTTTAAAGTCTTTAAGTGATTGATTTGGACAAACACTATCTGTTGTGAGAGTGACCAGATACTTGGTTTAGTTTGTTACATACATGGTTTTATATCACTTGCCTCAACATTTTAGATGTGAATTTATATTCTATCACTGACAAATAGTGTAGATCCTGGTTAAATCACTTCCTTACAAGTGATTGATTTGGACAAACACTATCTGTTGTGATAGTGAAGATGTACTTGGTTTTATTTGGTACATACAAACAGTAGTGAATATCAGGTTATTACCATATTACCATACGCATAAAAATTATGCATATATAATTCCTTAATTAAATACTCAATTATGTCTAACATGGGGTATTGTCCACATGGGGTATTGTCCTACCGGGTTTTAGTCCTAGTGGGGTATTGTCCTATGGGGTTACGTACTACTGGGGTTACGTCCTAGTGGGGTTTCGTCCTACATCCAGTTTCCCCTATTCGATTAGTGTCACTTTCGATGGCTAATCCATGGACGTAATGTCCGGAGCAGTGTGAAAATATTTGGGTATTTGTAGAAACTGTGAAGTCGGATTTTATCTATTTTTATAAGCAAACAGAACAAACCCTTTTCATACGGTTCCTGTAGGCTCTGATCTGGATCTACTTTGTTTGCAGAGGCGTGAATTTAAAGGAAAAAGTTAAGTTTCTGTATACATTCCTCCCTCACAAATAATAATGCAGCATCAGTTTGGGAAGTGGTAATTCTACAGTATTTTCAATTTTGAAAGCAGAATTATTTAAGTATATTTTTTTAGTTATAGAAACCAAAATTGAAAACTGTTTTGTAAATATATAAAACCAGACCAGTCCACAAATAATATATAGGGATGTATATGTCCCAAACTGTTTGTGTTTTTTGATAGATATGAAGTATACCACAGTGTTGTATACTTCATATCTATCAAAAATACAAACAGTTTGACTGAACGGGACAAATTTGTGAAGTTAATGATAGATCACTCAGTAGACATTGTAAAATTTAAGGTGTGAATTTGGCCACCAATCATGATAATGACACAAATTTTGAAAAGTTTAGGTTGGATCAATCTAACAAAAAGCAAAGCCTATGACTACTAATATTGAGATGTCAGTCGTTTTCATTCTATTACTTTAAAAAGAAAGACAACAAGATGTGTTTGTGAAACACTATGCCCCCTCATATATTTGACCTCTGACCTTGAAGGATGACATTGACCTTGACATGTCACCTCTCAAAATGTGCAGCCTCATGAGATACACAAGCATGCCAAATATCAAGTCTCTATCTCTACTGGTCAAAAAGTTATGGCCAATGTTAAAGTCGGCAATTTGACCCATATATTTGACCTCTGACCTTGAAGGATGACATTGACCTTGACACGTTACCCCTCAAAATGTGCGGCTTTATGAGATACATATGTATGCCAAATATCAAGTCTCTATCTGTACTGGCTCAAAAGTTATGACCAATGTTAAAGTTGCTGACAAACAAACAAACAGACAAACAGGCAGGGCAAAACAATATGCCCCCCCGACTATCGTCAATGGGGGCATAAAAATTAAACTGAAAGTAGCTTTGACCATTTAAATACAAATGTAAACCGTTGGTTAACTTACTAATTCCAGAGTATAGGCTGATGCAACCGATTTCAGGATGAATTCTGCTGAGCAATATATGACAGATCCTTTTTTCCCATACCTTTCGTGTTTTTACTTCATTCGTATAATTGATCGGTTTCGATAATAACAAAGGTATGCCAAATGAAACACACTTGAATACGCAAAATCCGCTTACAAACGCGTTTGTATGCACAAACGCGTATATCGTTTATCGTTTAGTTTGCGTATCGTTTGCGCACGCGTATGCATAAACGGGAAAGAATAACAGTTTCTCCACTGTAGGTTTAACACTAATGTTACACTTGCCTTGTTACCCTGACAATTCCATTTGCGTTATTCACTTTTGAATTATGTTTGATTCATTTTATTTTAATTTATGATAACATGAGCTTTCTACCAGCACACTATATAATCCGCTTCTTGATTTACACTGCTGATTTTGCCACCTGCTACATGTAAGGCAGTCATTTTACGCTTGCGTAAAACCTCGCTTGTTGATTTTGAGATAGCTTTAGAGAGGTTCCCTTGTACACGGAAACATCAACGCGTAACAAGAATAATTCTAACACGACCTGTCTTCAACTGGTTCCCAGAGAAGATACAGGTGTATAAGTCACTCAGTCATTAACGAGTATTTATATAAGAAATGATAGCATTGAGGATATCAATTAGATATGGCGTATGAGCACAGAATTGTTTACATTGGAATAAACTCTAGAATCTATGTTATTCAATAAGCAAACAGAGCAGACCCTGATAAGACGGATCCTACAGAAGGAGTCTGGTCTGTGTCTATTCTGGTTAATGCATTAACAGTGGTCTCAAACAGGTCAAATGTTAAGTTTGAAATAAGTCACCCCACGTGTCGCGGTCAATTTTGCTTTTACATTATTCTCTTTGCTTATAGCATCAAAATGATCATCTAGCTCTTTTGTCACTCATAGGCAATACATGTACTATTGAAAGGACGGATTGTCAATCCAGTAAAGCCTCTCCATAACGGCCACCTAAGTGTGTTAATTAGTTCGTATTTAGGGTAGGTGGCTGCTTAAAGCAAGGTGAAAGTAAAACAGAACGCTCCTATATGTCCTTTAAGACAAAATAATTTATGTAATTGAGTGGCCGTTATAGAGAGGGTTCACTGTATATAATTGTGACAAATCAATGCTTAAAATATACAGTACAATCTGTCTTAACCCTTACAACGCTGAATTTTCAAATGGACTCTTACAAAATTCAAATAGGTCAAGCTTATAGTGAATACTTAGGGATGTTTTCTAAAGAAAAGTGTAACATGACAAACAGTGCAGACCCTGTTGAGAGGGCTCCCCTAGGAGCCCTCTCATCTGGGTCTACACTGTTTGCAAAGGACATTAGTGACTCGGGTCCCGCACTGTAAGAGTTAAGCGGCTATTAATTCATTGGACACAGGGGTCTTAAAAATCAGGCGGTTGCTTAATGCAGGGCAAAAGTAAATTCTGTTGAAATAATAAAGGTCTGTTTCTACGACTTATGACATAAAATTAAGCTAATATATATTCACGATGTCGTAAGTTTTACATGAATATTCATAGAATAAGAGGTTGAAAAAGATTGAACAATTTGCCACACATTAACCTACCCTTTTGTTTTAACCCCTGTCTTCATATAACGTTTTCGCATATTTTGATATCATAAATGTTTCAAAATTTCATTTATGTTAGAAGTGAGTTTTAGACAGTTTAGTCAAGAAGGGTCAGCTGGTATTAGGCGAAGTCCTATGTTAGACGAATATAAATATTTTAAAGAGCATTTCACGTACGAGGAGTACTTAGATAGACTTCCATATGATTAACGTTTGGTTATATCACGAATTAGATTGTCTGCACATTAAGAGTACAAATACCACGAAATGAAAGATATTGTTTCTGTTCTAATATTCGTGAGAATGAAGACGTGTATCATTTTATTTGTATTTGTCCTCTCTATAAAGAATTAAGAGAACTATATTTACAAAGATACTACTTTAAAAGGCCATCTGTATTTAAATTTAACGGTTTGGTAAAAACCGCAAACCAAGTTGACCTGTGTAAAATTAGCATTATTCAATAAATTGGGATTCCTTTACGAATATATATCATTAATAATATAATTTATTACAATATAATTCCATTTTACCTTAACTGCGGCGTGCATTAGTCAACCAAGCCCATGGTAATAACTTTCCTATCAAATGTTAAAGCTAGTCTGTCGCTTATACTTCCTTTTTGGTTACTACATTTGTTCGTTACGTGTGCATTAACCAACCTTTATCCCTCTATCCGCGCTCTGATCCTACTATCAGCGATCTGACCCCTCTATCCTTAACCTTACTCGCGTTTGCAAACAACTTGGACTTAAGCTGCTTGACAGTCGGTTAATAGTTTCTCAAAAGTTTGTTCAAATCGGGAAGTGGTGAAGATTGCGCTATATAAAAAATAAGCAGACATTGTTTTTTAACTGCGGGTAAGGGTTAATTGGACTCTTCATCAAGTGCATGGATGTATTTCAACAAATTATTCGGGCAAATGAATCGGCGGCTGCATTTAAACAGTGTTTTTGTTTGTTTTTTTATATATATAAATGAACATCAAAATGTGATGTATATGGTTTACCTTTTTGTCTCATTTTACATTATGAAGAGGAGGCAAAATAAACATTATAGTCTGTATTACAAGAGAGACTGGAACAATGATATTTTGAGGTTTTATGTATTTGCATGATAGAGGGCAAATCCGTGTTGTCATACTAAACGCCTTCCGTTCCACAATGACGGGTTTATGATATTACATGCAAACAGTTTGGATCCAGATGAGACACTGAGTAACTCGGTGTCTCATCAGGATCCTAACTATTTGACTCTCTGTGTACAGTTTTATAAAGAAAATGGAAGAAGTGAACATATTTACATTAAAATTAAACGAAACTCTGCCCAGCGGACGACAATGCTGGCACCGAAAGGGTTAAACAATGTACAGTAGAACCAGTCTTAAGCGACTTTGAATTGATAGAGCTCAGAAATCTTAAAAAGCAGATAGTTGTTTGCAGGGCAAATGTTATGCAGAAAGCTCCAACAGGAGCTTTCTGCATTACTTTTGACGTGCATTAAGCTACCACCTACCCTACAGACCCATACTTTGACTTCTTTTTGAGGGGACGCTTAAGACAGGTACTAAGTACTATATCCGGTACGGCATGAAGCATTTCCTCATAAGGTACAGTAGAGTCAGGCTATATAACGGCCGAATCATTTATCAACATGGGGACATCCAAAAGAAGTGTATGCTTCATCCGCGGCAAAAATATAGGCGCTCTCTGCATAACTTGTATCCTTATTAAGCTACCGCATGCCTTCTAAAATCTACAATTAGACATTAATTGAGAGTGTGTGTAATACAGAGACGCTGCTGTAAATTCAACGACTAGTAAACAGCTACCAAACATCAACCAGGACGTATCAAATTTAAGATAATTAATAGTTTTGTATGTTTTCCTGCATAAATTTAAGATAATTAATAGTTTTGTATATCTTTCTTCTCTTCAAACAGGTTGAAAACGAATGTCTGAATGCCCTGTACTAAAAGTACAATACAAAGTTTTGAACGGTCAAAGTGGAAGGACCCATCGGTGTTTAACCATTTCCCTTATGTAAGCGCATTTTGACGTATATTCAAACAGAGTAGACCCAGATTAGATGGCTCCTATAGGAGCCATCTGATCAGGGTCTACTCTGTTTGCTTATGGTGTAATATAGATCTGATTCTACAGCTTATGCCTGAGCCAAAATGTCATGTTCTTCTTCTACTTATGTCATATGACGTTATAGAAATAATCTTATTAATATTCATGACATCATTATTTCTTACATGAATATTCAACAGGGAAAGGGTTAATTATACAGTCTATTCAGTATGAAATGATTGGATCTGAAAGAACATTTCGAGGGATTGGAGCAAAACTATTGTAACTCCTTCACTTTGTGAAGGAGTTACAATAGTTTTGCTCCAGGCCCTCGATTTGAAATTGCATAGGAGTCCTCTGATCTTGGTCTACATTGTTTGCAAACGACTGCACACGTCACAAATGTTGAATTTTAACCCTTTACTTGATGAATAAGAACTGTTAACTGCATCGATATTTATTAGCTGATAATAGCAATATGAAAAAGGTACACTCAAATCAAATCCATATTATTTCATAAACAAACAGGACAGACCCTGGCCAGACTGGCAGACATAGGGTCTGCACTATTTACAAGTTGATTGTGCAACCAGTGCACGCCACAGCAGTGATTGCACAGCGAAATACTTATACAAAGTGAAGATATATGTAATAATACAACAGGGCATGGGTAAAGAAGGAGAAATGTATTTTAAAATTCAGGAAGAGGAGGGTCAAGTTAGTTTTTCAGCTGAGCATACTGTGAGTAACTAATAATTTTACAACAGTAGTTGTTGTTGTTACTGTTGTTGTTGTGGTAGTAGAAGTAATAATAGTAGTAGCAGTAGGTAGGCAGGTAGGTACGTAGGTACGTACGTACGTACGTACGTAGTAGTAGTAGTAGTAGTAGCAGTAGTAGAAGAAGAAGTAGTAGTAGTAGTAGTAATGGTAGCAGTAGATAGTAGTAGTAGTAGTAGTAGTAGTAGTAGTAGTAGTAGTAGTAGTAGTAGTAGTAGTAATAGTAGTTGTAGTAGTAGTAGTAAATGTTGCTGGTGGCGATGATGACAATGATGTTTACTGTGACGGGGACGACAGTGAAGAAGACGATGATGATGTTTATGGTAACGAGGACGAAGATGATGATGACAATGATGTTTACTGTGACAGGGACGACGATGATGAAAACGATGATGATGTCTATGGGAAATAAGATGAAGATAATGATGGCAATGATGTTTACTGTGACGAGGACGACAGTGATGAAGACGATGATGATGTTTATGATAACGGTTATATCGATGATTATGAATGACGATGATGATACGTTTACGCTGTTATTGCATAAAATTATGTGACGTCTACGCACGTGTTCTGACGTAATGTAAATGATTTTGACTTGTGTATCCATGTCAGTTTAAATCTTTGGCACAACATAATTTTACGTCTGCAAACAACGTCGTCTGTTTTATACTTCAGAGTTGACTTTCGTTTAAGTTCTTCTCTAAAACGTAAGTGATGTGTTACAACAGTTTGGACTCTGGTGACAATCCTAGTTATTCGGCGTCTCATCTGGATCCAAACTGTTTGCAAAACTAATAATCACAGTGTCGCCCTCAACAAGCCTTGCGAGTGGCTTTTTTGGCAACAGTTTACTATTTATCCCATTGCAGTAACGAATGCAAACATTCTAAATCAGGATCAGATACAGAAGGATTTGGTGTTTTATCAGGATCAAACGCGCTTGGACCTTGTTCGGAGAAATATAAACTTGAAAAGTAAAGCAGGTGTCAGATTTGTGATGACGAAAATACATGTTTTCAGCAAGGCAGGTTGTTGTTTAATTAATGCAGATCAAAGGTAATGCAGAAAGCTTCTGTAGGAGCTTTCTATATTACTTTTTTCTGCATTAAGCAGCCATCTGCTTTTTAATGTTTAATAAATGAATGGTCCCTTATGCCAGGTTCAATCTACAAAAAATGGACTGAAACAGAAGCTCGATAAATGTATGTTCTGAGGTTTCCGAACCCACATCTCATAACTTGGATCCAGTGAGTCTGAAAGTTCACTGGTATTTTATAAAAATAACATCAAAGAATGGAAGGAAATTTATCTGCCAGAATTGAAGCACACGACAGTTACTTGGTAAACCAATGCTAGGAGTAAAATGTCGACAATTAGCGGTGGTGTGTAATTTATTACATAACATAACATACCTTGTTACCATTTAAACCTTATCCTCCATGAATAAACGTGAAAGAAATAATGAAATTATTCATATTAGTTAGATTAATTGTTATAACAGCATATTAACAGATTGACACAGGAATCGTTTGCTATGGCAGAAACTGTAGAATCATATCTACATCATATAAGCAAACAGAGCAGATCCCGATCAGACAGCTCCTATAGGAGCAGTCTGATCTGGATCTACTCTGTTTGCAAAGGCATAGGAAGTCATATGTGTGGACTAAAGGGTCAAGAAATCGCCATGAGTGTTTCTATCTTTGACCAACATTATTTTCCTGCCACTTACAAGACAAAACAAAGACACTACATCCTCTTCCTTACACATGAATTGAAAAATGGATGGGTGATTCATTGTAATCAAGTTTTACACTAAGCGTCACTAATTTGTCGCGCAAATAGATTTATTTCGCATCATAATAGTTTGCGCCAATATGTAATTTTAAGGTTAAAACCATTTTTCAGACATATAGTTATCTAATAAAAGCACTAACTGTTAGACAAACGTGTATTCAACTCGTCCAGAAATAAAATTATTTGCTCGTCAAAGGCTTGCCTTACGGTGGCACTGAGGTGACATATGCAAGAAATTTTTTTCAAGTTTGTTTTCCCGAGATGATTTTTTTTATTATCTCGAGAAAACGAAACAAAGTTCGTTTTCCTGAGATAATATTTTTTATTATCTCAAGAAAACAAAGTAGTTCGTTTTGACGAGATAAATAAATTTATTATCTCGAGAAAACGAAACAAAGTTCGTTTTCCTGAGATAATATTTTTTATTATCTCAAGAAAACGAAGTAGTTCGTTTTGACGAGATAAATAAATTTATTATCTCGAGAAAACGAAAAAAATCGTTTTCCTGAGATAATTTTTTTTATTATCTCAAGAAAACGAAGGAGTTCGTTTTTACGAGATAATTTTTTTTATTATCTCGAGAAAACGAAATAGTTCGTTTTTGCGAGATAATTTTTTTTATTATCTCGAGAAAACGAACCAAAGTTCGTTTTCCTGAGATAATTTTTTAAGTCGTGCGCACGACTTAATAAGCCAATCAGAACCCTCCATCAGAGTCAACAGTTTTCGCAAGTATTTGAGGCCTATGAGAACATGGCTGAGACAAGGGATGAACTTATATGACGTCATAATTGCGTTTATCTTACCTCCTACAAAATTCTTGTCATTCCATTGGTCAATAGAGGTCACGAGAAACCCCTATAGATTCTTTATGAGGGTACTAAAATCCTTATCATGGTTTTACAAGAGTTACTTCCCTTATTTGACAGCCATATGCTTTTCTATTACTTATAATAATATTTTATGTTCATCCACTATAGTTTTAAAAAATGCATACATATAATTTATGCTTTAATTGGAGTTGAAATATAAAAATTAATTAGTTTTACAGTGATAAAAAAGAAAAAACAAAACATATAAAACGAGATTTGAGGCAATTACAAAATATTTTATTTAATTCTATTAAAGGGAGGTAATTCTCTTGCTTCCCTACGGCAAGCCGTACACGTAGACCTATTTGCTGGCAGTGTATAGTCCAAATTAGGGACACTAAGCCCTGCATAACTAATAATAACGTTACCGTGACGTATCAAACATCACCATGACGCGTAGTAGTAGTAGTATGACGTTGAGTAGTTCTAAATAAGGCTTGTAATTGGTTTACTATACAAAAGCAGTGAATCAGATTGGTTAGATATGAGACCAAAGTACATGTAGGCCTATACAAATTTCAATAGACGCAAATGTTAGTCGCGTTGATACGCTAACCATTTCCTCCATAAATATTAAAACGAGTTTCTACCCTTATGAATGCATGTAAATCTATATAACTAGATCTACCTAAAATTAAGTTTTAATAGAAACTATGAAGGAAAGGGTTACATTGTTTATGGATAGCGTCCATCTTCCCGGCTTTCAACAGGTTTATACACAACTGCGATTCTTCATATTAACCCATGCACTCCTACATGGCTATTCGTGAAAGGCTCCATCACTATGAATATACCGATATAATAAATATTTATTTAGGAGCAAACTGATAAGATTTTTGAGGAAGTAGATCTAGCCTATATTCTATATTTTAGTATATGTTCTAAGCAAACATAGAAGACCCTGGTTAGACAAATCCTTCAGGAGCTATCTGTTCAGGGCCTACTCTGGCGTAGAAAGTTAAAATCTTGATTTATGACATTTTCTAAGGAAACATAATAGACCCTGATCTGGTAGCTCCTATAGGAACAGTCTGGTGCGGGTCTTCTTTGTTTGCAAAAGTGGTGAATAAATGCGTATATATCGAGGAAAGGGATAACTCTTATCACGCAGCAAAAATAATTAACTTCCACATAAATTAGTAACTTCTTCTGATTCGCTTACTTTGGGAAAATTATATTGCCCGAGTATCTAACAGCTTAGATCCTGATCAGACGCTTGTTACTTGTCTGATCTAGGTCAAAAGTGTTTGAAAATCTATCGAGCCTCGCTAAGCGGAAAACGAGAAACCCCATAGATGAACAATTGACTCTGACGGAGGGTTCTGATTGGCTTATTAAGTCGTGCGCACGACTTAAAAATTATCTCAGGAAAACGAACTTTGTTTCGTTTTCTCGAGATAATAAAAAAAATTATCTCGTTAAAACGAACTATTTCGTTTTCTCGAGATAATATATTTTTTTATCTCGTTAAAACGAACTACTTCGTTTTCTTGAGATAATAAAAAAAAATATCTCATGAAAACGAACTTTTTTCGTTTTCTCGAGATAATAAAAAAAATTATCTCGTCAAAACGAACTACTTCGTTTTCTTGAGATAATAAAAAAAATTATCTCAGGAAAACGAACTTTGTTTCGTTTTCTTGAGATAATAATTTTTTTTTATCTCGTAAAAACGAACTACTTCGTTTTCTTGAGATAATAAAAAAAATTATCTCAGGAAAACGAACTTTGTTTCGTTTTCTCGAGATAATAATTTTTTTTATCTCGTTAAAACGAACGACTTCGTTTTCTTGAGATAATAAAAAAATTTATCTCAGGAAAACGAACTTTGTTTCGTTTTCTCGAGATAATAAAAAAAATTATCTCGTAAAAACGAACTTTTTTTCGTATTCTCGAGATAATAAAAAAAATTATCTCAGGAAAACAAACTTGAAAAAAAATCTTGCATATGTCACCTCAGTGCCACCGTATTGCCTAGACATTTACTGGATGAATATTAATTGTTTTCCTCATATATAAGCGTGTGTTAAAGCATTTGCAAACAGAGAAGACCCAGATCAGACGGCTCCTATAGGAGCCGTTTGATCAGGGTCTGCTCTGTTTGCCAACGGAATTTGATAGATCTGTTTCTTTAGTTTCAAAAATAGCTACAATGTTCCTCCTTCCGTATTTCTTTTTAACTATTTCATCCATGAACATTCAGAAGGTATTGAAGTTTGGAACAAATATAGAACAGGGAAAGGGTTAACACATTTGCAAACTGAATAGACCTCGGTCAGACAACACCCGTAGGAGAGGTGCGATCTGGGTCTGCTCTGTTTGCCCATGGAATAATGCAGATCTATTTCTACAATTTCTATCATTACCAAAATGTTATGTTAAGCGTTAAGGAAACCATCACCGGGTTTTTTTGTCTTACATGTTACACAAAAATTGACAGCATTGAAATCCTCCCAGTGTGTCACTGATACATGAATCAGTCTCCTATTTTAACAGAGGGTCCTGATTTGGCATACGAGCGTCGGTATATAGTGCTTAAATAGGTATAAAATAGTTGCCAGTCATGTATTTAGGTGATAAAAAGCGGGAGCCGTCTAATTCGGATCAGGTCTGTTGGTAAAGGCATAGAAATGCGTATTTATGGAGTAAAGGTTATTTTAACCATTACACCGCCGCAGTCGCATACATGCACCAGGACAAATAGTGCAGTCCTAGATCAGGGACTTCACTATTTGTCTCAATGTCTATTTCTGTATACATGTATGTGCTTTATTCCTTTACAGTTTGCATTTATTTATCTCATTGTTTACTGAATGATTTAACAAACTTGGATTGCAGACGACAATTAGAAATTTGGCGCCGAAAGGGTTAATACACCTTACTACATGTAATGAAGAACGAGGACCATTAAAAAAAGCTGCCTTTGACTGTTGTGGTGTATTACTTTTGTACATGTCTCAGCCCTTTACCTTATAGATACGCCTTTGCAAACAGTGTAGATCCAAATCAGGTTATTCCTATAGGCTCAGTTTGATCAGGGTATGCTATGTTTGCTTATATGCCAATATAGATATAATGCTACAGTTTCTGCCATAGCCAACCGTTTCTGTTTTCATATGCTTTTATAAACTTTCACCCGATATTCATGATATGTGTTCCCATTGGGTAATTTGAGGTAAATAGTTAAAGGTCGGCAAACTTCTTTCGAGTGGACACTGCAGATGGACTGAAGTTTACAATTTGCATCTTCCAACTATTCACGCTAAATACTACAATTAAACATCTCTATAATGGCCACCAAATTGTGTTAATTAGTTGGTATTCATGGCAGGTGGCTGCTTAAAGCAATGTGAAAGTAAAACAGAACGCTTCTATTGGAGCGTTCTGTTTTACTTTCACCATGCTTTAAGCAGCCACTTGCCTTTAATACAAACTGCTTCATGTAATTTAGTGGCCGTTATAGAGATTTGTTACTGTCATTTAGTGGCCGTTATAGAGAAGCTTTACTGTAATTTAGTGGCCGTTATAGAGAGATTTTACTTACATGCCTTCTCTTAACAGTAACCTTTACCGTTTTATAGACATTTTCGCAAATTTTCGGTCTGAAAGGTGGCGATTACAGAAGATTGCTGCTGTAAGTCTGATTTTTTTTGTGAACAGTTGAATAAACTGTAAACTGAACACAGGCATGTTTTGAAATCATATGAGACTCGTGCACATCGTGTACCTCGGCGTTTTATCGAGATGTAGACTTTTTGATAATCGTTCAATGGTTTTATCAAACATTTGAACGTATCGGATACAAACAAAAAAATGGACATATTGGAATTTGAGCAATTAACATTTTACAGCTCAATATTGGCTATATTCTTAAATAGGGACATTGAAAAGGGGTTGTTATAGGAAAATTGTGACATGACTGTTCAGTAACCCTCTTCTAAACCGGAATTCTTGAAGAGGAGAATTTATGTATTTTGAGACAGGTGGCTGTTTAATGCAGGGTGAATATCGTGCAGAAAGCTCTTAGATGAGCTTTCTGCATGGCTTTCATCCTGTATTAAGCTGCCATCTGTCTCCAACACCGATATGTATACTGAATTTAACGTCCGTTTTAGAGTTCTTTTTACTGAATTTATTCGTGTGGCCCATTGACTCTCATATTAATATGACACAAATCAAAATTTGGGGCCCATTCATTTTTCAAAATAAAAAACTTATAAAGAACAAAATATTAGTTGGTATAAACCCCGGACACCATTTCTTCAGCAAACAGGCGGCGTCTCATCAGGGACTTCACTATTTGTCTCAGTCTCTATTTCTATATATGTGTTTTATTGCTTTGAAATTGCATTTATTTATCTCATTTCCTTATTTTACTGAATGATTTAACAAACTTGGATTGCAGACAACAATTAGAAATTTGGCACCGAAGGGTTAAGCTGCCAGCTGTCTTATAGACCGAAAATGGAACTTGTTTCCGTGTTCGAACTATCGGGGTTTTACTGTATATCAAAATATCAAATCCATGTTGGCAATAATACCCTGTTTCAGAAAATGTATATTTCAGGTCTGAGACCATGTGTAGACCATGTGTAGACCATCCCCGCCCACAGCGTCATGTAATCGCTAGTTGGTATAATAGAACTGTGTAAACACTGGAGACCCTGATCAGACGATGGGTCTCTTTGGAGTTTGATCAGTCCTCGAGACACACATTTTGATTGCGCGCCGTGTAGTTAGCCAGGGGAGAAAAACAAACATGCATGGCAGAGGTTTATATATGTTTATTGTCGTTTAAGACTTCCTATCAAAGAGTATTCTAAAGTGAAGTTATTCTTAAGTACAGCTCAAATCGTTAACCATTTACTCCATTAATGTTCATATAAGGAATAACGTGTGTTGGAATATTAATTATCGCATTATTTATAATGGCATATGAGCAATAATGGGTTTGACCCTGATAATCACTGTAAGATAATACTTATATTAACCCTTTCGCTGCCAATGCCGGATCTGTGATTACCTATGCAAACATTTTGGATCCAGATGAGACACCGAGTAACTCGGCGTCTCATCAGGATCCAAACTGTTTGTTACTATTACTATGTTTTTGAAACAAAAATGAAGAAAATAAAAAAAATGAAAATTTGTAGCAGACGACAAAGTTAGCAGACGACAGAGTTTGGCAGCGAAAGGGTTAACAGAGCATGCACTGATCAGACGGCTGTTGTAGGACTCGTCAGATCTGGGTCTGTCTGTATGGGCGCTAGAGGAAGTATCTATGGTGTAAAAGGTTAACTCTATAAGCACGACTTAGTTATATCTCTAATATATAAGTTAATCCATTTTGCAGTAAGATATTACTGACTGTACAAATACGAACATCAGCTATTTGACCCTTTACTTCGTGAATAATTATGTAAGAAATAATGACACTGTGAATATTAATTTGAATAAATTATAAAATGACATTAATAAACTTGTAGATGTTTTTACCATGGCAAACAATGAATCTGGTCTATATTATACCATAAGCAAACAGAGCAGGCACTGATCAGTCGCCTCCTACAGGGGTCGGTTGATCTGGGTCTACTCTATTTACAAAGACGTTAAAAGTGTATTTATGGAGTAAAGGATTACTAGCTGAGTGGATAAGATTACATTATATTCAGTGCGACTGATTTAAAGTCGATATTTGTATTCAAAGTTTGATATGTAGAGTCATATGCCTGTAAAAAGTGTACTAAAATGCAACTGTAGATAGAAAGAGTGGTAATAAGTGGTAATGTAGAAGTCCACGGGCAGTCCTTGGTCAAGCTCGGCTAGCGTATAGTCCTTGTGTCCCGACTACTTGCTGCACCCCGACGTATCCGTGGCTATTGCCACTCCGCTGGAAAAGAAACATAGAAATACTGACTTTAACCCTTTACTTCATATAAACGTAGGTTCAGTCCTTTGCAAACAGAGTAGAATCGCCAGCATAAGAGCACATAATTCCTTATTTGAGAATCCCATGTCAAATAGAACAAACCAAGATCTGAAGACTCTGCTGATAAATTACAGAGCTGGCCCTCTTCTGTTTCCCATGGCATTGGCTTTCAATATTGTATAATACTAAGAGACATTCTCTGAGAAAGAGGTCGCACTGCACTGTAAAATAGTGTAGACCAAGACCAAACACCACTTGTGTGACGAGATATCGCATAAATAATAACACTGTATGGCAACAAATTACTACAGATTTTGTGAGAGACAAACAGTGCTGACCCTGTCTGACCAGAAGCTGTATCACATTCGCGGTGGTTGGCCTGGGACTACTCTGTTTACAAGCCAATAAGATAATTTCCGCAAGAAGGGCGTCCCATGTTTATGAAAGAATTAAATTTAGAAATAGCATAATGAAGATAACACCTAAATATTCATCCAGCGAACACGTAACCCTTTACTCCATGAACAATAATGTAAGACATAACGACCTCATGAATATTAATTAGTTTGTTTTTTTATTGACACATGAATGCATGGATGTTTATTTTGTAGCACATGGACATTTTATGATATAAGTTCAAATTTACAATGTTCATAAGAATAATTAATATATTCTGAAAATGGGTGATCCTTCGAAAGCAAAAGTAGAAATGCAAAAAGAGAAAATTGCAGACTCGGTTTTATTGAGTCTGTTCATGAGTAGTAATTAAAAGTGCAACACTACTCACGCCCCCTAGCACCGGCTTAAGCAGTAATAATCACCATGTTTATGGTGTTATTGAAAATATGCGCTTTTGTAGAGACTACTTACAGTAAAACCTCTCCATAACGGCCACTAAATTACACCAAGTATTTTGTGTTAAAGGCGGGTGGCTGCTTAAAGCAAGGTGAAAGTAAAACAGAACGCTCCTATTGGAGCGTTCTATATTACCTCCACCTTGCTTTAAGCAGCCATCTGCCCTAAATACCAACTAATTAACGCAATTTAGTGAAATAAATAAATAAATGAATGAAAAATATTGAGGTCAAACTGCTGCTCCCTGTCTCAGGCCACGGACTTATCAACCACCCCTCGTAGAGAGGTTTTACTGTAGCTCGTTGCCGATTCACACAACACACATAGCTGAATCACTGTTCGAGATAGTAAAAGACTATAGTTCTCTTTATAATACCTACAGTAAAACCTCTCTATAACGGCCACTAATTAGTTGGTATTTAGGGCAAGTGGCTGTTAAAGCAAAGTGAAAGTTAAACAGAAGGCTCCTATAGGAGCATTCTGTTTTATTTTCACATTGCTTTAAGCAGCCACCTGCCTTTAACACAAATACATGATATAATTTAGCGGCCGTTATAGAGAGGTTTTACTGTATTTCATAAATATATAGGTGTTATAAATAGAACTATAGTCAATTTCGATCTACTGCCAGTGACTTGGATGTTTACCTTTGTCACCAATGATACTTACGCACAGGTAGCCTTGCACGGATTGACGTAGATTGTACTGTCTACTCCGCATACTGGGTTATACTCAAGCGTGCATTTAGCACACGGGTCTTCAGTAGCTGTCTCAGTTGAAACTGCAAGAAAATATGACTTTAAGCTCGACTATTCAAAGAATAAGGAGGGATACTTTGCTCATCCTGGTGTCACTTTCAATTTCGGCGTTTCTTATAAGGTTAAAGGTTTCAGAAGCTGTTAATTTTTCACAGTGCTACAGATAAAGGTGCGTGCCCAAATACTAAATCATCATTTCTCCACCAAGCCCTGATCCTTGGCCACTCTTTAGAATCGTCTGCAAATTTTGTCGTCTGCTACATGTACTATGATCGTTTGTTCAATTGTCTACCCCTTTCGTCCAAAACATTATTACAGTAACAAACAGTTCGGATTCCGATGAGACGCCGAGTTACTCGGTGTCTCATCTGGATCCGATCTGTTTGCATGGGTAACCACAGATTGCAAATGTTACAGTAATAAACAATTAGAAGCTTTTGGGGGAAATGTGTTGGTTTTGAAGTGTTAATTGTTAAACCGTTACTTCATGAATATTCATATCAGAAATAGTGACATGATGAATATAAATTAGATCAGATTACGTGTAGATGGCATGCTACCACCTGCCTCTACCACCCAGAAATATACCTCTTTTAGGTGGTCGCATTAGAGGGGTTTTACTTTATTTAATAATCAGATATTCCATAAGCAAACTGCATATCCTCATCAGACAACTCTTATCTTGGTCTACCATGTTTGCAAAGGCGTGAAAAGGGGCAAAGTAGAACCTGTCCTAAACGACCAATCATTTATTGAACATGTGCGTCTTTACCCTTTCCTCCATAGGCTATTTTCAAACCCTACCTCTTTGAATGAATCTACCGAACATGAGCATTTACTAGAGAAAAGGAAAATGTTATAATTGTTTAGTATAGAAACCATTGTGATAAATTGAGCATTTGCTCCTATGGAGCAAATGCTTTATTTATTACAATGGTTTCAAGACGTGACTATTACAGAGGTGTAGAAAGGCGTACTTATGGAGGAAAGGGTTTAAAAAGCAAGTGGTTGATTAATGAAGGGCAAACATTATACAGAAAATATCTATAGGAGCTTCTTTCTGCATTACTTTTGACGTGCATTAAGCTACCACCTGCCTTACAGTCCCACAATTAGACTTTGTTGATGGTCTCCAGGTTCTATTGTATATATGGAGAAAAGAGTTCAAACAATAGAGGAAAATATTTCCCGTTAATTGCACGTAATTGTTAGTGACTTTTAGCCTCCTTCAATCATCAGAAATTACTTAAAACAATTGACAACACTTGGCATCCCATATCCTATGTGATGACAACGTCTATTCCAATTCCACGAGGGAGAAAGTGTTGTTACTTCCTGTTCGTTCAAGCTTTTGAAACACTTATAACCGAGTGTCAAACATCTTAGATCCTGACAAGACGCTGTTTGCAAGTGCCAGCTAGGTCGCTTGTAGCAGGATAAAGAGTTGAATAGCTATACTAGACTTCAGAGCTACGGAAAAGGGTGCTTACTTAAATACTAAATTCGTCATTTCTCCACCAAACCATATGTTGTGACCACTCTTTAGAATCTTCGAGACGATTCTTAAGAGTCGTCACAATATAAGGTTTGGTGGAGAAATAAAGTTGTTCTTGAAAATGTTTAATTTATACGCATCTTATCTGGACCTCTGCTAGTGAGTATATTTCATTAAGCCCTCTCCATAAAGACAACTAGATACAGTAAAACCCAATAGTTCCAACACTGGAACAAGTACCATTTTCGGTCTTTAGGACAAGTGGCAGCTTAATGCACGGAGAAAGTCATACAGAAAGCTCCTCTGGGAGATTTTTACATGACTGTCACCATGCATTAAGCTTCCACCTGCCTAAAACTTATTAATTCTTCAGTTCTATAAATTCAAACTATCGAGGTTTAACTGTAATTTTAAATGTCAGTCAGAGCCCAATGTTATTAAACTTCTGTGTCTGGGTTCATTCTCACGAAACTTATTGGTCAAATTCTTACCAATCAGATGCTTTAAAATGATCCCAGAATCAAGGAAAAAGTTTTATTCCCACGAAAATACAGGAAAAAAAACATCATCCTTTCGCTGCCACGAAATGTCTGCGAAATTCGTCCTTTGCTACAATTTGCATTGTTGTTTTCTTCCGTTTCATTCAGTCGATACAACCACAGTGTCAAAGAGGTCGGATGCTGACGAGACACCGATTTACTCAGTGTCTCATCTTGATCTAAACTCTAAATGCTCTATTTATCACAATGGTTTCACAAGGTGACTTTTACAGATGCGTCAAAAGGCGTCAATATGAGGGAATGGGTTAAGAGACACAATTAGCAGACATTGCAAAAAGTGGTAACACATACTTGTTGCCAGTCAAACCAACATTTAACCCTTTCACCTATGTATAGTAATTTAAGAATGTATCACTGTATGAAACATTTATATTTTTTGCTGGGAAAAAAACAGAATCAGATTTTTATCATTCCATTAGCAAACAGAGAAGGAAATGATGAGATAACTCCTTCAAGATCTAATTAACCCTTTCACCGCCGATGTCGCATAAATGCACCACGACAAATAGTTCAGTCCCAGATCAGACGCCGCCTTTTCAAGGCGGCGTCTGATCAGGGACTTCACTTTTTGCTTTTGCAACTTCTGCTCTGTTTGCTTATGGTATAATATAGACCAGATTCATTGTTTGCCATGGTAAAAACATCTACATGTTTATTAATGTCATTTTATAATTTATTCAAATTAATATTCACAGTGTCATTATTTCTTACATAATTATTCACGAAGTAAAGGGTCAAATAGCTAATGTTCGTAGTTGTACAGTCATGAGTAATATCTTACTGCAAAATGGATAAACTTATATATTAAAGATATAACTAAGTCGTGCTTATAGAGTTAACCTTTTACACCATAGATTCTTCCTCTAGCGCCCATACAGACAGACCCAGATCTGACGAGTCCTACAACAGCCGTCTGATCAGTGTATGCTCTGTTAATATAAGTATTATCTTACAGTGATTATCAGGGTCAAAACCATTATTGCTCATATACCATTATAAATAATGTGCTAATTAATATTCCAACACACGTTATTCCTTACATGAACATTAATGGAGTAAATGGTTAACGATTTGAGCTGTACTTAAGAATAACATCCCTTTAGAATACTCTTTGATAGGAAGTCTTAAGCGACAATAAACATATATAAACCTCCGTCGTGCATGTTTGTTTTTCTCCCCTGGCTAACTACACGCCGCACAATCAAAATGTGTGTCTCGAGGACTGATCAAACTCCAAAGAGACCCATCGTCTGATCAGGGTCTCCAGTGTTTACACAGTTCTATTATACCAACTAGCGACTACATGACGCTGTGGGTGGGGCTGGTCTACACATGGTCTTAGACCTGAAATAACCATTTTCTCTAGCAGGGTAGTATGGCTAACATATTATTGATATTTTGATATGTATACAGTAAAACCCCGATAGTACGAACACTAAAACAAGTTCCATTATCGGTCTATAAGACAGCTGGCAGCTTAACCCTTTCGGTGCCAAATTTCTAATTGTCGTCTGCAACCCAAGTTTGTTAAATCATTCAGTAAAATAAGGAAATTAGATAAATAAATGCAAAATTCAAACGAATAAAGGACATACACGTATAAAGAAATAGAGGTTGAGACAAATAGTGAATTCCCTAATCAGACGGCGCCTTGAAAAGATGGCGTCTGATCTGGGACTGCACTATTTGTCGTGGTGCATTTATGTGACTCCGACGGTGAAAGGGTTACATGTAAGCGTCCATAAAATGAGGTCTTATTATAGGTCTGTATAGCAGGTGGTAGCCAAATTCAGGTCAGAAGTATAGTGGCTTTCTTCTGTATTAACTTTGTCATACATTAAAACACCATCTGCTTTGTAAGACTCATGAATTAATGACTGCTAAGGACAGGTTCTGCTGTAATGGCATACATGTATGAACAAATGAGACAAGTTGGTCCACATCACAACTATAGCATATTATTAGTAAACAGAGTCGGTCATGATCAGACGGACAGATCTCGATCTACCTCGATTGCAAACGCGTTAAAATGTATCTATTGAGTAAATGATTAAAATAACATCTTTCACCAGCGATGTCGCATAAATGCACCACGACAAATAGTGCAGTCCCAGATCAGAGACGCTACCTTTTCAAGGGGCGTCTGATCAGGGACTTCACTTTTTGTCTCAATCTCTATTTCTATATCTGTGCTTTATTCCTTTATCTTATTTCCTTATTTTACTAAATTATTTAACAAACTTGGATTGCAGACGACAATTAGAAATTTGGCGCCGAAAGGGTTAAATAAATGTTTATGTACTGTTTGCAGTATCCGTGTACAAATGTACCCCTTTTCTATTTATATGCCTCATATAAAGATGCATTAACACGAAGGAAAGAGACATAAAATGTACTTACCGGCAACGACGGCAACTAAGGCTAACAGGCAAACGACGGCAACCTTCATCTTGACTGAGTCTTTTGCTGGAGACTTTGAGAAATATCAAATTCAAACTGCTGACAGGACTGCAGATGCTTTGATGATTAGAATGCTTACTTATATCGCCTTATATACATTTTGACTTTCGTTCAAAAGTACTAAAATAAGCTAGATGGTCCTTCAGAACGTCAACAGTCAATCGTCCATCCTGGTACCGGAACACTTCATCATGATATTGAGCATCCTTGTCCCAGGTACACCTTGTCACAGCAGACTATTCTGCACTTACTTATCCGAGGAGCTAGAACACGTGTCTATTTGATGTCAGAATGCTGTAAAACTGCAAAGTTTGTCCCGAAACATATCGAGCATTTACGGAATTCACCGGATTAACGATGGGCTTTTCTCGATGATCGAGGGACTTTCAAGACATTTTATGGTCTATAAAATTGCTATTTTTGCTGCATGGTACACTTTTCATGCACTTAAAACATACTTTGAATATGGTAATTAGGTCCTTACATTAATAAGCGTTGGTTTTATGAACATCAGAGATATCTTTGACTGTTATCATTGACACGGTATATTTGCAGATCTTAGTGTTTACAAGGACCCAACACGATGGCTCTGCATTCTGTATTTGGCTATTTTAATAGCCAATCTCTTTTAACAAATCTACCGAAAAGGGGCATTTACTAGAGAACGGGAAAGTGTTATAGTCAGTTCTACAAGTATTTTACATCGCTGTATTTGTATCTTTGTAGAGAATTTTTAGCAAAGAAGTAAGGAAGTTAACAGTTATACGGTTTCAACTTTTAACACTAGCCGCACTGTTAATCAAAATTTGAAACTACATGTACATGTACATTAAAACCTCTCTAAAACGGACGGGTTTTTTTCGCTGCCTGTGGCGTATTCATGCCTGAGTTTCGCCCGTCGCCCACAATTGACCTGGATGCCGTCTCATCAGGATCAGAACTGATTGCAAATGGGAATTAAATCGCGGACAGCAGGATAATGGTTAATGATATACTAAAGTATAACCCCTCTAATGCGACCACTTAATGAACAAACATGGCTTACTTCATAAGCAGGTGTTTGCTTAATGCAGGAAGAAAATTATGCAGAAAGCGTCCTGCATTAAGCTACCACCTGTATTTGTCACTGTGAGTTTTGCCGCTTTTTGGTGGTCGCATTAGGGGGGATTTTACTTTATTATTAAATAAGTCTGAGATGTATTTTTCTCTTTGTCACGAACAGACATGCACCTGTTTTTTACCTGGTAATATTAAATTTCTTTTGTACAAACAGAGCTACAGATAAAAGCGCATACAGTAAACCCTATTTATAACGGCCACTAAAATCTGTTAAGTAGTTGGTACTTAGGGCACGTGGCTACTTAAAGCGAGGTGAAAGTAAAAAAGAACGCTCCTATAGGAGCCTTGCTTTATGCAGCCACTTGCCTTTAACACAAAATAATTGATGTAATTTAGTGGCCGTTATAGAGAGGTTTTACTGTACCCAAATATAGAGTTTGGTTGAGAAATAAATAAAGGCGCTATTCTTGAAAATGTTAAATGTACGCATCTTATCTGGACCTTTGGTACAATGGACTGCACAGCATGCACGCTCATTATGGCATTCCATTACATTTGTAAACCTGATACACATAAAACCATGGATTGCAAAATTTTATGAAGAAACCTTCAGTCGCTTGTCCATGACAAAACCAGCCTTATTAACATTCAAATAGTGTAGACCAAAAGCAACGGTATCGTCTTCGACGATGCATCTGATCTGGGTATGCACTGTTGGACTCACGTCAGTATGAACGGTATTTTATATGCAGTGGATCAAACAGTATCACTTCTTTTAAGATGCTGTGTAGATGACAATGATTTTAATCTATGTATACACTATTAGCATGTTTATTTAGCATGACATTATGACTGGTTTTGTCATGGCGCAACTCATATGAATATGACAGAAGCTTGGTGTAGGTATAGCTTGAGTGGAGACACGTGTTGTTATTCTATTGTTATCTAAGTCAATCCCATTGCTGATGTTTAGCTCTTTTTGCGTCTAATAATAGTCGTCTATAAACGGTTTCAAGTTTCAGTATGAATTTTCCTTCAGTTTCCTCTCTAAAACATAAGTGGTGTCAGTTAGATGATGAGACGCCAATCATTCGGCATCTCATCTGCTCTCAAACTAATTGCAAAGGTAATCATAGATTCGCAAAGTCCAGCAAGCCCTCTGTGTTGCCTTCTGACGATTTCAGCTTAAGTGTACTGTCTTAAGCGGTCATCAAAAAGAGGTGGTAATTATAGGTTTGAAAGGAAGATGGTAACTTAATGAAGGTCAAAAGTAATGCAGAAAGCTAATGTAGGGTGTAGGAGCTTTCTGCATTACCTATGCTCAACATTAAGCAACCACCTGCCTTTAAGACAAATGTTCTATAAATAAATGGCCGCTTAAGACAGCTTCTACTATATTATTACACAGTTTTTGCAATATTGTTATCTTTTCAAATGCTGGTTTTATGTTGAGAGTACATGTGTTACCACTGAGTCAAGGTTGCTTCCAATACACCAGGACAAAGAAATCTCTGCTGTTCGTACTATATAATATATGTGACTGGGGATTGCTTAAATACCTCTTTAAATACTTAATTGAGAAAAATGCATTTTCAATGTCAGTTCTTAATGACTATTACTCCTGTATGTCTTATTTCCATTTCATATCTTAATTTGCATCTTAAGATATTTCTTACGCTTCGCTCCTATATAGTACAAGTATAGATCCATTTACACATATTCATACTATATGCACACAATAACGCCTTATACTACAAAAAAGTAAGTGTGCACATGAGAATTAATGTAAATAAATATTGACATACATGTACATCTATTATAGTTATAGTGTGTGGCAAAATAACAAACTCTATGGACCCTGTTGGGTGAGTCAAACACGAACCCAATTTTCAGAATCTCTACTGTTTGCAAAATACAAGTACACTCTTTGCAAGTATACTTCTTGTAAAGGATACATACATATCTATATATTAATACAAATTATAGACCCTGTTTTGGGTGGAGGCTCAAATACACTCTTACTTGTATTTGGGAAGAGCACACACACATATACATACGCACACGCATACATCTACATATAAATGCTTCCTTCTCTTGTATTTTATTTCGTTTTCGTAAAAGAAACCCCAACCTATTACGGGTATAAGTGATTGATTATATACATGCTATTTTAAACTATTTATAATAGGTAGCAAAACTGAGATGTGTTATATATAAAAAGGCATAGCAATGCGTATTTATGGTGTAAAGGTTATTTTAACCCTTTCGCCGCCGCAGTCGCATAAATGCGCCAGGACAAATATTACAGTCCCAGATCAGACGCCACCTTTACAAGGCGGCGTCTGATCAGGGACTTCACTGTTTGTCTCAATCTCTATTTCTATATATGTGCTTTATTCCTGATTCCAAATTATTGAAATTTGCATTTATTTATCTCAATTTGTACTGAATGATTTAACAAACTTGGATTGCAGACGACAATTAGAAATTTGGCGCCGAAAGGGTTAACACACCTTACTAATGAAGAACGAGGACCATTAAAAAAGCTGCTTTTGATTTTTGCGGTGTATTACTTTTGTACATGTCTCATCCTTTTACCTTATAGATACGTCTTTGCAAACAGTGTAGATCCAAATCAGGTGATCCATATATACTCAGTTTGATCAAGGTCTGCTATGTTTGCTTATATGCCAATATAGATATAATGCTACAGTTTCTGCCATAGCCAACCATTTCTGTTTTCATATGCTTTTATAAACGTTCACCGGATATTTATATGTTTTCCCATTGGGAAATTTATGAGGTAAATAGATAAAGGTCGGCAAACTTCTTTCGAATGGCCACTGCCGATGGACTGAAGTTTACAATTTGCATCTTCAAACTATTCACGCTAAGTACTTCAGTTAAACATCTCTATAATTGCCACCAACTTGTGTTAATTAGTTGGTATTCAGGGCAGGTGACTGCTTAAAGCAAGTTGAAAGTAAAACAGAACGCTCCTATAGGAGCGTTCTGTTTTTCTTTCACCATGCTTTAAGCAGCCACTGCCTTTAATACAAAATACTTGATGTAATTTAGTGGCCGTTATAGAGATGTGTTACTGTAATTTAGTGACCGTTATATAGAGAGGTTTTACTGTAATTTAGTGGCCGTTATAGAGATGTTTTACTTACATGGGCTGCGTTCTGTTAACAGTAACCTTTAAAGTTTTATAGAAATTTTCGCACATTTTCATTCCGAAATGTTGCGATTACAGAAGATTGCTGCTGTAAGTCTGAAATTTTGTGTACAGTTGAATAAACTGTAAACTAAAAACAGGCAAGTTTTGCAATCATATGAGACTCGTGTACCTCAGCGTTTCATCGAGATGCAGACATTTTGAAAATCGTTCAATGGTTTTATCAAACATTTGAACGTATCGGATGCATATTAAAATGAAACATATTGGAATTTGAGCAAATAACATTTTACAGCTCAATAAGGGCTAAATTCTTAAATAGGGACATTGAATAAGGATTGATGTAGGAACAGTATGAACACCCTGTATGTAAACCCCTCTAAACCGGACTTCTTGAAGACGAGAATTTAAGTACTTTGAGACAGGTGGCTGTTTAATGCAGGGTGAAAATCGTGCAGAAAGCTCTTAGAGGAGCTTTCTGCATGACTTTCACCCTGTATTAAGCTGCCATCTGTCTCCACCACCAATAAGTATACTGAATTTAACGTCCGTTTTAGAGGGTTTTTACCTATTCGTCAGTGTGACCCTTTTACTCTCATATTAATATGGTAAACTCGTTCAAATTAAACTTTGGAACCCATTCATTTTACAAAATAAATAACTTATAAAGAGCAAAATATAAGTTGTATAAACCACTGACACCAATTTCTTCAGCAAACAGTGCAGAACCTGATCAGATAATTCCTTACGAAATTCTCTGTATATATTATGTTTGCATATCATATCGCAGATGTAAATGGGTACTACCCCTGACGACAATTAGAAATTTAGCGCCGAAAGGGTTAAGCTGCCAGCTGTCTTATAGACCGATAATGGAACTTGTTTCCGTGTTCGAACTATCGGAGTTTTACTGTATACATATCAAAATATCAATACCATGTTAGCCATACTACCCTGCTAGAGAAAATGGTTATTTCAGGTCTAAGACCATGTGTAGACCAGCCACGCCCACAGCGTCATGTAGTCGCTAGTTGGTATAATAGAACTGTGTAAATACTGGAGACCCTGATCAGACGATGGGTCTCTTTGGAGTTTGATCAGTCCTCGAGACACACATTTTGATTGCGCGCCGTGTAGTTAGCCAGGGGAGAAAAAAACAAACATGCATGACGGAGGTTTATATATGTTTATTGTCGTTTAAGACTTCCTATCAAAGAGTATTCTAAAGGGATGTTATTCTTAAGTACAGCTCAAATCGTTAACCATTTACTCCATTAATGTTCATGTAAGGAATAACGTGTGTAGGAATATTAATTAGCACATTATTTATAATGGCATATGAGCAATAATGGTTTTGACCCTGATAATCACTGTAAGATAAGACTTATATTAATTAACCCTTTCGCAGCCAATGCCGGATCTGTGATTTCCTATCCAAACATTTTGGATCCAGATGAGACGCCGAGTAACTCGGCGTCTCATCAGGATCCAAACTGTTTGTTACTATTACTATGTTTTTGAAACAAAAATGAAAAAAAATGAAAATTTGTAGCAGACGACAAAGTTAGCAGACGACAGAGTTTGGCAGCGAAAGGGTTAACAGAGCATGCACTTATCAGACGGCTGTTGTAGGACTCGTCAGATCTGGATCTGTCTTCAGGGGCGCTAGAGGAAGTAACTATGGTGTAAAAGGTTAACTCTATAAGCACGACTTAGTTGTATCTCCAATATATTAGTTTATCCATTTTGCAGTAAGATATTACTGACTGTACAAATACGAACATCAGCTATTTGACCCTTTACTTCGTGAATAATTATGTAAGAAATAATGACACTGTGAATATTAATTTGAATAAATTATAAAATGATATTAATAAACAAGTAGATGATTTTACCATGGCAAACAATGAATCTGGTCTATATTATACCATAAGCAAACAGAGCAGACACTGATCAGCCGGCTCCTAAAGAGGTCGGCTGATCTGGGTCTACTCTATTTACAAAGACGTTAAAAGTGTATTTATGAGGTAAAGGATTACTAGCTGAGTGGATAAGATTATATTATATCCAGTGCGACTGATTTAAAGTCGATATTTGTATTCAAAGTTTGATATGTAGAGTCATATGCCTGTAAAAAGTGTACTAAAATGCAACTGTAGATAGAAAGAGTGGTAATAAGTGGTAATGTAGAAGTCCACGGGCAGTCCTTGGTCAAGCTCGGCTAGCGTATAGTCCTTGTGTCCCGACTACTTGCTGCACCCCGACGTATCCGTGGCTATTGCCACTCCGCTGGAAAAGAAACATAGAAATACTGACTTTAACCCTTTACTTCATATAAACGTAGGTTCAGTCCTTTGCAAACAGAGTAGAATCGCCAGCATAAGAGCACATAATTCCTTATTTGAGAATCCCTTGTCAAAAAGAATAAACCAAGATCTGAAGACTCTGCTTATAAGTTACAGAGCTGGCCCTCTTCTGTTTTCCAAAGCATTGGCTTTCAATATATAAGAGGCATTATCTGAGAAAGAGGTGGCACTGCACTGTAAAATAGTGTAGACCAAGCACCACTTGTGTGGCGAGATATCGCATAAATTTTAACACTGTATGGCAACAAATTACTACAGATTGTGTGAGAGACAAACAGTGCCGACCCTGTCTGACCAGAAGCTGTATCAGATTCGCGGTGACTGGCATGGGACTACACTGTTTACAAGCCAATAAGATAATTTCCGCAAGAAGAGCGTCTCATATTTATGAAAGAATTAAATTTAGAAATAGCATAATGAGGATAACACTTAAATATTCATCCAGCGAACACGTAACCATTTATTCCATGAGCATTCATGTAAGACATAATGACATCATGACTATTAATTAGTTTTTTTATTGACACATGAATACATGAATGTTTATTTTGTAGCACATGGACATTTTATGATATAAGTTAAAATTTACAATGTTCATAAGAATTATTAAACCTAATAATCACCATATTTATGGTGTTATTGAAAGTATGCGTTTTTGTAGAGACTACTTACAGTAAAACCTCTCTATAACGGCCACTAAATTACACCAAGTATTTTGTGATAAAGGCAGGTTGTTGCTTAAAGCAAGGTGAAAGTAAAACAGAACGCTCCTATAGGAGCGTTCTGTTTTACTTTCACCATACTTTCTCCTATAGAAGCGTTCTGTTTTACTTTCACCTTGCTTTAAGCAGCCGCCTGCCCTAAATACCAACTAATTAACACAATTTAGTGAAATAATTAAATAAATGAATGAAAAATATTGAGGTCAAACTGCTGCTCCCTGCCTCAGGCCACGGACTTATCAATCACCCCTCGTAGAGAGGTTTTACTGTAGTTCGTTTTCGAATCACACAACACACATAGGTGAATCATTGTTCGAGATAGAAACAGACTATAGTTCTCTTTATAACACCTACAGTAAAACCTCCCTATAACGGCCGCTAAATTGTGTTTATTAGTTGGTATTTAGGGCAGGTAGCTGTTAAAGCAAAGTGAAAGTACTACAGAACGCTCCTATAGGGGCGTTCTGTTTTACTTTCACGTTGCTTTAAGCAGCCACACAAAAATGTGATATAATTTAGTGGCCGTTATAGAGAGGTTTTACTGTATTTCATAAATGTAAAGGTATTATAAATAGAATTATAGGCCTTTTCGATCTACTGCTAGTGAGTTCTAGTTTTGCCTGTCACCAATGGTACTTACGCACAGGTAGCCTTGCACGGATTGGAGTAGATTTTACCGTCCACTCCGCATACTGGGGTATAATCACGCGTGCATTTACACGGCTCTTCAGTAGCTGTCTCAGTTGAAACTGCAAGAAAAAAAATGACTTTCAGCTCGACTATTCAAAGATTAAGGAGGGATACTTTGCTAATCCTGGCGTTACTTTCAATTTCGGAATTTCTCAAAAGGTTAAAGGTTTCAGAAGCTGCGTACCCAAATACTAAACTCATCATGTTTCCACCAAGCCCTGATCCGTGGCCACTCTTTAAAATCTTCTGCAAATTTTGTCGTCTGCTACTACTTTGGTTTCTTTAGTTTTCTACCCCTTCCTTCCAAAACATCACAAAAGTAACAAACAGTTCGGATCCCGATGAGACGCCGAGTTACTCGAAGCCTCATCGGATCCGATCTGTTTGCATGGGTAACCACAGATTGCAAATGTTACAGTAATAAACAATTAGATGCTTTTTGGGGAAATGTGTTGGCTTTGAAGTGTTAATTGTTGAAGTTTAAACCGTTACTTCATGGATATTCATATCAGAAAAAGTGACATGATGAATATAAATTAGATCAGATGACGTGTAGATGGCACGCTAACCTTGGCAGATACACTAGAACCCCTCTAATGCGACCACTTAATGAAAAAACATAGGTGTCTTTATAAGCAGGTGGTAGCTTAATGCAGGACAAAAGTAACACAGAAAGCTCTTGCATTAGGCACCCACCTGCCTCTACCACCCAGAACTATACCTCATCCGACAACTCTTATCTGGGACTACCGTGTTTGCCAAGGCGTGAAAAGGCGCAAAGTACAACATGTCCTAAACGACCAATCATTTATTGAACATGTGCGTCTTAAACGCATTCCCTCCCCCATGAGCATTATTTAGACCCAACCTCTTTGAATGAATCTCCCAAAAATTAGCCTTTACTAGAGAAAGACAAGACGCTGTTTGCAAGTTCCAGCTGAGTCACTTATAGCAGGATAAAGAGTTGAATAGCTATACTAGACTTCAGAGCTACGGAAAAGGGTGCTTACTTAAATACTAAAATTGTCATTTCTCCACCAAACCATATTCTTAAGAGTCGTCACAATATAAGGTTTGGTGGAGAAATAAAGTTATTCTTGAAAATGTTTAATTTATACGCATCTTATCTGGACCTCTGCTAGTGAGTATTTTTCATTAAGCCCTCTCCATAAAGACAACTAGATACAGTAAAACCCAATAGTTCCAACACTGAAACAAGTACCATTTTCGGTCTTTAGGACAAGTGGCAGCTTAAAGCACGGAGAAAGTCATAAAGATTTTTACATGACTGTCACCATGCATTAAGCTTCCACCTGCCTAAAACATATTAATTCTTCAGTTCTATAAATTCAAACTATCGAGGTTTAACTGTAATTCTAAATGTCAGTCAGAGCCCGATGTTATTAAACTTCTGTGTCTGGGTTCATTCTCACGAAACTTATTGGTCGAATTCTGACTAATCAGATGCTTCAAAATGATCCCAGAATCAAGGAAAAAGTTTTATTCCCACGAAAATACAGGACAAAACCATCATCTTTTCGCTGATACGAAATGTCTGCGAAATGTCCTTTGCTACAATTTGCATTGTTGTTTTCTTCCGTTTTCATTCAGTAGACATGACCATAGCGTCAAAGAGGTCGGATGCTGACTAGATGCCGATTTACTCAGTGTCTCGTCTGAATCTAAACTCTTTGCATATCTATGCAATCCCATATTAACAATCGGCTGCCAAAGAATTGAGTGGAGCTTGTTATTAATGACCCCATCACGTGTTTATAAGTGTCTGCAAATCGTGCGACTGTACAAGTTTAAGACATTTCCTCATAGGCTATTTTTGGACCCACCCTCTTTGAATAAATCTACCAAAAAAGAGCATTTACGAGAAAAATGGAAAATTTAAGAATTGTATAGTTTTGAAACCATTGTGATAAAATGGAGCAAATGCTCTATTTATCACAATGGTTTCACAAAGTGACCTTTGCAGAGGCGTCAAAAGGCGCAAATATGAGGGAATGAGTTAAGAGACACAATTAGCAGACATTGCGAAAAGTGGTAACACCTACTTGTTGCCAGTCAAACCAACATTTAACCCTTTCACCTAAGTGTATTCATTTAAGAACTTATCACTGCATGAACATTTTATAATAACACAATGTTTTGGCTGGAAAAAAAATCAGAATCAGATCTTTATCATTCCACAAGGAGACAGAGAAGGAAATAATGAGAGAACTCCTTCAAGATCTAATTAACCTTTAGCCTACTTGGGACGGATGAGTGATTTCTACACAAACAATTTGGATCCAGATGAAGTACTGAGTAACACCAGGATCAAAACTGTGTGATACTCTGGTGGTATTCGGAAAAAGAAATGCCAGTTAAATCAACTATGAGAACTGAGGTCAATGTTTTTTTAACCATCAAGAGTTTGCTCAGCAAACTAAAGGTTAAGACGAATCAATGGACGAATGTCAGGAGGAATAGTTGGGGTATGTTTTTCATAAAACTCAGCGCTACTGTTTTAAAGTGGCTTAACTATTGCAGTTACAAGCGAAAACCTGTCCATATATTACAATAATACTTCGTTACATGTAACCCATTCCCTCATATTGACGCCTTTTTACGCCTCTGTAAAAGTCACTTTTTGAAACCATTGTGATAAATAGGGAATTTGCTCCATAGGAGCAAGCGCTCTATTTATTACAATGGTTTCAAAACTACACAATTCTAATATTTGACTTTTTGCAAGTAAATGGTTCTTTTTGGTAGATTTATTCAAAGAGGTTGGGTCTAAAAATAGCATATGAGATAATGGGTTAAAGCAGCTACAATAGACCATGTCATAACCGGTCAATCATTTATTGATGACAGGAGTCTTAATAGGTGGTTGCTTAATGCAGGGCAAAGGTAACACAGAAGGTTTACTGTAATACCCTTTCAAGGCGGTGTCTGATCAGGGACTTCACTTTTTGTCTCATTCTCTGTTTCTACATCTGTGCTTTATTCCTTTGAAATTTGCATTTATTTATCTCATTTCCTTATTGTACCGAATGGCTTAATAACCAATTTGGATTGAAGACGACAATTAGAAAGTTTGCGCCGAAAGGGTTAACAGAATAAAACTAAGTACCAAAACAAATGGAAAATAGTAAAAGAAATGTCCAACCATGACAGAACAGATGACACAATAGTTATCTGCCAGACAGATCAAGGAAGTGATTACATATAGAAAATCAGTCACATCGGATAAAAAAAATTAATGAAGCGTATAACGAAAACAAAATTGCAAATAATGTAGACAATAATCAGAGATCATTAGAATTTCCGTCATCGCATCAGGTTCTGTATTGAATATACACATTCTAAAGTAACATTTACATAACGATTAACCCTTTCACCTACGCAGTCGCATAAATGCGCCACGACAAATGGTGCAGTCCCAGATCAGACGCCCCCTTTTCAAGGCGGCGTCTGATCAAGGACTTCACTATATTTGTCTCAATCACTTTTTCTGTATATGTGCTTTATTCCTTTGAAATTTGCATTTATTTATCTCATTTCCTTATTTTACTGAATGTTTTAGCAAATTTGGATTGCAGACGATAATTAGAAAGTTGGCGCCGAAAGGGTTAAATAAATGTTTATGTACTGTTTGCAGTATCCGTGTACCCTTTTCTATTTATGTGCCTCATATAAAGATGCATTAACACGAAGGAAAGAGACATAAAATGTACTTACCGGCAACGACGGCAACTAAGGCTAACAGGCAAACGACGGCAACCTTCATCTTGACTGAGTCTTTTGCTGGAGACTTTCAGAAATATCAAATTAAAACTGCTGACAGGACTGCAGATGCTTTGATGATAAGAATGCTTACTAATATCGCCTTATATACATTTTGACTTTCGTTCGAATCTACTAAATTAAACTAGATGGTCCTTCAGAACTTCAACAGTCAACGGCCCATCCTGGTACCGAAACACTTCATCAAGATATTGAGCATCCTTGTCCCAGGCGCACCTTGTCACAGCAGACTATTCTGTACGGACTTATCCGAGGAGCTAGAACAAGTGCCTACATGTATTTGATGTCGGAATCCTGTAAAACTGCAAAGTTTGTCCCGAAACATATAGAGCATTTGCGGAGTCCACCGGATTAACGATTGGCCTTTTTCAATGATCGAGGCACTTTCAAAACATTTTATGGTCTATAAAATTGCTATTTTGGCTACATGGTACACTTTTCATGCACTTAAAACAAACTTCGGATATGGTAATTAGGTCCTTACATTCATAAGTGTTGGTTTTATGGACATCAGAGATATCTTTGACTGTTATCATTGACACGGTATATTTGGAGATCTTAGTGTTTACAAGGACCCAACACGATGGCACTGCAGTTTGAATAGTCCATTCTGTACTCGGCTATTTTAATAGTCAATCTCTTTTACTAAATCTACCGAAAAGAGGCATTTACTAGAGAACGGGAAAGTGTTAAAGTCCGTTCTACAAGTATTTTACATCGCTGTATTGTCGAACATTTTTTAGCAAAGAAGTAAGGAAGTTAACTGCTTTACGGTTTTAACTTTTAACACTAACCCCACTGTTAATCAAAATTTGAAACTACATGTACATTAAAACCTCTCTAAACTGGACGGGTATTTATTTTTCGCTGCCTGCGGCGTATTCATGCCCGAGTTTCGCCCGTCGCCCACAATTGACCTGGATGCCGTCTCATCAGGATCAGAACTGACTACAAATACGAATTAAATGTCGAATAGCAGGATAATGGGTAATGATATACTACAGTATAACCTGTCTAATGCGACCACTTAATGAACAAACATGGGTTTCTTCGTAAGCAGGTGGTTGCTTAATGCAGGAAGAAAGTTATGCAGAAAGCTCCTATGGGAGCTTTCTGCATAACTTTCGTCCTGCATTAAGCTATCACCTGTATTTGTCACTGTGAATTTTGACCCTTTTTGGTGGTCGCATTAGAGGGAGTTTACTATATTTTTGAATAAATCAGGCTCAAGGCAACCTGTTACATATTTATGTTAATCGTCATTCATTGAGCAATACAAATAAGTATTACCACATGTATCTGGATACAAACCAAAGCCGAGCCCAACATTTACCAGGATATGTTCTATTATATGGACTATGTTTTCAAAACTGTGTTTTTCTTTGTTACGAACAGACATTCGTCTGTCATTTTACATGATAATATTATTTTTTGCCACCAACAGAGCTACAGATATAAGCGAATACAGTAAACCCTCTCTATAACGGCCACTAAATTGTGGTAATTAGCTTTTACTAAGGGCAGATGGCTGCTTAAAGCAAGGTGAACGTAAAACAGAACGCTCCTATAGGAGCGTTCTGTTTTACTTTCACCTTGCTTTAAGCAGTCACCTGCCTTTATCACAAAATAATTTATGTAATTTGATGGCCGTTATAGAGAGGTTTTACTGTACCCAAAACTAGAGTTGGTGGAGAAATAAATAAAAGCGCTATTCTTGAAAATGTTTAAATTTACACATCTTATCTGGACCTTTGGTACATTGAACTGCACATCATGCACGCTTATTATGGCATTCAATTACATTTTAAACCTGATACACTTAAAACCAGTGATTGCAGATGCAAAAACCTTTAGTCGCCTGTCACATGCATAAAACGAACCGTTCCAAGACAAAACCAGCCTTAGCAATATTCAAATAGTGTAGACCCAGATAAACGGTATCGTCTTCGACGATGCATCTGATCTGGGTATGTACTGTTGGACACACATCAGTATCTATGGTATTTTATATGCAGTATATCAAACAGTATCATTACTTATCAGATGCTGTGTAGATGACAATGAGTTTAATCCATGTGTACACTATTAGCAGGTTTATTTAGCATGGCATTATGACTGGTTTTGTCATGGCGCGACTCATATGAATATGACAGAAGCTTGTTGTAGGCATAGCTTGAGTGGAGAAAAATGTTGAAATTATTTTGTTATCTAAGTCAATCCCATTGCTGATGACTAGCTCGTTTTGCGTCTAATAATAGTCGTCTATAAACGGGTTTAAGTTTCAGTATGGATGTTCCTTCAGTTTCCTCTGTAAAACATAAGTGGTGTGTAAGTTAGATGATGAGACGCCGAATTATTCGGCATCTCATCTGGGCCCATGCTTATAAAACGTTTAGTTGAGTCTGAGTACGTTCTCAAGCTTTTGATTGGTCAGATTTGAGCCTTTGGCTCAAATCTGACCAATCAAAAGCTTGAGAACTCATATCTCACCAACCAAAAGCTTGAGAACGAAACTCAGACTCAACTAAAAGCTTTATAAGCATGGACCGAGGACTCAAACGTATCGCAAATGTAATAGTAGATTCGCAAAGTCCAACAATCCCTTCATGTTGCCCCCTGACGATGTCGGTGGTGCTTGAACATGATATAACTACGTTTGCAGTAGAAATATTAAGCATAAATACAAAGATTGTAATGTACTTAGAATTGGATCAATGTCAAGGTTGCTACTAAACAATAGAAAAATAGTTTGTGATACTTAAAATAGGAGAGATACATTGTGGTTAGTCTAGATTACAGACAGTCTGTATTGAAACAAATATATAATCTAGGATCCCTGGTCAAGGCCATTGTCAATTAAATGAAAAAGGTTTCCAGGCAAGTTAGATAAAAAAAATGGAAAAAGTTCATATTGGTGTAGGGTAATAATTCTTGTAAATACAAATTAGAATTGCATTGGAATTGCATCAAGGATGTCTATTAACCCTATCCTCAATTAACATAACTCAAGACTCTATCACTACTCGGGTATTTATTGACATGAATTACACGTTAGCAATGATATTTAGGACTGTGAAAAAAACATCAGAGTGAACTCTATATCATTCCACAGGCAAAAACAGCAGACCCTGATCAGACAAGAGCTATCTGATATGAGTCTACTGTGGTTGCGAAGGTACCAAAAGGCGTCTTATATGAGGAAGAAGCTTTTAAAGTTAGAGTTAACTCGCATTCCCTTATATTGACGACCTTTTACGGTGTAAAAGTCACTATGTGAAACCGTTGTGATAATTAGAGCATTTGCTCCTATAGGAGCAAATGCCCTATTTATCACAATGGATTCAAACTACAAAATTCTAAAAGTTTCCTTTTCTCTAGTTAATGCTCATATTCTTTAGATTTATTCGAAGAGATTGTTTCTAAAATAGCCTATGAGGTAATGGGTTAAAGTCCCATTATATTTTGGCATCACTTTTACTTATGAAAAATTGAAAAGAGCGATTTTTAAATATAACTTTACAGACAGTGATCCCATTCGAGACAATGGTCCAATTAAGCCAAAAAACGTGAGGGATATGGAACCAATTGTTTACATTTTTCAGTTCTAGTTTCTCTTTTAATGTTTTAAAAACAGAACAGAATTTCTATATAATCAACAGCCCATGATCACGTGATTCACTGACAGGTAACGTGCTTAGTTCAGGTTTTTATGCTTCTTCTGCGATGTTTTCGTGTGTCGTTTTTAGTTTAAACATATTTTATTTCATTAATGTACACAAATCCACATATCACTAGATATATATTAAGGATTGGATCGGAAGCAACATGCTTATTTGGATCCTCTCCTTGACGCATTATAACTACACTGGTGGACATTGTTTAACATATCATGACACAACTATGTCGGTGAGTACAACTCAAATAACTAGGAGAAAGACATAAGAAAACGGTGCATGAATGTGTCTACGACATAACAGTGTCTCGGTAGACTTACAGAAGGGAATGTTATATATTGGATGGTACTTCTGTTACATGTACATTTGAAGAACACAATGGACGTAGAACATCATTCATGACCAATATCATAGAAACAGCTGGAAAGAAAATAAAGAGAATGGAAATAATGGTGGTCAACATGATGGAGGCTAAGGGCCGGTGAGACAAGGAGTGCATATGACTATGGTCACCCTACTTAAAACAAGTCAAATAATGAAACTTAACCGAATCTTTTAGTTTCTAAAATGAACTTCTGCACCGCTTGAAATATGATAGTGTTACCATGTGCATCAAGTGATGGATCACCGTAAAGAAGGAGTTTCACTGTAACAGGCCGTAAATAGCTAATTGTATGTTTTAAATGGGTACGCTGGATGTGGTAAAGCGGGCATATAAGACAAAAGTGTTCAGTACTTTCGATATCACCACAAGAGCATAGCGGAGAGGCAACAATGTTTTTCTGAAACAATGGAAGGTTTAGTGCGCTACAATTTGTTCTCAACCGGGTATGGAGTATTTGACCCTGTCTTGTACCAGCATAGAAATATAAGGGAACAGGGGTGGTGTCATTGTGGTCAATCGCAGATTTGAAGGATGACTTTGAAACAGAGCGTCTGATTTCTAAGGGGAGGGAGTTCCATTCACGAACAACAGAGGGTAATAAAGAATCCGAATACAGTTTTGTCTTGGATTGCACAGTCTGCACATTGTTTTGGTTTCTTAAAGGATAATGACTCTGGTCGCCAACAAGTGGGGGAACTAGTGGGGATAGGAAATCAGGTGTTTCTTTATGAATCATTTTGTAAAAGAGAAGTAGTTTATGTTTTCGCCTTCTACGCTCGAGAGATTCCCATCCTACTTCTTGTTCAAGATTCCTAATGGATATAAGCTTAGTTGCTCCTGTGGCGATTCTTGCAGCCTCGTATTGGATCTTTTCAAGTTCATACTTCTCATTGTTTGTGCAATTATCCCATACGACATCTGCATATTCCAGCAATGGTCTAATAAGACTTAAGTATATTGTTTCGAGTGCTTTTCTATCCAAAATATATTTTAATTGACGCATTATGTTAATTCTTTCCCAGGCTTTAGATTTTATATAATCGATATGAGAATGCCATGATCCATCGTGTGATAAGTGGATTCCGAGATGCCTATGCATATCAACCTCAGTAATTTCTTTGTTTAACATTGATAAAGGAGGATGTACAGGCTTAATGGATTTTCTAGAAATTTTTAGTGATTCGGTTTTAGTTGGATTAAAAGCAACAAGCCAAGATTTTGCCCAATCTGTTTTTTTACTGATATCGCTATTCAAGGTACTTGCAGCAGTATCTGCATGTTCTACGATTAAATAAAGACGTGTGTCATCAGCAAAAAGGCGAATATTAGAATGTATATCTGTTACTATGTCATTAATGTATATCAAGAATAAGAGTGGTCCAAGTGTACAACCCTGTGGTACCCCAGCATTTACAGGTAGAAAATCAGACTTGGTACCCGGAATTACAACACATTGTCGACGTTTATATAAGTAGTTAGAGAACCATGTACAAAGACGGTCTGATATACCAGCCGCTTTGAGTTTGACCAAGAGTCCCGCGTGCCATACCCGATGAAAGGCTTTGCTAATATCAAAAAAGACTGCTCTGATTTCTTTTCCATCATCTAACGCTTTACAGAAAGCATTATACAGAAACGTTAACTGGTTGACGGTTGAGTCCCCTGGAATAAAACCTGACTGAAAAGAGGAAATATACTTTGTATCACGTAAGTAGTTAAAGACATGCTTAAACACGAGTCGTTCCAGTACTTTGTTCAAGTTACTAAGAAGGGAAATAGGACGATAGTTACCCACGTATGATGGATCACCTTTCTTAAAAATAGCACATACATGAGCTTCTTTCCAACTCTGAGGCACTGTACCTTTAGAGAGGGATGTATTATAGATATCACAAAGAGGGTGGGAGATCTCTTCAGCCAGTTCGCGGAGGATGCGATTGTTAACATTATCAGGTCCAGCTGCTTTACCTAGAGGAAGACAGGCGAGTACCGACTTGACGTCGTTAGCACAAAGTTGAAAGAAAGGCATCGTGTGATCGGCGCGTGTGACACGAGGAGGCATTGCATTACATTCACCAAGAACCGTTTGACCTGTAAAGTAAGTATAAAGTAAGTTCGCCTTATCGATGTTATCAACGACAACTTCATCATTATTTGTCAGAGGAGGAATAGAGTTCCTGTTTTTAGATGTTATGAACGTCTTGAGAATTCTCCACCAGTCTTTGGGAGAGATATTGTTGTTGTGCAGTTTTATGGACAAATTTTCAAAGTATAATTTCTTTGAGTTACGAATAAGATTGACAACTTCGTTTCTGAGAGATCTAAAACGGACCCAGTTACTATTTGTATTGGTGACTTTTGCTTTTTTTATATGCTCTTTTCCTTTTTCTTATTTTACTTTTAATTGTTGAATTCATCCAGGGCGGTTCGTAAGGCATAATTCTAATAATTTTATTAGGGATGCATTCTTCTGATAAGTGTAGAAGTTTATCTGTGACATTTCTAGTATAAGGAAACAACACGTAAAATGCTAGTTTCTGTGTAGCCATTGGCACATTAAAATGAATTATCGATTTTTGGCATATTCAACGCATTTTTGCAGTAATGCAATACAGTTGAGTAAAATATAATGCATTTGTTTGAACACCATTGTATGTAGACGGCATGTGCGTATTATACTCAGTATAGTGCCTTAATCGGCCAGCAAAAAGAGGTGTAATTAGGGGTTAGTAAGGCAGGTGATGGCTTAATGCACGTTAAAAGTAATGCAGAAAGCTCATGTAGGAGTTTTCCGCATTACCTTTGCCCAATACAAAGCAACCAAATGCTTTTAAATGGCTGCTTAAGACATGTTCTACTGTGTTATTACCCAGTTTTAACAATACTGTTACCTTTTCATTATTTGTGGGGTTTTTGCTGAGGGCACATATATTTACCGCTGAGTCAAGGTTACCTCCAATACACCAAAACAAAGAAATCTCTGCTTTTCGTTATTTGTTCAAGATCTAATTTGTTGTGGGTGGATGAATCGCGGGGAATCATTGCGTTAGAAATTATTTAAGAGCCACAGTTAACATACATGCGAATGCATTTCCTTGGGTAGTCTCGCCAAAGGTAGTAAAAACAATTGGTCCGTGCGTGCTCTTAAATTACTTTGTTGCAATAATTAACATTTTAAGCCTGTACACGCTGCAGTTTCAAAGTGGAACATTCCATCCGTGATACATATTCAGTCTATTCAGCATGAAAGGCCTAATATGCTAGAGCATAGTGAATGACAATATGTGCAGACTGATCAGATGGCTTCTCTATGAGCCCTCTGGTCTTGGTCAACATTTTTACAAATGCCAGTACATTCGCATTGAAAGGGTTAAGGAGGTCGGTACACATAAACATGTTTCATTTCCAGGTATTTTGATAGATTTATATAGGTATTAAACAACTCAAGGAGAGAAGGAAAGCGCTTGGAGTCATTAGGTATATGTTTATGATTTACTTAATTGGTGCATTTGCCGGTGTTGTATAATATTTCACAGACATGTGTCTGTTGTGAGTGTAAGTTTTGTAAATGAAGAATTGTTTTGTCTACAGTCCTTAAGACATTCGCCATTTGGCTTACCGACAAAGGTAACGATAAATATACATTCATTATACAGTAGAACATCTCATCAGCGTCTGCAAATATAACTCTTTACTTAATGAATATTCATGTAAAAAATAATGACATAATGAATTATAATTAGAATCACTTTTATTATGGCATATAAACACAGGAATGTTGGTCATGATAACAACTGTAGATTTTTATCTATACTATTGCATAAGCAAACAAAGCAGACCCTGATCAGACGATGCCTATAGTATCCGTCTGATCTGGGTCTACACTGTTTGCAAAGGCGTGTATACGAAGGAAAGGATTTACAAACATATGTGTCTTTTAAACGAAGGTGGCTGATACTATGGACACTTCGGGAACAGTACATACAAACAGCATAGACCCAGATCAAATGGCTCTTTGTTAAGGGTATGCACTGTTTGGTATAGACTCATTATTTTAATACAATGTTTAGGTTGATTAATATTCAGAGAGGAACCAGTTTTAATTATTCAGCAGGTTCAGGTTAAGGGATAAGCCACCATGTCCACTTGAGAACATATACTTTCTTTTGAGTAAGTGTTGTAGAGGTATTACTGCAGACCAAAGGTAACACTCAGAAAACAATATCTTAATTTATGTAAATTATAATAACATATATGGTGTCATTAAAAGTGGTCATGTACAATCACTGTAGACCCAGACAAGATGGCACCTACTTTTACAGATTCCTATGTTTAAAAATTGGGTGGTCACATTAGCGATGCTTTACTATCTAACAATATCATAATAGTTGTACAATTTACCTTCAGCATAATGAAAGAGAGGATGTAATGATTGGCAATGTAATGATACTGTAAAAACAAATGTAATGATACTGTAAAAACCAAAACACCCCCCCCCCCCCCCAAAAAAAAAAAAAAATAATAATAATATATAATAATAATGTAATGATACTGTAAAAACAACTCCCGCAAACCATACCTTTAGTAAATAACATTTTAGATCATTTTGGACAAACTGCTGATTATTACAGGGTGAAAGTCATACAGAAAGTTATTTTCTTGTTGTGTTTTGTTCCATTGTTGAAGAAAAGAACTTTATTGTGCATTTCTAATTCACCAAGTATAACGTGTTAGGGAAGACTTCAGTATCGAGTTTAGGAATGTCCTTGTAATGACGAGTTTTCGTTAGAAAAGTGTATTTCTATTTCTGTTAAGGGAGAGTACTTGGATGTATCAAAGTAAAATAGCAACATTATTACTTTATATTGTTTTGCTGGAGTCTAAAGTATTGAAACGAAATAATCTTGTGCCATGTTTTTCATGATCTCCAACCACTTAACCTTTAGCAAGCTGAGAAACTATTCTTCAAAAAGACATTTCTTTAAAAAAAAATATAACAATACTGTCAAACAGTTCGGATCTCAATGAGCCGCCATGTTAATTAAACATCATCTTAGATTGGTCAAAACCATTTGCAAATGCTATAAACATTCACACACAACTTACCAAAGGCTAAAACCTAGGATGTCCGCCAAATTATGTGGATAAGATCTACACCACTGTGCAAACAGCTCGTTACGCCGTAACTGTTTCCTCAGAGAAAAACAGAAGGTTAGAGGGGTTTATCCTATCAGCATTTAATTGTTAAAGTGATCGCTTCAGAATGGTGCTATTGAAAAAACAGTTTCTGGTTAACCTTTACTAGGTCATAAGGTATTTTACTAGGCCACCGGTTCTAGTGATGCACAAGCAATAATTTGGGCACGATACAGGTACGTGTATCTGGAATCAGAAAATATGTAAAAGCGGTTAAATAGTGTTAGCTTTTGGTGTGTATAACACCAATTTTAATCCTTTGGTAAAATTATTATTTTTTTTATAAAATTGGCATCAAACAGAAAAAAAGATCAAATTACAAAGGGATGTCTCTCTCCTGTTATAGTCTTATCTGCCTGAAAATTAAAATCCACATAGCTAAAATTGCACGTGTTTCGCTAATGGTGTTACTTCCTCCAACAGAAATGTGTGTTGTGTGTGTGTGGGGGGGGGGGGGTTAAACGTAAATTCGTGGTCGAGCAGTATGCATTTTTGCATAGGTAAAACCAATTTGTTCATAAATTGATCATCTGTATAGCCTACCTCGCCAAACTTCACACGTATGCTCACAATAATCGGGCTATAAATTGCCTCAGAACTATAACTCTTAGGACTAGAATATTTTCATGCGAATTGAAGAGTTATGTCACTTTATAAAACGTTGTGCTTAAACAGCATTCCCATTACAACCCACAAGCATCTTCACTATTCATTATAGCAACAATCTAGCATAGTGCCAGATCGTTTTGTGTCGGAATCCTTATGTCCCTATGAACAAAATATATTGACATTACGTCAACCTCTTTAGAGCTAGTCCCATATATTCGTATCCACTCATTAACCACCATAACCATTACAACTTGATAAGTGGCGATAAACATGTCAAGTATTCTGACACAGTGATTCTAAATAAATAGATGAGGGCCCATGTTTCAAAACATTCTGAGTCTGAGATCATTCTCAGAATAGCAAGCTCAGAATCTGACCAATGAGATGCTTGAGACTGATCTCAGACTCACGCAAACGTTTTATAACCTGCAGCCAGATAAAACGGCTCCTGACTGCTTGCTACTATGTCACTCTAATTAATAGGATCAAAACAAGCGCATTTTGACGGAACTGCAAACAGAGTAGACCCATATCAGACGGCTCCTATAGGAGCCGCCTGATATGGGTCTGCTATGTTTGCTTATGGTGTAATATAGATCTGATTCTACAACTTCTTCCTGAGCAAAAATGTTGTGTGTTCATAAACCTATAGGAGCAAAAAAATAATGCTCTATTTATCACAATGGTTTCAAGAAGTGGTTATTACAGAGGCGTAGAAAGGCATTTTTATGGAGGAAAGGGTTAAAATGCCAAAACGGACGTTATGAAGTCTACCTTTTCTGTGTTATTTTTTCCAGCGTTAAATAGTACTATTTTATTTAGGAAAGAAGTTACGTTGGTAAATTTTCGTTATAGAGAGATTTACCTGTATGTACATTGATGAGACTGACATAAGATAATCTTTAATATTTTACGGCAGTTTTTGTTGTATAACATACAGGGTGAGAGGTGAGATTTGGTGTCCATAATCTCAGCTATACAAATTTGAGGAGAGGTAAGATTTGGTGTTCATATTCTTATTGTAATTAGGATATGACGTTTTTTATTTTATTTTTTATTAGATTCGGGGTCGTTTTAATCTGTTGGTGCATATTTTATTGTATTACATGCGCCGGTGTTTTATCTGTTTACAAATTAACGTAAGATGATGGAGGCATAAACTAATAACATATGTTCTGCACAATATAAGCAAAAATAATCACCCGTCTGGTTACATACGGAGATTTTCATCAAGTCATACCGCAAATAACTTTTCTTTTGCAGGATAACGTTATTTTATTGTAGGTACATGTACAGTAAAACCTTTCTAAACCGGAATTCTAGTTGAGAAGAATTAATATAGTTTTAGGCAGGCGGCTGCTTAATGCAGGGTGAAAGTCATGCAGAAAGCGCCCAGAGAGGAGCTTTCTGCATGACTTTCACCATGCATTAAGCAGCCACCTGTCTCCAAGACCGATATTTATACTAAATTGAACTTCTGGTATAGAGAGGTTTTACTGTACCTAAGAACACTAAGTTTATACATTATCGCTGATCAGGGTTTTTTATTTTTGGTAATTTAGATCCTATCTTCTAACCCAGGTATTCATTCGCCGGTGTGTGTTTTCTAAACCATTCAAAGGCTGAATTTGTGAAGTGTTTCATCATTTGTCAAACGGTAGAGATCAGCATGAAATGCTTAAAATCGCATTAGCTGACGGATTTGAACCATTAACTCTCTCTATATATATGCCTTTTAACGTGTATGTAAACAGCAGACCTAGATCAGACGGCTCTTGTAGACCTGTTGTATTTGCTTATGGGGTAATAAATATATGAGTCTAAATGCCGTTCATTTTGCAATGTCGTTAAAATGCGTTTATATCAACGAAGGGTTAATGCAGGATGGAAGTAATGCAGAAAGCTCCTATGGGATCTTTCTGCATTACTTTCACACTGCATTAAGGTTATCACCCGTCTTACAGACTCGTATTGATAAAAAATTGAACATCCGGGTTTAGAGCGGTTTTACGACATAATGTCATAAAACATCACATCACGTGACACCTTGTTTTTGAAATATTTTTGACGTGTTCCCTATTTTTTCTCACCGATGAATGATGTATGATACATAAAACAAGCTCACATACTGTGGCTTATCTTCATTGTCAGATAAAATGGCATTATCTTTACGTAGATTGATACTTAAGCCTTTACCTCATATAAACGTGTTTTCACGCATTTGCACACAGAGACGACCCAGATTAGACGGCTCCCATAGGAGCCGTCTGATCAGGGTCTGCTCTGTTTGCTAATGATATTTGATAGATCTGTTTCTATACTGTCTAAAATGGCCACAATGTTCCGCCTTCCATACTTTATTATAACTATTGTGTTCATGAATATTCAGTAGGTATTGGAATTTGAAATAAATATAGGACAGGAAAAGGGTTAAACCATAGCCAGTTGAAAAAAAACGGTGTCTGCGCAAACTCTGATCTGCGAAAGTGTTTACCTGCTTTCGATTTTTGAGAAACTATTGACTGGGTGTCAAACAGCTTGGATCCCGATGAGACGCCGAGTAACTCGGCGTCTCATCTGGATCCATGCTGTTTGCAAATGACAGTCTTGTCGTGTTAGCATGATAAGGGTTATGTTGTTTACGTTGGTAAATTATTTTACCTTATGAGTATTCATATAATTAACAAAGACGTCATGACTATTAATTAGAAGATTTCTTATAATGACATATGAACACATGAATGTTAAGCCATAGTAGAAACTGTAGAATCATATCTATATTATTTCATTAGCAAAGAGAGCAGACCCTGATCAGACGGCTCACGTGGAAGCCATCTGACCTAGTTTAAGCATATTTTATGTCATACATGTAAGAAGCAGAAAGGTATTTGATCTGGTCTATTCTATTAGACATTTAAAAGGCGTTTCATCAGGTAAGAAGTTAAACAATAGTAGCATTTGTAATTAACGAAACATCCCATAAAGCTTTATTCATTTATCATTATTCAGGTATACAATAAAACCCCTTTAAATCGGACCTTAAATTCAGTATAAACATCGGTCTTGGAGACAGGTGGCAGCTTAATGCAGGGTAAAAGTCACACAGAGAACTCCTCTATGAGCTTTCTGCAAGAATATCACCTTGCATTAAGTAGCCACCTGCTGAAAAGTATCTACATTCTTCTCTACCAGAATTCCGGTTTAGATCGGGTTATTATATTTGTCTACAACAGTATATTATCCATGTGATTGAATGATAATACAGTAAGACCCCTCTATAACGATCACTCAACTGTATTCATTAGTTGGTATTTAGGGAAGGTGTCTGCTTAAAGCAAGGTGAAAGAGAACAGAACCCTCCTATGAAGCGTTCTGTTTTACTTTCACATTGCTTTAAGCAGTCTTCTGCCTTTAACACAAAATACTTGATGTAATTTAGTGGTCGTTATAGAGAGGTTTTCCTGTGTAGTTATCTTTTACTACATCCTACGCGTGCTGATAGTTTTAACCAATACGTCTTTTGTCACATTTGCAAACAGAGCAGACCCAGATCAGAAATGAAGGGGCCGTCTGATCAGAGTCTATAATATAACTATGATTCTACAGTTTCTTCCATAGCAAGTATAGTTCTATGTTCATATGTCTTTATAAAAACAGCAGGTAACTGATATTCATGATGCCCTTTTCCTTACACGAATATCCATGCAGTAGAGAGTTAGACGGCAGCATTGCTAGCAATTACAACCAGCTTGGGTCTTGATATCCAAGTAGTACTTAACCCTTTCCTTCATATAAACATGTTTTTACACATTTACAAACAGAGTAGACCCCGTTCATACGGCTCCTATAGGAGCCGTCTGATATGGGTCTATTCTGTTTGCTTTTGACATGATATAGATATGATTCTAAAGATTTTGTCAAAGCAAAAAACAATCTTTGAATGTTTTACATTTTAAAACCTCATCTAATAAATATGCATGACGTCATAATTTCTTACATGAATATTGAACAGGGAAAGGGTTAAAGGTTGAGATGAACGGGAAGCTTGGCCAATTTGAATAAGATAAAACTTTAAGAAGACAATGTTTTGCAGCATAACATTTCTTTATGCCCAATTTTCGGCTGCCTGGCAGGTTGATACTTTAGCCGGTGGTTGTTATTGGTGCTGCATTTTCATGTTGATACTTTCAACTTTCAGAGTGGAATAGCCAATCATTGTTTATTGATAGAGATACAGTATGTCGGTAAAATTGGCAAGACGATTTGAAAAACAAACAGTGCAGAGGATTAGAGTACAAAAATCGTATTTGTCTGGTCTTTTGTGAGATTGGCTAAATATTTGATGATGTATACGGTATAAATCATGATAATTATATCTAACAATATGTAACAGTGACAGAAGGGTCTTACATAGTATGAACATGTCACCAACGTTAATGCTAATCGATCAATTCCTTTTAAACTGACAGACAGATGGCCAATCACCTTGGATATTACAGTCAGATGATCAATCGCCTTGGCTCTTACAATCAGATGGCCAATCACCTTGAGCTTACAGGCAGATGGTCAATCACCTTGGATCTTACAATCAGATGGCCAATCACCTTGGAGCTTACAGGCAGATGGTCAATCACCTTGGATCTTACAGGCAGATGGTCAATCACCTTGTATCTTACAGGCAGATGGCCGATCACCTTGGATCTTACAGGCAGATGGTCAATCACCTTTAATCTTAAAGTCAGATGGCCAATCACCTTGAATCTTTCAGTCAGAAGGCCAATCACATTGGATCTTACAGTCAGAGGCCCAATCACCTTGGATATTACAGTCAGAAGGCCAATCACCTTGGATCTTACAGTCAGAAGGCCAATCACCTTGAATCTTACAGTCAGAGAGCCAATCACCTTGAATCTTACAGTCAGAGAGCCAATCACCTTGAATCTTACAGTCAGAGAGCCAATCACCGTGGATCTTAAGTTACCGGACGTCTCCTCTGGATCTAAACTGATTGCAAAGTAATCACCACTTGGCCACGTAGATTTTACATGTACAGTAGAACCGGTCTTAAACGACCATCAAAAATGTCTAATTATGGGTCAGTAAGGCATGTGGTAGCTTAATGCAGGTCAAAAGTTATGCAGAAAGCTCCTGTAGGAGCTTTCTGTATTACTTTTGCCCTGCATTAAGCAACCACTCGTGCGTTCAATAAATGAATGGCCGCTTTTTAAGACTCGGTTCAATAAATGAATGGCCGCTAAAGACAGATTTTTACTGTAGTTGCAACAGCTGTGTACAGAGCCATTGCTATAAACTCGTTTGTTCAGAATTTTATCTTTTCAATATCAAATTGCAAGATTCAAATGGTAAACAATATACTACTGCGAAGAACAGATGGAGTCCAGATCCGTTTTGTAGATGTTTTAGTTTTGCTTGTACACTTTTGTTTTTTACATACATCTACATATCATTTAACCCATTCGGCGCCAAATTTCTACTTGTCGTCTGTAATCCAAGTTTGTTAAATAATTCGGTAAAATAAGGAAATGGGGTAAATAAATGCAAATTTCATAGGAATAGAGCATAGAAATAGAGATTGAGACAAAAAGTGAAGTCCCTGATCAGGCGCCGCCTTGAAAAGTCGGCGTCTGATCAGGGACTGCACTATTTGTCGTCGTGCATTTTTGCGACATTGGCGGTGAAAGGGTATTAACCATTTGATTGTAAGAAACGAATGCACTACCATTTGTATACAGTTTAGACGTCTCGATGAGCCCTCCGATATAGCAAATTTAACACTTTACTCCATAAATACGCTTTTCAATCCGTTTGCAAACAGAGTAGACCAAAATCAAACGACTCCTATAGGAGCCGTCTAATCAAGGTTTGTTGTGTTTGTTTATGAAATAATATAGATATGATTCTACAGTTTCTGTCTTGGCCAAAACTGTGTCTTTATAAAAACTATTCTAATAAATATTCATGATGTTGTTATTTCTTACATAAATATTCATGGTGTAAGGCCATGGCTAAATCAGGTCAACAAGGACTGTGTGTTCCATAGCGCTTTTGACCAGGCACACACTTACTGTATTAACCCTTTTGTGTACATTGGATTCTTCCTATGCTTATATATTGGATTAGTTCAGTTTCTATCTAAGGGATGGCTGGTCTAAATTTTCATTATCTTGTTGTTTTTTATTGAAATTCCTATCAGCAAACAGTGCAGACTCTGATCAGACGCCGCATCATGCGGCGTCTGATCAGAGTCTACACTGTTTGTCTATGTCCCGTATATGGGATCATTGGCACAAATGGGTTAAGTTTATGTCAACAACAATCGAAACAATTTGTAAAATATTCAAAAGCATGTAGTCATACAGAAAACTATGGTACACGCCACCATAAATATTTAGATTTGGCTTGAGCCGTTTAGAACAAACATACGTTGTACTTTATATAATATATAGATATGCAGAACTATGTAATAATAGTAAACAGTGTTATAACATTATGACGGGTATATTACACCACCACGACAGTTTAATATGATAATAGTGATATAGCATTATTGCAGTGCAATGCCAATAGCGTACTCGAATGACAATTAACATAACCATTCACCCCATGAATGTTCATGATCAGCAGTCATCGCATCAGATCGTTATTACATCATTATAAAACAAAATGGCGGACCCTCATCAGGCGGCTCCTAGAAGAGCTATCTGATCTGGATCCAATCAGGCGTCAAAATGCATATCTATCAGGTAAAAGGTTAAGTAGTTCATAGAAACATGTGATGATGGGATATAAATAACTTTAACATACGTAAATACATGTAGCCGTATAGAGTAAATTTTCTAAACCGAAATTCTAGTAGAGAAGAATCTAGATACTTTTAAACGCGTGGCTACTTATTGCAAGGTGAAAGTCATGCAGAAAGTTCCTAGAGGAGCTTTCTGCATGACCCCCATCCTGTATTAAGCTGCCACCTGTTTAAGATACCGATATCTAAACTATATTTAACACCAGGTTTATAGGGGCTCTATTGTTTTGCCAAATACTAATTGTTACACTTTGGAATATTTCGAAATACTAAACCTTAAGCGCGCTATTTACGAAAAGATGACAACCCGTACAAACTGCTTTGATCAAGATTCGGCGTCTCATCTGGGTCAAAACAGTTCTACACCAAAATCGTGCATTTAAAAGGAAATGCAATAAACCGCTGCTGTGAGAAATGGATTATACAATAGTTTAACTTATATCCCGCTACCTTAAGCTTTATTCAAGTACATTAACTCTTATCCAGCTACATTAAAACATTTATCTCGCTACCTTAACCCTTAACCCGCTACCCTCATCCCAGTACCTTAACGCGTATCCCATCAATCGTCAAATTTGCAACCAGCTTGGATCCAGACGAGACGCCGAGTAATTCGGCGTCTCATTAAGATTCAAGCTATTGGACACTTGGTCAAAGATTTCTCAAATACGTGTACTTATGCCATGACATTTGTCAAGAGTTTCCTCGGAACTTGTGTCATCATGTCACTTGCAAGAGTTTCTCAGAAACGTATACCACGACACTTACAAACGTTTCACAGAAACATAAATTATGTCATGCACTTGGTTAAGAGTTTCACAAAAGCTTGTCAACAATGCACTAGCTCCAACTTTAACCTTTAGCCTGCTGCGGGCGGGTGAGTGATGTTCCTTTGCAAACAGTTTGGATCCAGATGAGACGCCTAGTAACTCGACGTCTCATCAGGATCCAAACTGTTTGATAATCTGACCGTGCTGTTGAAAAGAAATGAAAGAAAAATGAACTGTGAACACTGAAATCGATGACATTTATTACAAACAAAATATTGCTCAGCAGGCTAAGCAGACATTTAGTGTTTTGCCCCTGGGTAATGGTTAAATTATTTTAGTGTTTTACCCCTGGGTAATGGTTAAATTATTTTAGTGTTTTACCCCTGGGTAATGGTTAAATTATTTTAGTGTTTTACCCCTGGGTAATGGTTAAATTATTTTAGTGTTTTACCCCTGGGTAATGGTTAAATTATTTTAGTGTTTTACCCCTGGGTAATGGTTAAATTATTTTAGTGTTTTACCCCTGGGTAATGGTTAAATTATTTTAGTGTTTTACCCCTGGGTAATGGTTAAATTATTTTAGTGTTTTACCCCTGGGTAATGGTTAAATTATTTTAGCTCAGCAGGCTAAATGTAAACACTTGTAAAACAGCATATGACTCTCAGCAATTGTACTGGTATCTCTATCTTTACTGTTCAAGTGCATTCTTTAGATAATCAAATGAAATACAAAACAGTGAAACTGATGCATAAAAAGTTGAACTTCGATATCTCGAACTTCAAGGGACCGTACTAATTACTTCGAGATTATTGAGGTTCGAGTCATCCGACTTCATGAAGAATTTCTCAGATCATAGTTTAATGCAGGTCCAAAGTAATGTTGAAAGCTCTTGTAGGAGCTTCCAGCATTGTTGTAGGCCTGCAGTAAGCTATCACATGTGTTTCTAGATATGTTCAGTGATATATTTTATAACGATTCTGTATTGCAAATATTTACTTCGAGTTATCCCGAATTTGAGTTATCCGAGTTCGAGATATAGAAGTTCAACTGAAGTTTAGACCCCGGTCAGACAATGTTCATTAGACGGTATGTATCAGTCATTATATCTAATAGTACAGTTAAACCTCTCTATAACGGCAACTAGATTATATAAAGTATTTTGTGTTAAAGGCAGGTGACTGCATAAAGCAAGGTGAAAACAAATCAGAACGCTCCTATAGGAGCGTTCTGTTTTACTTTCACCTTGCTTTAAGCAGTCACCTGCCCTAAATACAAACTAATCAACACAATTTAGTGGCCGTTATAGAGAGGTTTTACTGTATTCGCCTAGTTCAATATCTAACAGTGGCAATACTGATAGTAAAATCCATACATTCAGAACGCATCATGTTCGCATTTCCTTACTTATTGTGATGTTGTTTTCATTTATCTCAGATATTTTCATTTGTTCGGGGTTTCGTCATCAGAACGTATCACTGTGACTCCTGTTTATCCGTTTCTTAAACGCCTTTTTCATGTTGTACAGTTTTGACTTTGATTTGTTTTCTGTCGAGGCCATGTTACCGGTGTTTAGATTTTTTATGAAGTCTCTCTTCAATAGACACATTAGCTCATCCATCACCTCCTGCACGCCTTGGCTACCTTCAGCAACAGATATCTCAAACTTTGGACAGTCAAACACAGCTTCCATTTCGGTGACCTCATCTTCGCTCACTTGGCGTGCTTCTATCAGATCACTTTTATTTCCGACGAGAACAAGAGGACATTCTTGTCCTTTAAGCTTATGGATCGTGTCCGTTACCTTAGTTAAATGCATTAAGCTATTTTTGTCTGTTAGAGCATATAACAGAATAAACCCATCGCCCCAGCGTACGTGCTTTTCTGTAACGTCTTTTGGTGGCTGAAAAAGCAATAGATGTTATGCAAACCCATTCCTTCATATAAGCGCCTTTTCACGTATTTGCAAACAGAGTAGACCCTGATCAGACGGCTCCTATAGGAGCCGTCTGATCAGAGTCTGCTTTGTTTGCTTATGAAATTATAATACAGTACAGTTTCTACCAAAACATCCTGTGTACAGATACCATTATAAACACTTCAGAAAATAAATATCCATTTCTTTAGAGAATATTGAACAGATGAATCGTTTATTACTACTGTAAGAATCTATTTGTGTCGTTTTATTACTATTTATTTAACCCTTTCCTCCATAAATACTCCTTTCTACGCCTCTGTAAAAGTCACTTTATGAAACCATTGTGATAAATAGAGCATTTGCTCCTACAGGAGCAAATGCTCTATTTATTGCAATGGTTTCAAAATTCTAAATATTTCCTTCTCTCTAGTTATTGCTCCTTTTCGGTAGATTTATTCAAAGAGGATAGGTCTAAAAATAGCTTATGGAGTAAAGTGCTAATAACAAGAATACATACTTAACCCTTATCCCGTTATGCGTGGCGTGACTCGCATTTGCAAACAGACTGGATCCAGATGAAACACAAAGTAAATTGCGGTGTCTCATCAGGATTCAAGCTGTCTTGACAAATCTATAAAATCGTTTCTCAAACGTTTGAACAAACATTATATTTCCCAAGGAAGTAAGAGTTAAATAATTTGATGTGAATAGAACAAAATACAAAACTTAACAAGGTTTCGCCAAAGCTGACCGGTATTGTTTTTAAACATTTACATTGTATTCTCTACTTACATACATGATATACACTCCAAATATCAAACCATTTCAATACTGAGTTACTCGGCGTCTCATCTGGATTCAAAACGTTTATTATAGGTAATCGCAAAAATTTCAATGCCATAATAAAGGTTAAACATACCTCTGAGGTTGTGTCTAATATCTCAAGGATGACTTCATCTTTAGGCGTTGGCATCTTGTGTGTATAAAGCATTTCTGCAAAATAAAGCATTTCTGCAAAATTAAAAAAAAAAAAATTTAAAAAATCTGCAAAACAAAGCATTTCTGCAAAAAAAAGCATTCTACATAATAAAGTATTTCTGCAAAATAACATATTTCTTCAAATTAAAGCATTAATATGATATAAAACATATCTGTAAAAAAAGCATTTCTGCAAAATAAAGCATTTATACAAAAATAAAGTAATTCTGAAAATAAAGCATTTCTGCAAAATAAAGCATTTCTGCAAAAGAAAGCATTATACATAATAAAGTATTTCTGCAAAATAAAGTATTTCTGCAAAAGAAAGCATTAATATGAAATAAAACATTTTCTGTAAAATAAAGCATTTCTGCAAAATAAAGCATTTATACAAAATAAATATTTCTGCAAATAAAGCATTTCTTCAAAATAAAGCATTTCTGCAAAATAAAAACCGTTTCTTTACAATAAAGCATTTCTGCAAAATAAAACATTCTACATGATAAAGTTTTTCTTCAAATTAAAGTATTTCAGCAAAATAAAGCATTAATATGAATAAAACATTTCTGCAAAATAAAGCATTTATGCAAAAAAATAAAGTATTCCTGCAAATAAAGCATTTCTGCAAAATAAAGCATTTATACAAATATATGTACCTTAATCACCGCCATAGGCCAATCCGTGCTAACCTTTGCAAACACGCTGGGCCCTGAGGAGACGCCGAGTTACTCGGCGTCTCCTCAGGATCCAAACTGTTTGGTGCTGATTATGCCATTGTAAAGAAATCGATCAAAATACCACTTTGAGATCTGAACTAGACGATAGTCTTAGCAATTGGATTTTATTAGTCGGCGAAACGGTTAATATAAGACTTCTGACATCAAGTATCCCCTCTCCATCAGATTATAAAGCTGAATATGTCAAGTTTACACTATTTAGATAACGTTAACGCTTCCCCTTTTTATCATTCATGTAAACGCGCATTTGCAAACAGAGTAGACCTATACCAGAGTCTGATCATTGTCTGCTCTGTTTGTTTATGACATGATATAGATCTGGACCTTCAGTTGTTGTCCGAGCAAATGTTTCCCTTAAAATTTTACATTATAAATTTCAGCTAATACATAATCATGATGACATGTTTTTCTTACATGCATATTGAATAGGGAAAGGGTTAATCAAATTACTCCAATATGATAAAGTAAACTAATCCAATATTGACATTTTATACGGATGGATTTCCTGCATAAAGAAATTATATTAATGTACACTGGTGCAAACTTTTGTCATTAATTTGTATAGCTAATAGTTCTGGGTCGGCCCAGAATTATCCCTTAGGAACCTTTTGATATGGGTCTACACTGTGTGCATTTGTCTTTTTTATAGGTTCTCGGGAGGGAGCATTAAAGAAACGCACTCAAAACGTCAGTAGATTCTGCTATATAAACAACAAAGAAAGTAAACAATGTTCTATAACCCTTTCCTCCATAAATACGCCTTTCTACGCCTTTGCAAACAGAGTAAACCAAGATCAGACGGCTCCTATAGGAAAACATTATGCTTAAGGGTTTTACTTCAATTAAAATAGGAATAATAGTTTAAATGTGTAAATGCATTGTTACTACCTCCCTTTCTTGAAATGTTTCATACATTTTGAAGAATAGATATTACTATTACTCAGTATTAAATAAACTGGTATACCTTCATTAATAACCTTAAATACAGGACTATTTTGATAATCTAAAGACATATATTATGCCATCAAACTGAAATCCGATGAAATCATGCCATGGCGGCCATCTTGGACGGCATCTTGTTTCTAGAAAAAACGCTCAATGGTGCCATTCTGGCACCCGGTGGATTTTGAACCTCCAAGGCATAGTCTGTCAGAATATGTAATAAAAACTCTTTGCCAGCAATTGCACGGTCGTTTTGGAGCACTGCCGGACTATGATACTTATTATATTAAGATAATATCTCTGAGTGTGGTTTATAATTATACCGCGGCTCTCTGTGTTTTGCCACTACATGTATAATCAAGGACCACAAGGAAAATAAAGGAAACTGTTTTCCTCTATTGTGTTATCATTGGTGTCAAGTGCGCATTACATGGCATTTTATATGTTGCCTTAATTATGTTTTGCCATGTTATGTTCACTTTTTACCGAAATAAATATATCTATATCCTGAAATGGACGTCTTTTCACGTACTTGCAAACAGAGTTGACCCAGATCAGACAGTTTCTGCAGGGGCCGTTCGCTCTGTTTGCTTATGAAATATTAATATTCGTACATTCACTATTTCTTACATGATTGGTTATCAAGGAAAGGATTATTGACCTTCACATATCAACCTCACAATGAATTAGAGTTTTTATATAAACTGTAACCTTGGTTTCCTTCACCCTTTCACTAACGAATTTTGTCGTCTGCAAACTTTGTCGTCTGCTAAAATCTTCATATTTCCAGTTGTCTTAATTTTTGTTTCAAAAATCATGTTCAGGGTAACAAATAGTTTGGATCCTGATGAGACATCGAGCATGGCGTTTCTTCAGGCTACTTTGTCCAAACTGTTTGCATCGGCATTCGCATTTATGACAATGATAGCAACAGCGTTAAGGAACTTGGCAGAAATAAATACAAGTATAAATAAACTTTAAAAGAATCCGATTTTGTCAAGAAAAGAGAATTTATTGGTATTTGCACTTTAGTTGAACGATTAGCCAATGATAGTCGTGACAAATTGTGTGATATAACAGATAACCCTAATCTGGCTTTAACCCTTTCCTCCATATAAATGCATTTCTACGCCTCTGTAGAAGTCACTTTATGAACCATTGTGATAAACAGGACATTTGTTCATTAGGAGCAAATGTTCTGTATATGACAGTGGTTTCAAAACTACACAATTCTAAATTGTTCCTTTTCTCTAGTAAATGCTCCTTTTCGGTAGATTTATTCAAAGAGGTTGGATTTGAGAAAAAACATCTGGAGGAATGTCCGCTCAATTTTGAATCTGGGGCAGTTTAGACTACATGTGATTCGTTAAAGCTTCTGAGAAACTATTGACCGAGTGTCAAACAATCTGGATCCCGAAAAGATGCCGAGTTACTCGGCGGCTCATCTGGATCTTAGCTGTTTGCAAATGCGAGGCAGGTCGTGGTTAGCGGAAGGGGTGCTAAAAGACAGTTTCCAGCTGTTAACATCAAAGGATGTTGCAATGCCTCCTCTGTGTTAAAATCTATGCTACAGGTATCATTTGAAACAACGTTGAAAGTCTACTTTCTTTGAAGTGTTCAAATAAAACAAGTGTAGATTGTTTCCTTAATGTGTTCATGTACTGTAAACAGTTCAGTTATATGTTACATGAAGAAACTACACTTAACCTAGGTATGAATGAGCTGTTTGATCAGGGTCTTCACTATTTGCTACATGTACTATAGTAACCTGTATTAAGCGGCCGTTAAAAGGGGGTCTAAGTATGGGTCTGTACGGCAATTGGAAGCTTAATGCAGGTCAAAAGTAATGTAAAAAATCCCATAGGAGCGTTCTGCATTACTTTTGCCCTGCATTAAAAACCGCCTGTATTTTAATAATTCTGTGTCGAATAAATGAATGGCTGCTGAGGATAAGTTATACTGTATGTAAATCTAGTTTGCTTATTTACTAAATCGACTAATGTAGTACTGCAAACAGGTGGAGAAGTGCAATTGAGTGTTTGAATATCTAGGGTAACTAGGGGAAAATAGTTTGTGTTAAAAATCCAGAAATTCCATCGCTTTCACTTCATTAGTGCATAAATGGCTGCCCAAAATGTCATTAAAATGTAGATATTATTACATGTATGTAACTTTGGGGGCTCTCTGTATAACTTTCGTCCTGCATTTAGCTACCACCTGGCTATTAGACGCAGAATTAGACCCCTTTTGGGTGGTGTATTATAGAGGGTTCTACTGCACTGTAGAACCTGTCTTAAGCGACCATCAAAAGTATGCCTAATTATGTGTCTGTAATGCAGATGATAGCTTAATACAGGTCAAAAGTAATACAGAAAGCTCCTACAAGAGCTTTCTATATTACGTTTGCCCTGTATTAAGCAACCACCTACTTTTCAAGATTCCTTTGTCCAATTAATATAAAGTCGCTTAAGACAAGTTTCGCTGTATATGATTTGGGTCGTTCAGAGATTAACACGGTAACTCATTTGCCAAATACATCTGCCAAATACCAGTAATAGTTGAGTTTAATAATGTGCATCGTGTTATCGCGAGGGATCTTTGGAACATTATCAAAAGTTTGATGTTCTGTACAATATTGATATAATTCTCGTTAGCATGCATTATCGTGCATTTTATTCTCCTAGGTAAGGAATGTATTCAATAAAACATGTTGTGTGCAGTAGTACCTGTATTAAACGACCATTCATTGACTGAACGTAAACGTCTTGAAAAGCATGTGGATGCTTAATGCAGGGTAAAAGTAAAGCAGATATATCCTATAGGAGCTTTCTGCGTTACCTTTGACATGCATTAAGCCACCACCTGCCTTAAATGCCCATAATTATACCTCTTTTTGAAGGTCACTTCAGACAGATATTTCTGTGTTTGTAAATTATTTCTAATGACAAGATAATATAATAGAATACACTGTCTCTCATATCAAAACAGTTTCATCAATCCTTCACTCCATAGATACGCATTTTAACGTCTTTGCAAACAGAGTAGACCTCAGTCAGACGTCACCTGTAGCAGTGGCCTAACCAAGGTCTGCTTTGTGTGCTTATGAAATCTCATGACCAACATTTTCAGTTTTCGAATTTCATTATAAATCATTGATATTCATGGTGCAAAATAATTCGTACATATACATTTTAACTCTATTTGCAAATGAGTAAATAGGCGCCTAAATGGATTAAAGGACTGTTCTGGAGAACATGTATATGTAATTTCTATCGCAAAATCAAAGCTGCCTATAAACTGATATTCTGACTGTTTTCGAATACAGTAAAGTCTCGATTATTCGAACACTTAAATAACATATGGATATTTAAGACAAGTGCCAGTAGCTTAATGCAGGGTGAAAGTCATGCAGAAAACTCCTCTAGTAGCTTTCTGCATGACTTTCACCCTGCATTAATCAGTCACCTGCCTATATAAATGCATCAATTCTTCATTGCAAAATATTGTATCGAAGTATCGTGGTTTTACTGTATATATTTTCTGAAATTCATTCACAGGTTTTACAAGTTAATATGTATTTATATTCGTCTACGTATAAACATGGCGTGCAAAATAACAGTATGTGTAGCATACAACATAACATGCACGAGGCATTTCACAAATACATACATGTAAATATAAGTACTACAATGTATATGTATATGCAAACAGGAAAGAAAATGTCATATCTAAATGACGAATATCCGTTTTAAATTAAATACATGTACAGATAAAAATCTGGACTTTCACGAGTCAAATAGTAAACATATATAAATAGTATTTAAGATTACTAAATTTTATATCGTCCGAGAAAATACTATATAATTTATACATTACTCATATGAAGTATTGATAACGGGTTAGGCTCTTCAAGTTAATATGTCTTAAACATTAGAAAGCAATGTGCATTAACCCATTCCCTCATATTGACGACTTTTGACGACCCTGTAAAAGTCACTTTGTGAAACCATTGTGGTAAATAGAGCATTTGCTCCTATAGATAAATGCTCTATTTGTCACAATGGTTTCAAACTACAAAATTCTAAACTTTTCCTTTTCTCTATTTAATACTCCTTTTCGGTAGATTTATTCAAAGTGGTTGGATCTAAAAATAGCCTATGAGGTAATAGATTAAGACCGCTCACAAGGAACCACAAAAACAAGGACTAACGCTTGGTCCTAAAGGCACGTCGTAGCTAAATGTAGGGCGAAAGTTACACGGAAAGCTCCCAAATCATATTTGACCTGCATTAAACAGTCATCTGCCTTTAACCCTTTCCCTCACCACAGAAACACCTTTTCGCCTCTTTGGCAATCAGAGTAGACACATATCAGACAACTCCTTCAGGAACTGTCTGATCAGGTTCTGCTCTTTTTACTTAGGGAATTTTACAGATAGGTGATTTCTCAATTTCCACCATAGTGAAAAGGTCCCTTTTCCACTTTCCTTTTTATTAATTATTTTCATGATTAATAATGAGGTGATTACTTAAGATAGGACTTGCATAGGATATACCTGTTGTACAATATTTTTCCTTTATTGATTTAATTTTTTTTTTAAATCAGGTTCTGTTGTATACATGTTAGGGTATGTATTATTGTGTGTATTTCAACAAAAACGAAGAAAGGAGATTATAATTGTTAACATGTAACACCAAATATAAGAAAATGTTTTATTAGTAGTATAAACTACCTATGCTAACTGCGATCTGACTAAATGTTGCGAACAATATTGGTCCAGTGGATACGCCGAGTAACTCGGCACCTCATTTGGATCAAAGATGTTTGACACTCTGTAAATAGTTTCTCAAAAGCGTGTCTGTATCGGAAGTAGTCAAATTTGTACCAAAACTACTGATTAACCCATTACCTCATAGGCTATTTTTAGATACATCTTTTTATAAATCTACAGAAAAGGAGCATTAACTAGAGAAAGGGATTGTTTTAGAATTTTGTAATTTGAAACCATTGTGATAAATAGAGCATTTGCTACTATAGGAGCAAATGCTCTATTTATCACAATGGTTTCACAAAGTGACTTTTACAGAGTCGTCAAAAGTCTTCAATATGAGGGAATGGGTTAAGTGTTAAATGTTGACACGTCGAGTTACTCGACATCTCATCTGGGTCAAAACTGTTTGCAAATGTCGTTTGAGAATTATGAGAGACCTTTTGGAATATTATTACATCAGGAAATGTTTAAATTATTTGACTCGATGGTGTCTTTGGATCCGAAATATGGGGGTTTGAGTACTCGGCAACATTTGAGTAGGTGCAAAATCAGTTTTGCAAACAGTTTCTTGGTGTAAATTATACTATTCACATTAGCATGGCTCTTGGAGAATGTGGTAGACTTCCACTCCCTGTTATTTATCATACAAAGTGCATCAAATATTGGTGTAAACTCTTAAATATGCCAAGTTATAGATAAAAACCCTGCTATAAAATGCTTAAGGCTCAAGATGACTTAGGTAGAGTAAACTGGGCGACGAAGGTAAAAGAACTTTTGTTTAGATATGGTTTTGGTTTTGGTTTTGGTTTTGCCTGGCTGTCGTAAGAAATTGGCGATGTTAACTTGTTTGTGCTACAGTTTAGAAGAAGGTTAGAAGAATGTGTGACACAAAACTGGCATAATGGTGTAAATAATTCCTCTAGGTGCGATATGTATAAAAATATCAAATCCATTTTAAAACCTGATATCTGTGCTTGAACATACATTTCAAATAAAAAAAAGAGTTTAGCCCGATTAAGGTGTTCAAGTTATAAACTAAACATTACAATTGGGAGACACCTAGGTATCGGCATAGAGTACAAAATTTGTTCTGTATGCTCTGTAAATACCAAGGCAATATTGATCGAAGATGAGTACCATGCTTTCTTTAACTGGTGTAGATATAATGATTTACGTCAAGAACTCTTGTTCAGTTGGTACAATGGTGGCACTGATAGAATACACTTTCATAAATTGTTTAAAAGAGAGAATTATTTTACAATTAAAATTATTGCTAAATTTGTTTCAGCTATTTTAGAAATAAAAGACAAAAATGAATAGAATACGACGACTGTTAGCCACACTATACAGCTAATCATGTTGTACGAAGGACACAAATCTGTTTGAAATTATCGTGCATAATCATGTTGTATTATGGGCCGGTGGCCTTTATTTACAAATAAAATATCTTGTATCTTGTTTCTTGTCGGCCATATTACGCTTAGTACGATCAGGGTTAATTGGAACCAACAGGTCTTATTTGTTCTATTTTCCTGATCCTATCACTAGGGCAATCTGCCTTTCTACAGTATTAATTCCAATTAACGTTTCGCTTGTAACCATTTGTTGTGTGTTATCCCTTAACCTGATGCATACACCATTCAACACCTTGGCAAACAGGGCAGACCACGATCATACGACTACTGTAAGAGCAGTCAAATCAGGTTCTGCACTATTTGCTTCTGAAAATCTACAGTAAAACCTCTCTATAACGATCACTAAATTGTGTTGATTAGTTGTTATTAAGGGCAGGTGGCTGCTTAAAACAAGGTGAAAGTAAAACAGAACGCTCATATAGGTTACATTTTACTTTCACCTTGCTTTAAGCAATCGCCTGTCTTTAACACACAATAATTTGTGTAATTTAGTGGCCGTTATAGAGAGGTGTTACTGTAATATAGATATGATTCTCCTTTCAGTCAAGACCAAATAGTGTCCATCATGTCATTATATAAATAATCCAATTACTATTTATACAGATATCATTCCTACATAAATATTCAAAAAGGAAATGGGTATTGGAAGGAGCAAACATATACTGTAACACCACTCTAAGCTGGAATTTTATAAAAAGAACAATTTTAGGTATGTTTTTGCAGGTGGCAGTTTAACCTTTTACTCAATAAATACGCCTTGCTACGCCTTTGCAAACAGAGTAGACTCAGATCAGACGGCTCTGATCACGATCTGCTCTGTTTGCTTAAGATATAAAATGGATATGAGTTTACAGTTTCTGCAAGGACCAAAACATACTGTGCCTGTAAGCTACTATAACTAATTAATATTCATGAGTTCATTTCTTCATGAATGTTAATGAAGTAAAGGGTTAATGCAAGATGAAAGAAATGCAGAAAACCGCTTTGCTTTAAGCTTCCATCTGTCTGAAATATAGGTTTTGATACTACAGTAAACCCCAGCTAATGCGACCACCTAAAAGATGTATAGTTATGGGTGCTATATGCAGGTGGTAGCTTAATGCAGGACAAAAGTAATGCAGAAAGCTTTCTGCATTACTTTTGTCCTGCATTAAGCAACCACCTGCTTATAAAGACACCCATGTTTATTCATTAAGTGGTCGCATTAGAGGGTTTGTACTGTAATTTTAACGTCCGGTTTAGAGGGGTTTTACTGTAATCTTAACGTCCGGTTTAGAGGGGATTTACTGTATGTGTAATCGCTGGAATAGTGTCAGAGATTCTGCAACAGGATCGGAATCGACCTAGGCTTTCGCCAACTGTTAGGTAAGGCGGTCTGTTCTGACATTTATTACTTTGCAAATAATAATGTTATGTTTCCGTAAGCTGTGTAAAAGCTTTTCAATACCGACAATAGTCCACTAATTAATGTAGGATAATACAGGTTAGTAGAACTCGTTCACTCTATTTGTACACAAGGTCCTGAAGAACGGACCGACATACGCAAAACAGAAGCTGATGACATAGATAAGAGAGTACATGTACATGTATCTACTGTAGCAATCTAATTGAATCCTACATTATTGACATGGATTGCTTTTGAATAGAGCTCGGTTCAAGTTGAAACGTCGAGTTACCCGGCATCTCATCAGGATCCAACCGGTGTGATACTCGGTTAATAGTTTCTTAACCCTTTCCTCCATAGGCTATGTTAGACCTAACCTCTTAACCCTTTCCTCCATAGGCTATTTTAGACCTAACCTCTTTGAATGAATCTTCCCAAAAGGAGCATTAACAAGAAAACAAGTAAAATTTTAGAATTTTATAGTTTGAAACCATTGTGATAAATAGAGCACTTGTTCCTATAGGAGCAAATGCTCTATTTATCACAATGGTTTCAAGAGGTGGTTACTACAGAGGCATAGAAAGGCGTATTAATGGAGGAAAGGGTTAAAACTCTGATCGAATCGGAAGTAGTCGAACTTGTGTCAGATTCCACCTGGTGAGAGCAATAGTATCTTCAGAGGATCTAAGCATATCAGTAAATCTAAAACACTGAGCATCCTACAGTAGAACATATCTTAACCCTTTCCTTCATAGGCTATTTTAGATCCATCGTCTTTGGATGCATCTACCGAAAAGGAGCATTAACTAGAGAAAAGGATTTTTTTTAGAAATTTGTAATTTGAAACCATTGTGATAAATAGAGCATTTGCTCCTATAGGAACAAATGCTCTATTTATCTCAATGGTTTCAAAAAGTGACTTTTACAGAGGCGTAGAAAGGCGTATTTGTGGAGGAAAGGGTTAAGCGGCCTTCAGCAATAGGTCTTATTGGGGTCTGTAATGCAGGTGGTAGCTTAATGCGGGTCAAAAGTAATGCAGTAAGCTCCTATAAGACAAAGATAAATGATAAAAACAAACTCTCACCTCTGTCTCGGTCATAATCTCCGATGTATCTCTTCGTGATGTAGCGAACAGCAAAAGCTACAATATACGTATAAAATAGTACAAAGATTTAGATCGTTTTATGCAGGTGAATGCTTAATGCAGGATGAAAGTCATGCAGAAAGCTCCTTTGGGAGCTTACTGCATGACTTTTATCTTGCATTAAGCGTCATTTGTTGTTAGGACGGACTGGAAATAAAATTTGAAATTACGGTCATAATCTCTAAAAAAATGTCTCCGTGACGTGGAGGACAGCAAAAGCTACAGAAGATCTATCCGGAAACTGGATCATTTTCTATAACACGTTATAGTATACGTGAGCGACAACTGGTTCAATTATAAAACAGAACAGTAACCCCCATCCCCCACCCCCACACACAGTACCCACCCACACCCATGTCCACACCCAGATTTATACCCACACACTTCCCCCTCCGCGCACCCTGTAAACCCGACGTTTAGTAAAGAAAATTTTAAATCGTTTTCGATATTTGGCTCAACTGACTTTCACTCTGCATCAACCTTTTACTTAATGAGTATTTATGTAACAATTAACGAGTATTTATGTAACAATTAACGAGTATTTATGCAACAATTAACGATATCATGCATAATTAGTATCTGTATTTTAAAATAACACATGAACACACAAATATTTAACCAAGACAGAAAGTGTAGAACTAGATCTACTTTATGTCGTCAGCAAACAGAGCAGACCCTGATCAGACGGCTCCTATAGGAGCCGTCTGATCTCGGTCTACTCTGTTTGCAAATGCGTAGAAAAGAGTATTTCTGGAGTAAGGGGTTAAGCTACCAGCTGTTATAAAGACCGGCATTGAAAACTACAGTAAAAACTTGATAATAGGAAAGTTAAGTAAGGAAGAGTTTATGTCTATAAAGGCAGGTGGCTGCTTAATGCAGGGCGAAAGTCATGCAGAAATCTCCCATTTTCACCCTGAATAAACCCATTCCCTCATAGGCTATATTTAGACCCAACCTCTTTGAATAAATCTACCGAAAAGGAGCATTTACTAGAGAAAAGGAAAATGTTAGAATTGTGCGGTTTTGAACCTATAGTGATAAAAAGAGCATTTATTTATCACAATGGTTTCAAGAAGTGACTTTTACAGAGGCGTAGAAAGGCGTACTTATAGAGGAAAGGGTTAAATTGCCCTCTGTGTTAAAGATCAATAATAGTATGTATTTAAGTATTCGTAGTATCGTGTGTTCGTAGTATCGAGTGTTCGTAGTATCGAGTGTTTACAGTAATTTGAGAGGTTTTACAGTAATCATTATCGGTAAGTATTTGCTAACATACAGAATGTATAGGAAATAGATTTTATGACATTCTTACAATATCCTATAAATAGCATCACAGCTGTATGACTCGTTAGTACAGTATTTATTACATATTACTTCTTTTATCCTCGAGAAATTGCAAAATAATCATAACTCCACAGAGTCTTTTAACACCTTGGTACAAAGAGAAAGCGGGTAGGAGCCGCGTCTGATCAGGGTCTACTCCAATTGCGTATGTATCATTTATTATTTAAACCTGTTCCTATATTCATGTATTTTGTCAGGGAAATAACTTTTCTTGTTCATAAAAATTATGCTAATGTAAATATTAATCTTTTTAACATTAATATAAACGTTATTTCTTACATAATGTTTTATGGAGTAACGGTTTAACAGTTTGTCTTAAACATACCCCTTCCCGTAAGATCAATCGAGTACTAAGCAGAGAGAAAAATTCTTCAGTCTTTATTTCATAAATATTCAAACAAGAATCCATGAATCCGTGAATATTAATTCAATGATTTTTTTTTAATGGCATAATCACACAATAGACGCTGATCATACAGCTTCTGTGAGAACTGTCTGGTCGAAGTTTACTCTGTTTGCAAAGGCGTTAAAAGGTGTGTCTGTGTAGTTAGGGGCTGGCTAGTGCTGCCAAACTAGCATTCCATGATATATATATTTAACCTTTTCTAACAAGTCAAACCATGTTCTGAGTGAAATAAACTGTAAACTGTAGACTGTACTACTCTAAACCATTTCGAACTACCCGGGTAGCTCAGTAGAGCGTTATGGAGCGCGAGTTGGTGGGTTCGATCACTGGTCGGATCATGCAAAAAGACTTTACGGCAAATGCATGCATTGTCATTTGAAAATATTGTATACCCAGATCAGGTGACTCCTAGAGGAGCCATCTGGCTGGGTCTGCATTGTTTGTCACCCAAAATGCTTTAACAAGTATACATGTATGACTTTCATACTGAGTGAATTCTGTATTTAAACAGTGAAAGCTCTTTTATATCAATGATTTTAAACATTTTCGAACATTTTCCTTTAATGTAATCAAATGCTCCTCTTCGGTATATTTATTCAAACAGGTTGGGTCTAAACATAGCCTACGAGGTATGGGTCTAAAGAAACATGGAACTAAGGAGGATTTATCAGTATCCAAATCCAACCTTTGGGCATCCATTAACGCTAGATAATACGAAGATTAAACCGCGAACCAGTCAAACACCACTATATAGATAATACGAAGATTAAACCGCGAACCAGTCCAACACCACTACTTTAACATTAACCCATTACCCCATAGGCTATTTTAGATACAACCTCTTTGAATAAATATAGAAAAGGAAACAATTAGAATTTTGTAGCTTGAAACCATTGTAATAAATAGAGCATTTGCTCCTATATGAGCAAATGCTCTATTTATCACAATGGTTTCACAAAGTGACGTCTTCAGAGTCGTTAAAAGTCTTCAATATGAGGGAATGGGCTAAACTCCATGAATATTCATGTAAGAAATAATGACCCATGAATATGAACTATACAGATTGAGTCTGGTCTGGGTCTACTCTGTTTGCAAAGACGAAGAAATGCGTATTTATAGACGTTAAGGGTTACAGGCAACAGGAACGGGTAGCATTCGATAATCTTAAAGCATCAAGTCACGCCACGCCACGCCACGCCAGGTCCAAGTTTGAGCAGACAAGTTTTTACAGCGCGGTAAGGGTTGGGGAATCAACGCAAGTAATGAACATTATATTCTTGTTCTGACTACTCATTTTGGACCAGTCCACTTCAATTTGGATCGGTTATACAGGTTAAGCCATTACCTGGTACTGTACATAAGCCTTTCCATGCACCTGCAGATAGAAGTAGACCCAGATCAGGCTGTTTCTGTAGTAAACATCTGATCAGGATCTACTCTGTTTAATTCTACAGTGTCTGCTCTGACCAAAATGCAGATGTTCATATTCAATTATGAAAAATAAGCTAATGAATATTCATGAAGATATATTTTCTTACATGAATATCACCAGGTAAAGGATTAAAACTATTGTTTGTACTGGTTGGTTTAGTCGATGAAACATGTTACCACTTAATCAGCAATTCTTTTCTGTGCAGTGCAATGCTAATAATACTATCTAATTATGCCCCGTCATGCGTGTTACGAACAGCTGTCAGTGCACTGCATGCACATAGAAGGCTTTGAGCAAATCTATTGTAACTGCATTCTTTAATAGCTATAACGTTGGCAAAATGTATCCTCTTCTTGAATTCTAAAAATAAAACGTTTTCTTCCATTTCTTTGAAAATCCATGATCAGAGTGCCAAGCAGTTTGGGTCCTGATGAGACGCCCACTCACGCCGGGCATCACTGCTGTAGTTACAATGGTTTTGCGCCAAGTCCTCGACCCCATCGGCGGTTAACCTTTTAAATGCGGGGAACGAGTGTACTGTCATTTGCAAACAGCGTAGTCCCAGATCAGAGGGCTCCTATAGAAACCCTATGGCCAGGTTCTACACCGTTTGTCATTCAAAATCCTCTAGCAAATTTAGGCGTTACGAACTGAATGGACTCTATTGTTTAACACAAATAGGACCTTCTACTTCTAATATTTTCAGCATACATAGTCGTAGCCATTCTTATGCTAAGCGCGACCTGACTGGCATTGGCGAACAGCTTGGACCAAGACGAGTCGTCGAGTACTTCGGAATCTCATCAGGATCCAGGCTGTTTGACACTCAGTCAGTAGTTTCTCAAATGATAGAATCAATCGAAAGGGAGTACAGTAAAACACCCATAATACGTTTAAAAACCTCCATGCTTAATCCTTAAGTGGTCGCTATAGAGAGGTTATACAGTATTAGCTATTGCCTGATAGTAACATTTGTGGCCATTTAACAAATGCGACCATCTAATGAATAAACATGGCTGTCTTCATAAGCAGGTGGTTGCCTAATGCAGGACGAAAGTTATGCAGAAAGCTCCTATAGGAGCTTTCTGCATAACGTTCATCCTGCATTAAGCTACCACATGCATTTGTCACTGTGAATTACGTCCCTTTTTGGTGGTCGCATTAGAGGGGTTTTACTGTAAAATGTTTGGCAAATCAGATATTTTAGGCAGACATTAGTGTGTCAGTATCCACAGGATTAACCCTTTCCATGTTCTATATTTAGTCCAAATTTCATGAACAAAAGAGTTATAATGAAATATGGAAGGTGGGGCATTGTAGCCATTTTAGGAAGTAAAGAAACAGATCTATCAAATGTCATAAGCAAACAGAGCAGGCCCTGACAGAGCAGCTCCTATAGGAGCCGCCTGATCTGGGTCTACTCTGTTTGCAAATACTTGAAAATACGTTTATATGAGGGAAAAGGGTTAAGTGCTTACAGATAGTAGTTATCAAGTTGTGTATCTACAAAGAGTCTACTAAATTTTCTACCTTGGAGAATAAACACTAAACAATTTGCAGGAAAACGATAAGTTTGATATGGATAAGAGGACTTTAATTTGAGTTGCATGGTGAGAATGCTAGTAAAACAACAACAAAGGAAATTTGAACAGTTGATTATCGATTCCTACCATCAATAGAATATAGTTGTGTTAGATACAGAATAAGATTCAACTATGGTAGATACAATATATGAATTAAATTGTGTTAGATACAGAATAAAAATTCAACTGTGTTAGATACATAATAAGAATTCAACTGTGTTAGATACAGAATAAGCATTCAATTGTGTTAGATGCCGAGTAAGAATTCAACTGTGTTAGATGCTGAATAAGAATTCAGTCATATTACATACAAATTAAGAGTCTTGATATTTTAAATACAGAATACAAATTCAGCTATGAAAGATGAATAAAATGGAATTTAACCATGTTGAATACGGAATACGAATTCAACTGTGTTAGATAAAGAATAAGAATTCAAATATGTTAGATACAAAGTTAAGAATTATGTTAGATGTAGAATTAGAATTTAGCCATGGAAGACAATTAATTAGAATTCAACTACGTTAGATACAAACTTAGAATTCAGTTATGTTAGATACAGAATCACAATATAGCTATGTTAGATACAGATTTAGAATTTAGCTATGTTAGACACATAATTAGAATTTAGCTATGTTAGACACGGAATTAGAATTTAACTATGGTAGACACAAAAAATATATTTTAGCTATGGTAGACAGAGACTTAGAATTCAGCTATGTTCGATACAGAATCACAATTTAGCTATGTTAGATACAGAATCACAGTATAGCTATGTTAGACACAGACTTAGAATTTAGCTATGTTAGACACAGAATTAGAATTTAGCTATGGTAGACAGAGACTTAAATTTCAGCAATGTTAGATACAGAATCACAATTTAGCTATGTTAGAAACAGAATTAGAATTCAGCTATGTTAGACACAGAATTAGAATTTAGCTATAGTAGACAGAGACTTAGAATTCAGTTATGTTAGATACATAATTAGAATTCAGCGATGTCAAATACATGGTTTCAATTCAGCAATATTAGAATGCAGCTACAGTTTCTAATGTTTTATGCAAACTCTAAACCTAGTGTATGTTCCAATAAACCCTTAACCTGATGAATATTCATGTATGAAATAATTTCAGTGTACATTAAAACCTCTCTAAACTGGGCGTTCAGTTTAGTATAAATATCGGCCTTGGGGACAGGTGGCATCTTAATGTTGGGTGAAAGTCATGAACCTCTATGAGCTTTCTGCATGACTTTCACCCTACATTAAGTAGCCACTTGCCTAAAGGTATCTAAATTGTTCTCTACTAGAATTCCGGTTTAGAGAGGGTTTACTGTGTATAATAAATGATGAGTTTGTATAATCGCATGTTAACACTCGAATGTTTATCTAGGACAGACACTGTCGATTCAGCTCTTTATATGTTGTTCAATATGCAAACGCAACAGTCTCGGACCAAATGGCTCCTACAACAACAACTGATCTGATTCTGCTGTTTTCAAATGTGTTTCAGTGCGTTTGTATGAGGTAAAGGGTCTTCATCATACATGTATAGGACTTTTCGGTGATATCAAATGAAAAAAGTGCAATGGCAAACTAGTTGACTGTCATGATTTATAAAGAACATATAACCACAAATAGGACTTGAACAAAATTGTATCAAAGGTGACACCCGTTATAAGATCGTTATAGGTATTGCAGAAAATGGATATTTATTTGTAAAATGGAAAACACATTTGGATAAGATGGAGTTTATATATTTATAAAGTATGTAAACTAAGAACTATTATTGATTTACTTTGTAAATGCATGTTTTCATAGAAGGTTGTATATATACAGTCAACTCTGATATGAGACCATTAAAAAGAAGTGTGTAAGTCTGGGTCTCAAAGGCAGGTGGTAGCTAAGTACACGACAACATGCACGCAACAAGGCGCTTTCTAAATGTTTTTGCCCAGTATTCAGCGACAACCTGTATTTTAAGACTCCTGTGTTAAACCCTTTCCATGTTCTATATTTATTCCAAATTACAATACCTACTGAATATATAGACAAAATAGTTATAATGAAATATGGAAGATGGAACAGTGTCGCCATTGTAGACAGTAACGAAACAGATCTATCAAATTCCATTCGCAAACAGAGCAGACCCTGATCAGACGGCTCCTATTGGAGCCGTCTGATCTGGGTCAACTCCGTTTGCAAATACGTTAAAACACGTTTATATGAAGGAAACGGTTAAAAAGTCCATGGTCATCAAAGATATATTTTACTGTATACTCAAGCATTGAAATACTGATACACAAAAACCTGTATTCTCAGATCTTTTACTATTTTTCACGAAGGGGGGAATAATAGACATTGATCAAGCTCCTACAGGAGCTGTCTGTTCTGAATGTTGTCTGTTTGCAAATGCTTTGAAATGCGCATCTATGGCGTAAATAGTTTAAAGGGACAAATACACACCGTGTAGACCCATACCAGATGACTCCTACAGCTTCACTCGTTAATTTCCAAAGTTTACATCAGCTAAAAGGTTCTTGAAGAGACACGTCACAGATGGACAATCGGACTAAACACATATTTGATCTGCGTCTGATCAGGGTCTCTTCTGTTTGCTTTCGGAATTATATCGTTCTCATTCTACAGTTTCTGTCATGACCAACATATTCTGTGTCCATATGCCAATTATAAAAATGACTTAACCCTTTCCCTTATGTCAGCGCATTTTGACGCATATACAAACAGGGTATACCCTATAGGAGCCGTCTGACTAGGGTCTGCTCTGTATGCTTATGGTGTAATATAGACCTGATTCTACAGAATCTGCTTGAGGCAAAATGCCATGTGTTCATATGTCATTATAAAAATAATCTCATTAATATATTCATGACGCCATTATTTCTTACATGAATATACAACAGGGAAAGGGTTAATTAAAATCCATATAAGCATTATTACCTGAACATTAATGAATTAAATACAATTCATATACCAACCTGTTTTTCCAACACCAGCTGATCCAAAAATCACTAGCTTAGCTCCAGTAAATCGTTTTTGTGACATTGTCAAATTTGCAGTGTATGCACAAAGCGGCTAAACAATTTAATGACAGTGCGATGGAAATGCTCTTGAGTTCTAAGGAAAACACATTTCATATAAACCAATTTAGAATTTGCTCATTATGTAACCACTCCTCTGTAACTACCGCTATAATTATTGTCAAATACTTCTTCTATCTACCAACACCCACCGTAATGTAATTGAATGTGATTTTAAACGATCTCATAGTGTAAAGTAATCCAAATTTTGATAAAAAGTGTATATCTTCTAGACTAATTGAGACGTATCCACACAGAATTAAGAAGTTCGCTTCTCGTTTGCCGGGCGTGTATCCAACAGTAACAGGGGAAGCTAACGCAGTTCATAGGCTCAAGTACAAAGGTATCTCTACAGGTAAGACATGGGAGATTTCAGGCTCCTCTTATCAGTAGCTTTGGTCTTTGAGGACAGCAAGCATCACTGAGAAAGATTTCTCTTGCATAACGCATTAAACGTTAGCATCAGTGGTAATTCTTTGCGGTACCTTCTCTAAAAGATTGAATTCATAGATATACACCTTTTAAAGTCTTTGCAAACAGAGCAGACCCAAATCAGACGACTCCTGTAGCAACCGTCTGATTACGGTCTGCTCTGTTTGTTTATGAAATAATACACATAAGTCTGCGTCTACAGTTTGTGTCATGGCAAAACATTATCTTGCTAATGTTATTATGCAACGTCAGCGAATTCGTATTCATACTCTCAGTTTTTCGGACGTGAATATTCATAAAAATAAAAGGTTAATTAACCCATTACCTCATAGGCTATGTTTAGATCCAACCACTTTGAATACATCTACCGAAAAGGAGCATTTACTAGAGAAAAGGAAAATATAGAATTGTATAGTATTGAAACCATTGTGATAAATAGAGCCTTTGCTCATATGGGGCAAAATTTAATGCTCTTTTTATCACAATGGTTTCAAAAAGGTGGATTTTACAGAGGCGTAGAAAGTCGTATTTATGGAGGAAAGGGTTAAGGCGTCGTATCTCTAAACCGTTTGATACTCTACGAGATAATTGAAACAGAAATTAAATCCTAATCCTCCTGAAAACAATAACGTCTGTCAAAAAAAGATCTGATACAATAGTTGTAATATATGCTTACTTCCGATTCATTTTGAATGAAAAATATTAACCTGGTGTCGAATTTCTTGGATCCTGATGTAGCATGTAGATCCAGTCTGTTTGTACGAGTAAGGCCGTGCTCAGTACGATAGGATTTTATTTGCTGAAAAGCAGAGTGCTGAATGGCAACTCTTTCGCCGCCATAGGCGAAACCATGATGACTTTTGCAGACAATTTGGATCCAGATGAGACGCTGAGTAAACTCGGAGTCTCATCAGGATCTAAACTGTTTTGTCTAATTATGATTTTAATTAAAACAATATGTTTTTTAAAAAGAAATTGAAGACATCTTCAAACTGAAATCTAAAACGTAAAACAAACGATAACTTTGATTTGTCCATCAGCTTTATTTAATGTTAGATGTTGTCCATAAGCTTTATTTAATGTTAGATGTTGTCCATAAGCTTTATTTAATGTTAGATGTTGTCCATAAGCTTTATTTAATGTTAGATGTTGTCCATAAGCTTTATTTAATGTTAGATGTTGTCCATAAGCTTTATTTAATGTTAGATGTTGTCCATAAGCTTTATTTAATGTTAGATGTTGAAGGAGCACAACCTATCAGTACTTTACTTTGTAAAAACAATCTGTGTAATATCGAAACACATTAACTCTCTTGGCGCCAAATAATTGTCGTCTGCTCCTTATTGTCGTCTGCATCAAAGATAAAATGATAATTTCTTCAGGTTCTTATTTTTAAACAAATAGTATCAGAGTGTCAAACAGTGTGGATCCAGCCTACTCGGCGTCTCTTCTGGATCTAAGCTGTTTGCATGTGGAATCACGTTCCGCCTTTTGCGCAGAAAGAATCTATTAGAGGTGTATAATTATAAAGGAAAGCCTAATGATCTCTGTGCAATGCAATTGGGATTTTCTGTTATTAACGAAATGGTGGAATGTCGGACAAGTTTCTCCGAAATCACTTACGAACTTCGAAAATGGTTAATGAAACATTATTTTCACATATTCTACTTGTAATATCCATAAATTATCTAAGGTTGCATTATTCAACGCAGACGTATCTTATTCTCTGCTGTATGAGCTTTCTCAAAATGACCTGTTAACCCTTTCCCTTATGTAAGCGCATTTATTTTGACGCATCTGCAAACAGAGTAGACCCAGATTAGACGGCTCCTATAGGAGCCGTCTGATAAGGGTCTGCTCTGTTTGCTTATGGTGTAATATAGATCTGATTATACAGCTTCTGCCTGAGTCAAAATATTTTGTGTTCATATATAAAACTAATTATAACATAATCTTATCAATATTCATGACGTCATTATTTCTTACATGAATATTCATCAGGGAAAGGGTTAATCCATTTAAGCATAGATCTCCAAAGCGGAACACGTGCAAACAGTGTAGAATCAAATAAGACGGCTCTGATCAAGATCTGTTCTGTTTATTTCATGAATTATTTTCAAAAGATCAAATCAGCAAAGTGAAGTTTACAGAAACACACCCTGGCAATGAAAATTGTTAATTTCAAATACATAGCACCAGACACTTAAAATTGCATGGTTAAACGCACCGTCATATTCAAACAGTGGAGACCCAGATCAGAGCGCGCCTACAGGAACTCTCTGTTCCGAGTCTGCCATCCTCCAACATGTTTAAGCCTTTCATACCGCATTACAGTTAAACATCTCTACAACGACAGAGTTGTCCTGAAACTATACAATACAAAATATCTCTACAACAATCTATCTATCTTGACACTACACAATAAAAAGATATATGCAATAACCTATCTGTCATGACACTGTACAATAAAATCATATTTACAATAACTTATCTATTCTGACACTATACAATACAAAACCTCTCTACAACACTCTAGCTATCTTGACACTACAAAATAAAAAGATCTCTGCAATAACCTATCTGTCATGACACTGTACAATAAAATCATATTTACAATAACTTATCTATCCTGACACTATACAATAAAACCATCTCTAAAATAACATATCCAACCTGACACTTTGCAATACAAACCTCTCTACAACACTCTAGCTATCTTGATACTACACTATAAAAAGATCTCTGCAATAACCTATCTATCATAACACTGTACAAAAAACCCTCTACGACAAACTAGCTATCTCGACACTATACAATAAAATCATCTCTACAATAACCTATCTATCATGGCACTATACAAAAACCTCCCTACGACAAACTGGCTATCCTGATATTATAAATAAACCACTATACAACTGCATAGCTACGATAACACTATAACAAAAACGCCCATAAAACGACCAGACAATATACAATAAAAACAAACTTTTCCTAATAACTCTCTGGATATCCCCACTATACAGTATTACTTGTCGACAATGGTGTAGCTGTCCTGATATTATGCAATAAAAAGCTGCTTATAACTACATAGCTGTCCTGACACTATAGAATAACACCTCTCTGCAACACAATAGCTATCCTTATTCCTTAATCTATGTATTAAACCCTATCTTAAACGACTATCTTTCATAAATACAATAAAGCATTACTACAATGGCATAGCTTCTTTACACTATACAAAATCTCGATATCATGACACTATACATTATAACCTTTCTGCTACCTCTCTCCAATCACATGGCTATTCTGTCACTTTACAATAACACCTCTCTACAGCTACGTTGATAAATCCCTACAATGTCTAGCCACAATGGCACTAAACAATAAATACTCACTACAATAACTAGCTACCCTGACATTTTACAATACATCTTTCCACAATGATCTAATACACCCATACTTTACAATCAAATCACCCTACAAAACCTGATTCAAAACAACATTTCTTCCCTATTAATGAGTAGCTATCCTGACATTAAGCAATATATCCTCCATTCAAGGTCAAAGCTACACTGACACTAACAATAAATCCTCCCTACAACGGCATAGCTACACTGACAATAAATCCTCAACCAATACAACAGCCGAGGTACACTGACACTGCCAATAAATCATTAACACAACGGTCTAGCCACACTGACACTGACAATAAATATTCCATATAACGGTCTAGCTACACTGACACTGCCAACAAATCCTCCATACAACGGCATAGCTACACTGATATTGACAATAAATAATCACCCAGTACAACGGCCTAGCTACACTGACACTGCCAATATATCATCAATACAACGGCCTAGCTACACTGACACTGAAAATAGATCCTACCTACAACAGCCTAGCTACACTGATATTGACAATAAATCATCACCCAGTGCAACGGCCTAGCTACACTGACACTGAAAATAGATCCTACCTACAACGGCCTAGCTACACTGACACTGAAAATAGATCCTACCTACAACGGCATAGCTACACTGATATTGACAATAAATCATCACCCAGTGCAACGGCCTAGCTACACTGACACTGCCAATATATCATCAATACAACGGCCTAGCTACACTGACACTGAAAAAAGATCCTACCTACAACGGCCTAGCTACACTATCACTAACAATAAATCCTTAATTAAACAGCCTAGCTACACTGCTGACACTAACAATAAATCCTCCATACAACAGCATAGCCACACTGACACACTGACACTAACAATAAATCATTATTACAACGACCTAGCTACACTGACACACTGGCAATAACAATAATTTCTTCATACAATAGCTACATTGACACTTAACGTAGGCGTAGCTACATTGACACTAAACAATAAATTATCCCTACAAAAGTCTAGCTGTCCTGACACTTAACAACCAATCCTCTCTACAATGTCTAACTATCCTGAAACTAAACAATAAATGCTCCCTTCAACGGCCTACCTATCCTGATACTAAACAATAAATGCTCCCTACAACGGCCTAACTATCCTGATACTAAACAATAAATGCTCCCTACAACGGCCTAACTATCCTGATACTAAACAATAAATCCTCCCTACAACGGTCTAGCCGTCCTGACACTAAAGAATCAATGCTCCCTACGACGGTCCAGCTATCCTGTCACTTAACAACCAATCCTCCCTACAATGCCTACAAATGTAGCTACCCTGACACTTAACAACAAATCCTCCCTACAACGGCCTGGCTACCCTGACACTAAACAATAAATGCTTCCTACAATGCCTAGCTGTCTTGATACTAAACAATTAATGCTCCCTACAATACCCACAGGTATATTCCCTCACACATTAAAATAAAAATATCTCTACAATAACCTAACTATGCACTAACACTATAGAATCAAACCTCTCTACAACGACCTAGCTATTATAATTGATTTACCATTTCAACTCAGAATATACATGCACTGTCATTTGCAAGCCGTAAAGACCCATTTCAGAGGGGTCCTAGAGGAACCCTCTGATCAGGATCTGCACTGTTTGTCATTCAAAATCCTCATACAAGTTTAAGTATCTTATATTTAGTTGACTCTATAGCTAAACGCTGGTGGGATATTCCTTGCGTATGATTCGGGATTGTAAGCGTTAATTACTGTTTCGTGAATAAAGTGCATGGGATGGTGAAGGCATTATCTTTGTTCCATCGGTGCAGTAATACGGGCGACTTTATTAACCTTAAACACGTGCAGATAATGATTATTTTCAGAAACCATCGTCAGATTCAGATCTCAAAATAGATACTTCTTTAAAAATAAAATAAAATAGAGCATCATCAAAGTGTCAAACAATTTGAATATTGAAGAGGAAGGTAGTTACCTATGGCTTACCTGGATCAACTCTACATTTATGTATTAGCAAAGGCTGTCACAAAAATATACAGTAAACCCCCTCTAACCATACAGTAAAAACCCAGACGTTCAATTTAGTATAAATATCGGCCTTTGAGACAGGTGACAGCTTAATACATGGGTGAAAGTCATGCAGAAAGCTCCTAGAGGAGCTTTCTGCATGCCTTTTACCCTGCATTAAGCAGACATGCACCTGCCTAATCAAAGGTATCTAAATTCTTCTATTATAGAATTCCTGTTTAGAGGGTTTTACTGTATCATTTAACGTAACTCGTGCTGATAGCATAGGATTGTCAGGACTTATATCTAACTCTTTGAATGTTTTTATTTCAAAGTGAAACAGTCCATCATTATTTAATGGTAGAATCCATTCAGTATTAAAGATTATACTTCTCAAGATGATTTTAAATGACAAACAGTGCATATCCGGATCAGAAGGCTCCTCTAGGAGCCCTCTGATCTGGATCTTCACTGTTTGCAAAATGCATACACTCTTTTTATGAGTTCAAGAGAGTTGAGCCCTACTTGCATAAACCTATCAGTTTATCGTAGTTTAATGGTCTATCAAATTAAATATTGGGCGAAAATATGTTTTTAAAGCCACTCTAAAAGATATTTTGCCTGATGCAAACAAAATTAGATTTGTATAGGTAACACAGTACAAAAAACGAACCGAGTGACCAATCAAGTTCTGCACTTGTACAAGAGAGATTTCAAAGCATTTAATTATAATTAACCCTTTCAAAGCGAGAAACGAGTCACTAATGTTATTTTCAAAGTGAGAGGACTCGTAGAAACGAGTTACTAATGTTATTTGCAAAGTGACAGGACTCGTAGAAACAAGTCACTAATGTTATTTGCAAAGTGGCAGGGTTCGTACAAACGAGTCACTAATGTTATTTGCAAAGTGGCAGGGTTTGTAGAAACGAGTCACAAATGTTATTTGCAAAATGAGAGGGCTCGTAGAAACGAGTCACTAATGCATTATAAACAGTGTAGACCCGGGCGGGAGCGCTCCTAGATGAACTGTTTGACTTTTGGACCAGTCCATTTGAAACTTCAGCGCTGAAAGGGTTAAGATTCAGTATCATTTATGAACCTGTCCTAAGCGGTCGTTCACTTATTGAATATAAGAGTTGTAGTTGCTTAATGCAGGGTAAAAGTAATGCAGAAAGCTCATATAAGAGTTTTATGCATTACTTTTGACATGCATTAAGCTACCACCTGGGCAACAGGCCCATGATAAAACTTGTTTTTGATGACCGCTTAAGACATTTTCTAGTGTAGTCCATACTGTATCTAACAAAGATAGGAACATTTATGCGACGGCTTTGAAATGTTTGCTTCATTCCAAGGTATCAGTCCTTCTCATACCGAACAACAATATACACAGTAAAATCTCGAGTATTCGAAATTTTAGCATAGAAGAATTTAGACCCTTTTAGGCAGGTGGCTGCTTAATGCATGGTGAAAGTTATGCAGAAAGCTCCCAGAGGAGCTTTCTGCATGACTTTCACCGTGCATTAAGCTGCAACCTGTCTTAGAGATCGATATAATACGTATTTTAGTGTTCGAATAATCGATAGTTTACTGTAATGTCAACTCAGTCTGATTTCCTGTACTTTTTACTGACTTCCGACACGATCAAACGTTTGAGAAACTACTGACAGAGTGTCAAACAGCTTGGATCCTCATGAGACGTCGAGTTACTGACCAAGTGTCAAACAGCTTGGATCCTGGTGAGACGTCGAGTTACTGACCAAGTGTCAAACAGCTTGGATCCTCATGAGACGTCGAGTTACTGACCAAGTGTCAAACAGCTTGGATCCTGAGTAACTCGACGTTTCACCTGGGTTACAAATGTCACTCAAGACGACCTTAGCGCGAGTAGTGTTAAAATAATCATACAGTAATTTTAAAACATGTCTACCGTTTTACAGAATAACGTTATAAGTAGGGTAAATTGCAATATATACTAATGTCATGAGTGCTCTTTTATTTTCAGAAAACTTTTTTTTTCATTTGACTGTTATTTTTCTCTTTTTAGTTCCTTCTTTATTTCACGAGTAAATAAAACTATATATACTCTCGACTAGCGTAGAAGAAACTCTTCCTTAAAGCTGATGTACTTTAAATGCCTTTTTATCATGCATGATTATTTTCTACCAAAGGACCCCGCTAGTTTCAGTTCATAGATACTTCACGTGCTTGGTTCTGCACTTATGCAGCAGATACGCGACACAAAATCGCTTTTGGCAAACTCGAGTACAAAACTGAAAAACCGAGATATTTAACCCTTTCCATCATATTTATAAACGTTTTCACGCATTTGCAAACAGAGTAGACCCAGATCAGACGGCTCCTATAGGAGCAGGGTCTTCTCTGTCTGCTACAATGCTACCACCTGTTTAAGAAATCCAGATTTAGACTTCTTTTTAATGGCCGCTTAACCCTTTCGGCGCCAAATTTCTAATTGTCGTCTGCAATCCAAGTTTGTTAAATCGTTCAGTAAAATAAGGAAATGAGATAAATAAATGCAAACTTCAAAGGAATAAAGCACAGATATAGAAATAGAGTTTGGGACAAATAGTGAAGTCCCTGAAACGGCGGCGTCTGATCTGGGACTGCACTATTTGTCGTGGTGCATTTATGCGACTGTGGCGGTGAAAGAGTTAAGAGGAGTTCTGCTGCAATCGATCCCATGTGTCTGATATGATTAGTTCGTGTATATTCTGTAACATACGTTTAGTGCCATTTTCCCCTATCGACTTTCTCTAAATGAAAACAGGTATTTTTTAAATACGTACATGTAATAAGACAAAAACATATGTTTTCATTTTACGTGGTGTTCCCTAATAAGGATACATACAATCTGTGTTAACCCTGACAAAATGGCTCCTGGATGAGCGTTCGATCAGGATCTGCACTGTTCGAACGTTTGTTAGCATGTGAATGCTTATTTTTTCATCGGAAGTCACCTGAGTATGAATAAACAAAATTTAATATTGTAAAAACCCTCTAAACTGGAATTCTAGTAGAGGAGAATTTAGATACTTTTAGGCAGGTGGCAGCTTAATGCAGGGTGAAAGTCATGACGTTCACCCTGCATTAAGCTGCCACCTGTTTCCAAGACCGGCATTTATACTAAATTGAACGTCCGTTTTACAGGGGTTTTACAGTAATTACACAGTTTGTACTTACAATCCATTAAGTGTTTTATATGCTTGCCCCCGTAAACTATACATGATAATTGATATAGTCCTACTTCTGTAAATGTTTATATACAATCAAGATGCCATCCACTACTCACTCGAACAATTTAATTTAGTTTATTATTTCATTATAAGGTTGATTAACTTGGTTATTAGCCAACATACTTACATTCCCTCATGGACACGTACTTATCTTCATGTACCTATATATCACGTCAATACTATCCATTTACTGATTTGTTTTAAATATCACATTTAACAAAGGAATGTCCGTCCATGATAGAAACTGTAGACTCCTACATGAGCAGTCTTAACTGGGTCTACTTTGTTTGCAAATCCATTAAAGGCGTATTTATGGAGTAATGGATGAACTACATGTACGCATGTATCTCGTCATAAATATCCATTAACTGTTGTTTTTGTCAAATATCACATTAACCCGTTCCCTCGTATTGGATTGTGTAGTTTTTAACCATTGTGATAAATAGAGCATTTGCTCCTATAGGAGCAAATTCTCTATTTATCACAATGATTTCAACAGGTGACTTTTGCATAGGCGTCAAAAGGCGTCAATATGAGGGAATGGGTAAACATCCATAGGTTTATGTTTTCAATCGGAGATGATGTGTCGGTTCCAGTATATGGATACTCTAATTACACTAAGTATCCGGACAGACAAACATTGGCAAATAGTGCAGACCAAGATCAAACATCTGTAAGAACTGTTTGACCAGTGTCTACAATACTTGCTACTTTTTTCAGTCTAGTTCATAGTTAACTAGGCTTACATTTATTAACCCTTAATTCCATACATATTCATGTAAAAGTAATGATATCGTGTTTATTAATTAGATTGTTATAAACTGCCAAGGCGGAAATGTAGACTCGTATTTATATCAATCATAAGCAAACAGAGTAGATCCTGATCAGAAATCTCCTACAGGAACCGTCTATTCTTGGTTTACTCCGTTTGCAAAGGCATAAAAAGGCGTATTGTTTTAGTAGAGCAAATCACGAATCTCGCTGGATAGTTTTGTCGTGTCTGCAGTTGTGAAGCATACTGTGTACGTCCACAAAAACTTCTTAACATGGAAATTATTTGGTTCAGAAGACAACAGATACATAGAGTTATATATATGCTGACAATTTTACAGCAAATATCAAGTCAGTTACCACTAGTAATGAACTTGACAAGGAGTGCATTAAATCAGATATTGGATACAAAATATGTAAAACCTGTCTTAAGCGTCCTTCAGAAAGAGGTCTAATTATTGGCCTGTAAGACAGGTAGGTTGTAACTTAATGCATGTCAAAAGTAATGCAGAAAGCTCCTATAGGAGCTTTCTGCATTACATTTCCTCTGCATTAAGCAATCACCTGCTTTTTAAGATTACTTTGTCCAATAAATGAATGACCGCTTAAGACATCGAGGATTTGAGGCAAAACTATTGTAACTCCTTCACAAAGTGAAGGAGGTACAATAGTTTTGCACCAAGCCCTCGACATGTTCTACTGTATACGTTTTTGCCATGCTATAAAAGTGTCATATATAAATCAAATACAATGATTAATGAGCTATGGGTTGTTAAACTAAATAACAAACCGAATGAAAGTGCAATGAACGATTTTAATGGCGATTGTGAATTATTTTGCTAATAACATATGTCAGAAGAGAGAACGGACAGCAAAGTGATGAAAACTATGTAGCAGCATCTAGGCACCATTATCCTATACATCTAAAAATGCCAGAACCTCTGTCATTCAATCTTTCAACGCTAAATTTTCTAATGGACTATTCTAAAATTCAAACAGGTCAAACTTACGGTGAATATTCAGGGAGTGTTTTTAAAGAAAATTGTAACTTGACAAACGGTGAAGACCCGGATAAGAGATGTGGGTCTGCATTGTTTACAAAGGATATTAGTGACTTGTTTCCCGCACTAAAAGCGTTACACCTATCGTATTATTGTTATTATTGTATAATCTAATTCTTGTTTAGAATAAATCTATCCGCTTATAGCTGGGTTTGAAAAACAACTATAACTCATGTATGAGTGAATCGAGGAAAAATCACAATTTACCTACCGTTAGAATTGGAATTATTTTGAATGCGTAAAATCCAAACCATGACAAAGACTTCCACTTGTGATCGTCGTATATTCGAATACTATTTCATAAGAAGGGCCCTATCCTAACAGTGTACGGATCATTTCTTAGGATTATGATTAGTGGAAAATAGTACTCTTCTACCATGTAGTCTGACTACATTCTTTATAAGCCTCTCTCTCTCTCGTGAAACTCTATGTGAGAAATAATGAACATTATTTTTTTAACCCTTTCGGCGCCAAATTTCTAATTGTCATCTGCAATCCATTTAAATCATTCGGTACTATAAGGAAATGAGATAAATAAATGCAAAAGGAATAAAGCACATATATAGAAATAGAGATTGAGACAAAAAGTGAAGTCCTTGATTAGACGCCGCGTTGAAAAGGAGGCGTCTGATCTGGGACTGCACTATTTGTCGTGGTGCATTTATGCGACATAGGCAGTGAAAGGGTTAATTAGCTATGACATTTATAATGGCATCATGAAAGGGACATGGCAGTAACTGTCGATTCGGATATGTATTGTTTCATATGTAAACAGAACAGACCCTGGTTAACACATTCCCTGATGTTGACGCCTTTTGATGCCTCTGCCAAAGTCATTTTTGAAAGCATTGTGGTAAATAGAGCATTTGCTCCTATAGGAGCAAATGCTCTATTTATCACAATGGTTTCAAACTACAAATTTCTAAAAGTTTCCCTTTCTCTAGTTAATGCTCATTTTCGGTAGATTTATTCAAAGTGGTTGGAACTAAAATTAGCCTATTAGGTAATGGGTTAAAGGTCTCCTATAGGGGCATTCATGGTACGGATCGAATTTGTTGACCCAGTCTAAAGGCGTTTCTTCGAGGAAAAGAGACAATAGGCTAAATGGAAGAAACTAATCCTAACCACAACATACATGTATTTCACCTTGTGACAAAATCAATGTCTCTCATATATTACACAGTAAACAGATGTTCCATATTGACTTCTCGTATTCTCGTATTCTCAACATGAAAAGATATAAATAGATCTGAGCAACACCTGGTAATTCAATTAGTTTGTTCACCAAAAACTGCTAATTCGGACATATATGAATACGATTGATTGCATGATGCACATGCGCAAACAATCAATGCCACGTCGTGTAGTATGTCGCTGGATCAGGTAACCCGATATAGTATGGACGTTTATAAAACATTGGATGTTTATTAGACATTGGATGTTTATTGTAATTAGTTGAAATGGAGTTTTCAAAACAACGTCTTGTAACAATCGGTGTGATTCTGCTGGCCGCAGTATTATCTACTGCATTTGTATTAACGGGCATTGCAATGACAAAAGGAAGTGATTTAACAAGACAAACCAAGGACAGTGGCAATTGTGATGAGACAAAGATCGCTAAACTTGTGAAAGATTTGAACAATATTTGCGGGATAAGTACCGGGTTTACAGTAAACTACGGGGATGCTGATGTTACATGTGATGCTTCTTTGACCGTAGACAACACCAAGAATACACCAAAAGTGAAATACCAGAACGCCAGAGAGGTTTGTCTCGCTTGACTTTGGTGCAGAACAACTGCAAAACTAAGTGAATATCTCTTACACATAGTAAGACAATAAACCGCTGACACCAACTGCTGAAAAGAAGTGTACAAGTATTGTAGGATGATAAGAGAATGTCAAATCATGCAATATATATTAACTTAATCTTTTACTCCATGAATACGTCTTTTAACGCCTTTGCAAACTGAGAAGACCCAGATCCAACAGTTCCTGCAGGGCCTGCTCTGTTTGCTTATGGAACAATGTCTAATGTATCTTCAAGTGTTGTTTTTTAACATTCCATGTCATTATATTCATGCAGTAAATGGTAAAATTGGCCTGTTTTATATCTTCCAAGAGTGATCTATGATATTGACTGGTGATTATCGCTATATGTACAATGAACCCTCATTATACCGCATTCGTTACAATGGCACCCTCGTTATACCGGCAGTATATATTGAAACAAAATTACCGTTAAGTCTTTGAATCAACCACTGAATATTTAAGTGCAATGCTAATAAGACGTGATCGCTTAATGCAGAACACAAGAAGTGCAAAAAGCTCCCAAAAGGGAGCTTTTTGCACTTCTTGTGTTCTGCATTAAGCGATCACCTGTTGGTACTAGTTTAAAACTGACCACATAGTTTATTTCATATTTAAACTCGTTATAACGGCAACTTCGTTATACCAGCAAAATGTCTGGAAACAAACACCTCCGTTGTAACGAGGGTTCACTGTTGTTAGATTACGATTGTTTTCTCTGTTTAACGATTCTTTTGTTAAAGGTTCTTGTCCTGTATTATCCTCCATATTTTAACCCATTTGCGCCTACGATCCCATATATGGGACGTAGGCAAACAGTGTAGACTCTGATCAGACGCCGCATTATGCGGCGTCTGATCAGAGCCTACACTGTTTGATGACAGTAAATTCAATATAAAACAAAACAAAATGAAAATTTAGACCAGACATCCCTTAGATAAAAAAATGACTAATCCAATATATAAGCATAGAAGAATCCACTGGGAGCAAATGAGTTAATTACCACGGGTTTCTTTGACTAATGCATTAACCTTTATAGTTACGCAAAATGTTTTACGTCCCGCATAAGACCAGTCGAAAAATCAGATCAGATCACCGATCAATGCCAACGTTGACAAACGCTTTATGCTCATTAGGTATACTTATACTACACAGCAAACCCCCGCTAATGCGACCACCTAAAAGAGGTATAACTCTGGGTGCTAGATGCAGGTTGTAGCTTAATGCAGGACAAAAATAATGCAGGAGCTTTCTGCATTACTTTTGTCCTGCATTAAGCAACCACCTGCTTATATAGACACACATGTGCATTCATTAAGTGGTCGCATTAGAGGGGTTCTACTGTACAACCAAATACCCTAATTATGATCTAACCTGCCATTCTAGTACAGAAGAATTTGGAATAATTTTAGGCAGGAGGCTGCTTAATGCAGGTCTAAATTCATGCAGAAAGCTCATACAGGTGCTTTCTGTATGACTACGACATTGCATTAAGCCGGTATTTATACTAAATTAGACGTCCGGTTTAGAGGAGTTTTACTGTAATTTAAAGTAATCATAACGGTACCAGATGGTCTAATTCAGGTATAACCCTTTCTTTCACAAGCTATTTTTAGACACAACCTCTTTGAATAAATCTACTGAAAAGGGGCATTTACTAGAGAAAATGATTTTTTAAAACTGTGTAATTCTGAAACCATTGTGATAAATAGAGCATTTGGTCATATGGAGCAAATGCTCTATTTATCAAAATTGTTTCAGAAACTGATTTTTACATAGGCGTCAAAAGAGATCAATACTCATGAGGGAATGGGTTCAAACTTAAGTTTGCAAATCACTAAATATAAAATTCAGTATATTCGAGAAATGTGTTACTGAGTGCAGCGTCTTTGTACCTTTTTCAGGGCGCTGAATATACGATGCTTTTACTTGATCCAGATGCGTCTGGATCGTCGGTGAAAGGCTTGACATTCTTCTTGCACTGGCTCGTTACAAACATCAAGGTAAAAGCTACTAATCAGTCAATATGATATTACATTTGAGCGATGCAACTGAGTGTTGCTACTGAGTAGTGCTACTAAGTGGCACTTTTTAGTGGAAGAACTAAGTGGTTCTAAGTGGTGCTACCACTTAGTGCTACTAAACAGTGTTTCTTATTGGTGTTACTTAATAGTGCTACTAAGTGTACTAAGTGATGCTATTAGTACTAAGAGGTGATACTTAGAGTTGCTACTAAGTGATACCACTGCGTGGTGATACTAAGCGATGATACTACTGAGTGGTACTACTAAGTGATGCTGTTAGTACTAAGAGGTGATACTTAGTGGTGCTACTAAGTGGTACCACAGCGTGGTGATACTAAGCGATGATACTAAGGGATGCAACTAAGTGGTACTACTAAGTGGTACTACTAAGTGATGCTACTAAGAGGTGCTACTAAGATGTGATGCTAAGAAAGGCTTCTAAATGGTGTTTCTATGTGGTGCTACTAAGTTTTGCTTCAAAAACGTGCTACTGAGTGGTGCTACTGAGGGATGCTACTAAAATGTGCTATTAAGTGGTACTACTAAGTGATGCTACTAAGCCGTGCTACTAAGTTGCGCTGTTGAATGATACTACTATATGGTACTACTAAGTAGTACTACCAAGTGATTTGTCTAAGAATATATTACACATCCCGGCAAACAATATGTCTTTAAAGAGACCATTTAAAAAGTAATACATAGGCATTTAAAGCAGGTTGGTGGTTAATAACTAGAATGGAAGTAATGCAGACAGTTCGAGCTTTCCGTTCTGCATAAGTTATCACCAGACCCTACAAACATTAGACCGCAGTTTGGTGGTCGCATTATCAGGTTTTAAACCAGTCACATTTTCATGAGGCAGTCACCAGTTCACTTAATAATAAACTAGTCACATGATTACGAACCAGTCACTTCTTAATGAATCAGTCACAATACTATGAACAAGTCAATTCATAGTAACCATATCCAGATCTTGTCGACATCAGACCAGTCGGAAAGCATTCTGCGAACATAATAAGGTACCAAACACAAATATGTTTACTTTATATTAACTTGTTTTAGGGCAAAGACCTCAAAGAAACTGGCTTAACTGGAAAAGATATTACAAGTAAGTTAGATTTCTTTCCACTCGTTGTTAGATATATATATGAATGAATGAATGAATGAATGAATGAATGAATGAATGAATGAATGAATGAATGAATGAATGAATGAATGAATGAATGAATGAATGAATGAATGAATGAGAAAGATAAGATAAAGGATAAAGAGACAGACATACACTGAGAGAGAGAAAGAGGGAGAGAGAGAGGGGAGAGAGAGAGAGAGAGAGAGAGAGAGAGAGGGGGGGGGTGGGAGGGGAGTAGGGTGATTGTAACATGTCACCCATTATAACATTAGATACACTTTTTAAGACCTTTACAAATACAATTGACCTAGATCAGATGGCTCCTGTAGGAACCATTCTATCAGGGTCTGTTCTGTTTCGATTATGGGATAATGCCGATCTTATACTACAACTTCTGCCATGGCTAAAACACCCTGCATTAATGTGCAATTATAAAAAAAACCATCTAATTAATATTCATGGTGTAATTATTTCTTATATGAATAATCATGAAGTAAAGGGTTATCAGAGACACAAATATCAACGATGTTTTGTACACTCTTCACTATATTGATAAAACTTGATGCCATTGTTAGCTTGTGAATGTATGCTTTAAATAAATAACAAATATAGTAAAAACCCTCTAAACAGGACGTTCAATTTAGTATAAATATCGGTCTTGGAGATAGGTGGCAGCTTAATGCAGGGTCAAAGTCATGAAGAAAGCTCATATAGCTTATATAAATCTATCCCTGCAAGAATTCCGGTTTAGAGGGGTTTTACTGTACTTTAAACATATTGCTAAGTTTTCAGTATACATATATTACATGTAAGTCCCATTATTGTTAAACGATAGAGTCCATTCAGTATGAACATGTATAAAGTTGAAAATGATTTTATAAGTAAAATAGTGTAGACTCAAATAAGAGGGCTACTTTAAAAGCCCTTTGATCTGGGTCTACACTGTTTGCAAATGTTTGCGCTGTCAAGAGACCGTGTGAAATGGCTACAACCCAAAGCAGACCGTATTGGAATACTCGAGTTGGTGTTCTAAACCTACAACCACAAAAGTGTTAGACTACTCGTATTGGTGTTCTAAACTTACAAGTTTACAACCACAAAAGTGTTAGACTACTCGTATTGGTGATCTAAACTTACAAGTTTACAACCACAAAAGTGTTAGACTAATCGTATTGGTGTTCTAAACTTACAACCACAAAAGTGTTAGAATACTCGTAACCACAAAAGTGTTAGAATACTCATATTGGTGTTCTAAACATACAACCACAAACGTGTTAGACTACTCGTATCAATGGTGTTCTAAACTTACAACCGCAAAAGTGTTAGAATACTCGTATTGGCGTTCTAAACTTACAACCACAAAAGTGTTAGACTAATCGTATTGGTGTTCTAAACTTACAACCACAAAAGTGTTAGAATACTCGTAACCACAAAAGTGTTAGAATACTCATATTGGTGTTCTAAACATACAACCACAAACGTGTTAGACTACTCGTATCAATGGCGTTCTAAACTTACAACCACAAAAGTGTTAGAATACTCGTATTGGCGTTCTAAACTTACAACCACAAAAGTGTTAGAATACTCGTATTCGTATTCTCAATTTACAACAAAGAAAGTATCAGAATACCCAGGCGCGGATTTAGAGGTGGGCGGAGCCGCCGTACCCCCCCCCCCCCCTAAAATTGTTATAATACTCGTATTTGGCATTCTAAAAGTACAACCACAAAAGTGTTATACTACTCGTATTGGTGTTCTAAAAGTACAACAACGATAGTATTAGAATGTTTTAAACATACAAAAACAAAAGTATAAGTAAAACCTCTCTAGACCGGAATTCTATTAGAGAAGAATCGAGATACTTTTAGGCAGGTGGTTGCTTAATGCGGTGTGAAATTCATGCAGAAAGCTCCTAGAGGAGCTTTCGGGTTGACTTTCACTTTGCTTTAACCTGAAACCTTTCTCTAAGACCGATACTGATCATACTGTTACCAAATTTAATGTCCAGTTTAGAGAGGTTTTACTGTATTGGAATGCTCGTACTGGTGTAATATATCTTACAACCGCAAAAGTGTTAGAATACTCGTATTCGTATTCTCAATTTACAACAAAGAAAGTATCGGAATACTCAGGCGCGGATTTAGAGGTGGGCGGAGCCGCCGTACCCCCCCCCCCCCCCTTCCCCCCAAATAAAAAATTGCCAAAACATTTTTTAGTAATATTTTAGATCTATATACAGTAAAATCTCTCTATAAAGACATTAAATTGTGTTAATTAGTTGGTATTTAGAGCAGGTGGCTGCTTAAAGCAAGGTGAAAGTAAAACAGATCTACGCCCCCCCCCCCCTTCCTTAAATCCCGGATCCGCACCTGATACTAGTATTGGTGTTCTAAACTTATATCAACGAAATTATTAGAATGTTCCAAGCTTACAACAATGAAAGTATTGGAAACTCGTATTGGTGTTCAACAGGAAAGTGTAAGACACAGGGCACTGGGATCTGTATACATAGATTAAACATTTCCCGTATAAACGTTTCTTTTAGAAATTAGAACGGCTTGGACATTCATATACTGAAATGTTATATTGTAAATGTCTCGGTCAAAATAGCTGTAATTCCCAAACAAATTAGTAGAACTGTCACAAACAAAAGTTTAAAAATATATGTTATAATTGATCATCACCAACTCCATATATTTGTATGTATTGTTGTGTTCCTTTAATACATTTTACCCTCGAAACCAACAAAATGCATAACATGCAGAACAATTGACTTGAAACAGCAAAAAACAAATATGCATATGCATTTTTGGGTTACGAATATGAAGATCTAGAAACAGTATAATTTATCGAACAGTGTTATTAGCTGTTGAATATTCATGTTAGAAATAATTAAATCATGAATATCAATAAACTAAACTTTTATTTGTAATGTAAACTTTCCAAGAAATCTTTTGGCTTACACAAAAAGCTGTAGAATCAGATCTATATCATGCCAAAAGCAAATACAGCAGTCCCTGATCAGACGGCTCCTATAGGAGCCGTCTGATCTGGGTCAACTCTGTTTGCAAATGCGTGAAAATGCGTTTTTTAAGGAAAGGGTTAACACTTAGTATGGTTCGTTAATGTGAAAAACGTTTCAAGTGCATTTGTAAAGATGGAGAGCACTTCCTTTTCCTTGTACCTATTTCTATTCCATTTAACCCTTCCCTCACTAAATACGCATTTCTACGCCTCTGTAAAAGCCACTTAATGAACCCATTGTAATAAATAGAGAATTTGCTCCTATAGGAGCAAATGCTCTATTTATCACAATGATTTCAAACTACAAAATTCTGAAATTGTACTTTTCTCTAGTAAATGCTCCTTTTGGGTAGAATCATTCAAAGAGGTTGGGTCTAAAAATAGCCTAGGGAGGGAAAGGGTTAAACAATTGTTGAAAGGTTACCACATTGAGATATCTCGACACAACGTTTTGCTTGATCTCAGTAGCGTTTGAACCACATACCTGTTTTACAACGGATACTATTATTTGTATTTCGTTCATGTTTGGCGTGAATTGCCCTTAAGTTGATGTAAATTAGTGTAGGGTTTTGGACCAATATTTTCTTTCGATTATTGGTTTTATGTATTTCGATTATTTGTGATTGATTAATAATGAATTATTTTAAACAGAAATTAAGACAAAAAGGCGAGGTTTATAATCTGGAACTACATACATATGTACATACAATGTACATATTCTCCCGACTTCACAATTTACCCCCCGATCTCTGGGTTATAAGTCGGCCATTAACATTCGGCGCCCAAGGCAGCCATGGTACATTGGCTTATTTCCCTCAAGGGTTTTATACACCTGGGTGGAGAGGAGAAAACATGGGATGCATTTTTTGCTCAGAAAAATTCTGATAGTCCAATGGCAGGATTCGAACCGGGGACCCTTCGATCCCAAGTCCAACGTCCTACCACTGGACCACCACTCCCACAAGAGCCGCATGCGGTGCCAACGCTCGTCTGATCTGGTGCTTGTCCAGCTAAATAAAACGAATGAAAAAAATAAAGGGCCATAACACCAAACTTTTTAAATCAAGAGTTCTGGTACTTATGTAGGGGCCTTCCATTCAATGAGATCTACTAACCTATCGTGTTTCATGTTGATATCTCTTATACTTTTCGAGTAATGAGCTACATTAAGGTTTTTGCACGCCGACGACGACGACAAGGCCAACGACGCAAACGCCTACGACCCAGTGATCACAATAGCTCGACTTTTCTTCGAAACAGACGAGCTAATAAGTGATACATTTAAAATGCTTAAGCCTTTTTGTCAACCAAATTGTATGCCGTAACTATTCATTAGAACCGTCCCGAAGATTCGGTTTGTTTGGCAGAGGCTTAGTGACATTTTCGTGATTAGGTCACTAAGCCTTATTATACAAGGCTTTAGATTATCAAATTTCCATTTAAACGCCTATAATATTTACTGATGCTACTGTACAAATTGTACAGTCAATCATTCATTATGGCAAAATCTCTATCGATAGTAGATCAAAAATACTTTTTCGGTCAATCATCGATTTTAATCGATAATCGGTACAACACTAATACAAATTCGTCTTTGTCAAGTGTATCATACTTTTCGTCTACAACAGATTTGACAGGATCAGAATTTCTGTCAAAGTAAACATCTGGCTCTCACATACAAAACACTGAATAAGGCCGGTGGCTACCACCACATTATCGTCAATGAATACATAAGAAAGAAAATGTGTGATCAGGAATAAAACTATTATAGATCTACTACTTCATAAACAATATTCAATAATATCCATGGCACAACAAGTTAACGGGATGCCAAAATAATAAAAAATAAACCACTGTGGCACATGTTACAATTGTTTTTATTTTCATCAATCGATGACATCTCCAACTGCTTTACATCGAGGACAGTACAACTTTCCTTGTCTTTGATTTTGAACGATATTAAAATGTTCACCAAAACATCGGATACAGCAAAACAATTATCCACAGTGTGTACTTTTCACTTTCACAGGATGAAGCGTTGGGAATTCTTTACACTTATAGTAACATTTACACTCAATTATTTTCTGAAGATCTGTAATACGGAGGTCGTAAGGGGGTTCCTGTAGTTAGGGGGTTCCTGTAGTAAGGGGTTCCTGTAGTAAGGGGGTTCCTGTAGCAAGGGAGTTCTTGTAGTTGAACAAAAACGTCATCAATATCAACTTTATTGTACAGGCACCTTTGAGTACAAAGGTGAGGAAACACTCTGAAATAGGAAAATACACTTGTTTAACAACACTATCTTCCTGAATAATGATGCTGCCTCATTATAATCATCACCATCATCATACAAACCCTTACATTTTAATGTGTAGAGTGGTCTTATAAATGAAACCTACATGAAACATATCAAACATGCTTGACTTTAAATCCTTCATAAAAACGCCTTTTCGTGTGGGGTTTCAAGTTTTTACAGGGTAGACTGAGATCAGATGGCTCATATAGCAGCCGTCTGATCTGGATCTGCTGTTTGATTATAATTTATGATTTGTAATGCACTTACTTAGACATTTAACAATATGCTTAGAGTGAATTACAAATATGAACAATACAAGTACATAAAACATTTACAAAACGTACCAACTATGAGCCAACTGTTACTCCAGTATGTCGCTCTCCCTCCCTTGGTGCTGTGACAGGCTAATCTGCAAATTATTATTATAGACAGATAATTATGGGCGCGCGAAATAATAGAATAAACACCTATAGCAGTGTGATGATCATTATGCAATATATGAGGCCTATTCATTTATGTCATTACATTGGTAGCTTGAGGAAATTCTTCAGGGGTTGAGCGCACAATGCTTAGCTTTAACGCTTTACTCTATGAATATTCATTCAAGAAATAATCGAGGGCTTGGTGAAAAAAATTTGTAACTCCTTCAATTGGTGAAGGAGTTACATTAGTTTTGCACCAAGCCCTCGTAATGACATCATGTATATTAATTAGATTAATTGCTATAATAGCTGCAGCATGTGGATGCATGCGTTTTTGGCCATGGCAGAAACTGAAAAACCATATCTTTATCAAACAGAGCAGTCCCTGATCAGACGGCTGCTATAGGAGCCGTCTGATCTGGGTCTACTCTATTTGCAAATGCGTAGAAATGCGTATTTATGGAGTAAAGGGTTCAGTCTTATGTTGATCCTGTTATTGAGTATTGACTAAGCCAAATTCTGAAGAGAGATGATGCCCCAAAAGCAAAAATTGCAACACAAAAGGAGAAAATTACAGACTCGGTTTTATTGAGTCTGTTCATAAGCAGTAATTGAATGTGCAACACTGCTCACACACCCTAGCACCGGCTTAAGCGGTATTCAATTTTACGAACCAAAAGTACTGAAATTCATGATCTCGAAGGATCAGAAAGTATAACAACACTGAGAATGAAGTACGGGGCGACATTTTAAAGTCCTGTTTACAAACTATTATCATTGTCACATTAATTAGATCTAGCATTTTAAAGCATTAAATCGAGCTATGCATTTTGTGTTTGATTATTATCAATGATAATCCCGATATCGCGGAATATAACTCAAAGAACGAAGCATCATAATTAACAGCTAATTCATTAAAGATAGGTATCGCACATTGGAAATGGCAGTTCGTTCCATACGCAAATAACTTCAGCGACAGAATAATGGAGTTTTCTTACCATAACATAAAATATACTAAAGTAAAAGCACTCTTAAACATCACGGCTTCCGAACAAACACTGTAAGATATGAAGGAGCGCTTATTGTCCACGAAGTCGATCTACTTGTGTCAAGTGAATGATTATGCAACCCCGGGGCCCGGACATTAAAATAGATGTAGATCTAGCCCGGATCCCCACGGTACCGGTGTTCTTAATGAACTCGGCACGCATAAGAAAATTTAACTGGAAACTATTCTGCAGTATTTTCTTTCATTTCTCTCTAATCTTTCAATTTGTCTGTTGAAAGTTAGTACAAACTTATTTCTTTTATATTTATTTTCATATTCTTCATCCCGACTGTGTTAGGTTCGGTACGGTGGAAATGTCAAAATTAAGCGATCATATTGAATGAAGTTAGGGAACCAATTCCATGTAACCGATGCAATGGGTTTTTTTGGTAGTAGATCTATGGAAAGTCACATTCTCAGTTAAATGTATATTTTCACATAGGCACAGTTGATATAGATTTATTATAGAATCTATAACGTTTAAACTTTTTTTCCAGGACAGAAACTTTAAATTTAACAGGAACATTAGCTAACAGTAACACAGTGTCTCTAAATAGAAGTTAACTGTTTTTACAGTGTCCCCAGCCCACTTAAACTCATCATTTCTCTGAAGGACACGGACTCTAGAACATGTTTTAATCTACTTGAAATAACCCCATTTTAAATAGCGTAAACATAATTGCAAAATAGAATAGATCTAGCTGAAATTACTAGTGCTTGTCAAAGTAAACAATCTGCAGGTGGCGAGATTTACATTTACACCGGTATCATGAGGTCACCGGTATCATGGCGTGGTATGTCAAAGGGAAATCAATCTACGAGGACCATTAAACCGAAGGGAGAAAACTCAAAATAAAGGTTACAGACACAACACTTTATCACCCTGTAACAGAGGCTTAATGATGTTATTCATTACATTTATGCACGGATGACGAATCTACGTGTTTATTCAAATCCGGTTCAAATAAAGTTTGTGTAGATCTATACATAGGTTGCGGTGTCCAGTGCGCTTTTTAACTTCCCAACAGAGCTGTTTTCCTATAGGCTAGAGATACTTACGACAATTCTATTAGTGACGAGGAAGATGACAACTGAACTTGTTCTTGATCCATTACATATATGGCTCTTTTGCGTGTCGTTGCCTTCGTTTACCAACTTGGTCTGTGATTTGAACAGCTTCTTTCACTACACTGAGTTGCACCACTTTTGAACAGCATGACGTTGCATGTGCCGAATTGTAAACGTCATATTTCCCAATGACGTCATCTTTTATTAAAATATTCTTGCTGTCTTACCAGTTCTTACAAAACTGGAATAGCTGCATAAACGAATCACTCAATTCCCTAAACTAGATCTATAGAGTTTATAAAAATGAACATAAACATGAAAATTATCTTTTGTACATAGTCTATCTACTTAAAAGAAGCTTTCACATGTCTTGTGTAAATTCAGATGCTTCCCATTGAAAAGCCCGTTTCTTTGGAATTGAGAACGAACACAGAGTGTGTAATCTTTGTGACAAACATGAAATAAAGTATATCGAAGACGATGAGTTTCACTATTTGTTTAATTGCTCTTCTCTATTAGATGGTAGACGCAAATATTTAGATCTACCTCTTGAACTGTATATTCATCCAAACATTTTTAAATTCAAAACCATATGAATAACTATGATCCGAATAGTTTGACCTAATTAGCCTTGTTTGTTAAAACTGTAATTTGCTGAAAGTTAGATGAGCCGTCTTCCTTATGTTGTGTGATTTCATTTCTGATTTAGCTCTATGTTACTAGATCTATTAAGTAACAGTATGACCCCTTTGATCCTGGCTGGCATTATAGAGCTACCCTTGTCAGGACATCATCTGTCTTGAGACAGTTTTCGATTTTGCGGGGAACACAATTACGGGTCTTAAACATTATCTTGCCCATGTCCTGTTTTATACTTACATATATATATATATACCTTCACTGTGTACAAGAGTTCGCTGTGCAATGACTGCTGTGGAATGCACTGCTTGCACAATCGACTTGTAAATATATGTGCAGACCCTGATGAGACAGCTCCTTCAGGAGCTGTCTCAGCTGGGTCTTCCCTTTTTACAGGTAGCCTAGGTATATTGACGTGAATAACAAGCGAAGGGTTAAGTTATAGTGCTTTCTAGATCTAGATATACTGTTTATATCATGCTTAAACATTCTTTTTCTCTGTTAATTTGTTTATCTATCTCTTAAAAGCCCGTATGGGGCATGAGTTTGAAACAAACTCGAAACTTATACCTAGCAGGGACCGAAAACAAAAATACATTCGATTAGATGTTATAAATAGCCAGATTTATTTCATGTTTTCCGATGGTTTACCGGGATATAACAGCGGATTATCATTCGATAAACCCACAGTTTTAAACAGTGAAATTCTCGATTTGATAATTTCACTGTCACCGGACTAATTGTTCCCCCATGGGGATTTTAACCTGCACTAAGCAGTCACATGTTTAGAAACCCCATAATGTTCTTCTGTTTTGTTTTATTTTTTAAATAGATTAGAACTATTTTCGTAGGGAATATTTAAGAAAAATACTGATAGAGTAGATCTATATTATCAATATAAATTAGATCATTTTTTTATAATAGCACATGGGCACAAGGGGTTTTGGCCATGACAGGAACTGTAGAATCATACCTATATTAATTCATAAGCAAACAGAGCAGACCCGGATCAGATAACTCCTACAGGAGACATCTGATCTGGGTCTACTCTTTTTGCAAAGGTGTAGATAGGCGTTTTGATGGAGTAAAGGGTTAACTCTCGTCGGACTAGTAGCATGTTGTGCACTACTACATCTACATGTACCTCAAGACATAGTAGAAATCCTGGTCAGTCTCCATAGGAAACTTGGTGGCTGGTCTTGAGTTTTACCCTTTGCATTACGGTAACCTCGTCGTTCTCTTGGAACAGCATGGAGTTCTTCTGTTCACTTTCCGGTCTTTATTCTTCAGAATATTATGGACCAAACCCCCCGTCCGGGACAGGACCGCACAGGTACCAGTTCCTGCTCTTTGAAACGACACAGGAAATAACACACCCCGGAGGTGATGACCGAGGCGACTTCTCACTGAGGGAGTTTATGGAGACAAATGGCATATGTACTATAACCGACGCATTTGAAATGAAGGTGGAGGTGAAGGAGTCATAATGTACTAGCTGATTTGAATGACAAACAGTGCATACCTGATCAGGCGACTCCTAGAATTCATAGGGTTTGGTGGAGAAATAAAGAAGTTATTCTTGAAAATGTTTTAATTTACGCATCTTATCTAGACTTCTGCATATATGAACGTGACTACCAAAGATCGTCCACGGCTTCAGAGACTGCTAAGGTTTATGCACCGCTTACGACCGTAACCTGTTGTATCCTATCTGGATATGTATATGTATATGTATATGTATCTGTATATGTATCTGTATATGTATATGTATATGTATATGTATATGTATCTGTATATGTATATGTATAAGTAGGAAACAATGACTATGAATATTGCATAACTGATTGTTAGGGTTTCATTTTGAACAAAATAATTTGTTTGTATATGATATAGACTTAAGAGTTAGATTTTAGACTTGGTCACTGTGCTATTTCATGTCTGACCTGAGTCTACTCTGTTTGCAAAAGCATCAATACGCGTACGTATATACAGTAAAACCTCTCTATAACGGCCACTGATGTGTGTTAATTAATTGGTTTTTAGGGCAGATGGCTGCTTAAAACAAGGTGAAAGTAAAACAGAACGCTCCTATAGGAGCGTTCTGTTTTACTTTCATCTTGCTTTAAGCAACCACCTGTCTTTAACACAAAATACTTGATGTACTTTAATGGCCGTTATAGAGAGGTTTTCCTGTATAAGGTAAATGATTAACCCTTTACTTGGTAATCGTGTCTTCTTATAACTTTTCAAACAGATTAACCCCCTATCAGACAGCTCCAGCTGCTGTTGGACCTGTCTGATAAGGGCATCCTCTGTTTGTTTTCATGTTACAGATATGACTTTCTGCAACCATGGCAGTATTGTCCTTTTATACTGAGAGGCAAAAAAACGCTAGGCGAACTTTGATTTAGATTTGTATAAGAACTTCACACATAACTATAATTATATTATATTTATAGTTATAAATTACTAAGAAATGTATTTGATCATTCAAATAGCGGCCTACCAGAACGGTAAAGTGATTACGAAAATGCCCATAGCAATAACGCTATCGCAGCGTTCAACCAGTGCGTATAGTATTAACTGATATTAAATGAACATATTCCATTATTGAAATTACTCTTTTAGAGAATATTCATGACTTCCAGAATTTATTTCACATTATGTTAAACGGATTTTAGGACGGAGGCATATCTTATGAAAGACACAGGTTTGTTCTGGAATGTAAAACACTTTAAATTATGTGCAGATGTCTGTCAAAACACAACACAATTAACATGTCTCGAATTCAACGATGAACAACTAACAGTTTAATAGACGTTTTTGTATTTATACGTAATATCAAATAGCAGTGAATTGCCCACATAAATGTTATTCTTATCTCTGTGAACGCTCATTTGTACACAATATTTAATAGCAGAATCAGTAGTTTTAGATGGTAAAAATTCCTTAAGACTTCTGAATGTCAAACAGTGCCAACCATGATCAGAGGGTTATGGAATCAGGGGGCCTCTAATTTATGTTTACACTGGTTGCAAATACCAGTTACCTCGTTTCCAGTGAGTAAAGGGTTTAAATATGCCCAGGAATTCGATCAAATCTCAGATATGTTGAAAAATTAATCAAGTCAGTTGATGTAATGTTTACACAGGATGAAGTTATCTAAACGATCAGAATCACTCTGTGGGTCCTGTTTGTTTGAACATGTCGCTATATTGACGTGTTCAAGGTGTCTGAAGAACAGAAAGAAACAAGAATCACACGTTAATTGTTGAATTAACCATTTACTCCACAAATATGCATTTTAAAGCCTTTCGGAAAACATAATGGACCCAGATCAGGCGGCTCCTGGAGGAGCTGTCTGACCAGGGTATGCTCTGTTTGCTTATGGAACAATATAATTCTCGTTCATGGCCAAACCTTTCCTGTGTTCACATACCATTGTAAAAATAATATTATTATTCCTGATATGATTATTTCTTACATTAATATTTATAAAGGATAGGGTTAAATTGTGGGCAAGAAAGTGTACCTAACTGTAACCCCCTCTTTATCTTTAACCAATTATAAGAACTATTTTAACTACTTAACTAAACATACACCGTTTTGAAAAATAGAAGCAATGACCTGGGTGATAGAATGATTTACAGTAAAACTCGATACTACAAGAAATAGTAGTAATGAAGAATGACCTGAGTGATAGAATTATGTATAGTAAAACTCGATACTACGATATTTTAGTAATGAAGAATGTAGTATGTCTTTGTAGGCAGGTGGCTGCTTCATGTAGGGTGAAAGTCATACAGAAAGCTCCTAGAGGAACTTTTTGCATGACTTTCACCCTGCATTAAGCTGTCATCTGTCCGATAATGATATTTGTTTTAGTTCTCGAACTATCGGGGTTTCATTGTAATACAAAACAGGAAAAGTGTGTCTGTAAGACACAGCGACGCACCCGTGGTGGTTCTTGCCTAGCTGCACGTAAAAAGTTATTTGACATTGACATTTGGCTTGCGAGCAGCAAGACAGGGTGCGCAATGGAAGTATGGATGGTGATAATGTGCATATGCAATTCCATCCCCAGACTATCGTCAACGGTGGCATAAAAAGTATTACAAGAATATTGCAACGATAGAGCAATGGCGACGTCCATACTTCTATATATCAAGCTAAACCCTTAATACCTACTGAGTGTTCATGGACACAAAACATTGTAGCCATTTTAGAAAGTAAAGAAACACTTTTTTTTCAAATTCCATTAGCAAACAGAGAAGACCCTGATCAGACTGATCTGGGTCTACTCTGCTTGCAAATGCGTAAAAAGCTGTTTATCGTCAACATGGAACTAGGATTTCTTATCAGCATTGCAAAATTCAAAGATTTGTGAATTCACGGCATGTTAAGACATACGCTCTCATTACCGAAACTAATTCCTTAACCGCGATTCACTAAGAAAGACCGGTAGCTTATATAAATACAAATGTATGTAATAGTCGATAAACATTCATGGCTTGACCTAGGTATTTATCATATGTCTAAATATACTTTCATTTATTATATCATTTTTCGCATGGAGACAATCAGAGGTTTATGCAACACCTTGGCGGCTTATGCTAAACATGGTATATGCTGACACAGCATGTACCCGTATATAGATTAATACAAATATTACGGTCTCCACGGTCTGAGGTTATATAACCTTTTGCTCGAGTCTAAGATCATTCTCAAGCATCTGATTGTTCAGATTTTGAGTTTGCTCAAAACTCTGAACACGCAGATACTTGAGAATGAACAGGGACTCAGAAGTGGAAGGTTTAAAACCTCATGTAAGAGCTGTCTAATCAGGGTATATCCAACATATACCTGGATCTACAATTTCTTCCATGGCCTAACATTCCCGTGCACATACACCGTTATAGAAAATCAGATAATTAATATTCACAGTGAAGTTATTTCTGACATGAACATCCATGAGATAAAGGATTTTATGAGTATGCTTGACTTACAGCAGAGGTTAAAAGAGAATGAAGCGTGATATATAATTAATTACAAATGTAGTTACTTGTCTTTTGACCAGATATATATAGTACTGCTCTAAAATGTTTTTTTATAATTCTAGAAAAGCGTAGCTTATATTTGTATACTAGACATACATTCGTACAATATCCGCTTACATTTCATTACATTTTATTGCTACATGTATGTACTTCATCTAAAATCTTGAAAACACAAACTTTGGTAACCATTAGAATACAACTGAATTTCGATATATCGAACTCGGATACCTCGAACATCGCGGTATCTCGAAATAAAAGTTCGATCCTTTCAAAATTCACAATACATACATGTTCTAACATGTATTACTATGCATATTATATCTAGAAACACACGCGACAGCTTCTGCAGCAGCTTTCAGCATTAACTTAGACATGTATTAAGCTGTGAACTTGAGAAATTGTTCGGATAAGAACTCGGATAACTCGAACCTCTGTTATCTCGAAGTAATTTGTATGGTCCCTTGAAGTTCGAGATATCGAAGTTCAACTGTATGTGAACATGCTGTTTCTAATTGAACTTTTTCCTGGAAATGGATCTTAACTCTTTCATTGTAGGAAACTACTCACTAACGTCCTTTGCAAACAGTGTAGACTCACATGAGAGAACTAAAAAAAGGGGGCCGTCACATCAAGGTCTGCACTGTGCGTCACGTTACACGTTTCTTTTCACCCTTTACTCCATAAATACGCCTTTCTACGCCTTTGCAAACAAATAGGAGCCGTCTGATCAGGTTCTGCTCTGTTTGCATATGATTTACTATAGATACGATTCTACAGGTTCTGCCATGGCCAAAACGTCCTGTGTCATTGTGCTATTATAACAAATTAATCTAATTACTATTCATGACATCATTATTTCTTACATGTATATTCATCGAGGAAAGGGTGAAAACTTCCTGAATATTTTAGAATAGTCCATTTAAAAAGTCAGCGTTGATAGGGTTAATAGTAGAGGTAGTTGCTTCTCCTGAAACATTTTTATACAGAAACAACTATCCAATGGTAATGTGCTCTATAGATAGAACATTCTTATTGGACTCTGCTGTGAGAACTGTTTAACCCTTTACTCATTTCCTCTCCTTTGCAAACAGAGAATACCCAATTCAGACGACTCCTCAAGGTGCTGTCTGATCAGGGTCTGCTCTGTTTGCTAATGAAATTAGTATATACCTGACTCTACAATTTCTACCAATATACCATAGCATCTCGTGAACATATTCCATTATAACTTAGCTAATAAATACTAATGCTATCATTGTTCTTACTAGAATATTAAACAGGCAAACGCATTCTCAAATATTGTAGACACAAACGGCTGATAAAGGTATGTTATGTTTGCCTAAGAAAATAATATATATATATATATATATATATATATATATATATATATATATATATATATATATATATCTTATAATACATTTTTCCAAGACCAAGCACTTTCCTGTGACCATATGTCATTTTAATAAAAATAATATAATCAATGTTCTTAATGTCATTATGTTTACATGAATATTCATGAAATAAAGGGTTAACACTTATTTCTTACATAAATAATAACATGATAAATGAAGAGACTGTATAACATATGTTTTATAGACAGATATATGGAATGTGCTATGGGTTCATATAAATCAGTTAACCTTTTCCGCGCTAAATAAATCCCATCTGTTAAGATAATCGTCTGGTTCAGGTTACAGTGATATTTTACTTAATTTCCCCCCAAAAGATAACCAATTTAAAACAGTTTGGATCCCGATGTAACACCGGCGTCTCCGCTGGATCCAAACTGTTAGCAAAAGTTATCGGCGGCGAAAGAGTATTTAACAAATGTGTTTTTATACGCCTCGTTGTATTTCGCTTATCGAAACTGATATTTTAACGAAATCTTTACGCCAATATCCGAAAATAAATCTGCTTGGTTCGTCAAACATATTTAAATTCAAGACCTAAATGATGGATAAAATGTTGCGGCTTGGACGGGGTGCAATTCTTCACCTAAATTTATTAATTCCAATACTATAAATAAACATACCAGATGTTTCATCCCCTCAAACTCATTTTATCCTTGTCCTGCTGTATAACTGACTTCTGCTTAACTGTAACGTTTTGTCTGCAACAATTGTCGTCTGCTTCAATTCTTAATTTTTTTTATCTCATTTCTTTGCAAAAACATGGTCAAAGTACCAAACAGTTTGGATTCTGATGAGACGCCGCGTATGCACCGTCGCATCTGCATGGATCCAAACTGTTTGCATATGTTATCGTAATAACGGTTTCTCCGCTAGCGTGCAAAGAGTAAAACTTTAATTAGTTGCCGTTTTCATTACTTACGAATCATTCAAGCTTTATAGAAAGTATTGGCCACTATTGACCGAGTATCCAATTGTTTTGATCCAGATGAGGCGTTTCGAATTACTCCGGTTCCCATCTGGATCCTAGTTGTTTTCAAATGCAGATCAAGTTGGGTGAAGGTTAATATGTTAGTTTATCTCTATAATTTGAAAATCGGCATTAACCTGTCGTTTTGCTTTCATACATGTTAATTTAATTACATTTCAAGCTAGAGTTCTGTCTGATGTTGTCTGATGTTTTCAAACATTTCCGATGAGCGCTAGACATATCTAAAATAACATTTAAAAGTTTCTTTAACATTTGATATGTGAGGAATAAATGTATGTCATCTGCAAACAGTGTAGATCCAGATCAGAGGACTCATGTAGGAACCATCTGGTCAGTGTCTGTACTGTAAGCCATAATAACAATACTCCACAAAGAAAAAAAAATATTTGGATGGACTGCTTCATAAATATTCATTGACGAAGGAGTCAAGTATTATAATTCAGTATACTAAGGTTTAAAAGATTTGGAAGTTTATTGTAATGTATTTATATTAATTCCCCTGGTTTGAAGTCAAATATAGTAAGAAAATACCAGTCTGTACTCTATGACCTTCTATTTGGGAGCAAAAAAAACAACAATTATTATGTTTAGCATTGGTTGTTTCGAAATAAAGCACCATCGATAAAATCAGCTTTTCGTTACATTATAGCAGATGATGTTAGCCATTGTCGACATTAAAACCAACAACATTACACTTCTGTTAATACCATAAGATACAGGTTTATCACCATAACAGTTTTGTTAATACCACTAGATACACGTTTTACAACATAACGCGTTTGTAAATACCATTAGATGCAGGTTTAACAACATTACACTGTTGTTGATACCATTAGATACAGGTCGAGCGACATAACACTTTCTGTTTATGCTATTAAATACAGGTGTAACAACATAACCCTTTTGTTACTACCATTAGATATAAGTTGAACAACATAGCACTGATATTAAAACCATTAGATACAGGTTTAACAACTACTACTTTTGTTAATATTAAATATAGGCTAAACAAAATTACATTTTGTTAATACCATTAGATACATGTACATGTTAAACAACGTAATACTTGTGTTAATACCATTAGTTACAGGTTTAACGACATTGCACTTTTGTTAATACGATTAGAGACAGGTGTAACAACATAACACTTCTGTTAATACCATTAGATTCAGGTTTAACAACATAAAACGTTTGTTAATACTATAACCCTTTTGTTAATTATATAAGAAACATGTTTAACAACACAAAATACTTTTGTAAATAGCATGTGGTACACGTGTAACACCAACATAACACTTTTGTTAATACTATTAGGTACAAGTTTAACAACATCACACTGTAACATGCTTGAACGAATCGGAACTAAGTACAAATGTAATAGAGTTGGGTTTAACATTTTACTCCTTACATACGCAATTAACTACTTTGTACAAGGAGTAAATGTAGATAAGCCGGCTCCTTAACCCATTACCTAGGCTATTATTAGATACAACCTCTTTGAATAAATCTACCGAAAAGGAGCATAAACTAGAGAAAAGGAAATTTTTAGAATTTTGTAGTTTGAAACCATTGTGATAAATAGAGCATTTGCTCATATAGGAGCAAATGCTCTATTTAGCACAATGGTTTCACAAAATGACTTTTACAGAGTCGTCAAAAGTCGTCAATATGAGGGAATGGGTTAAGGAACTTTTTGCTCAGGGTCTGCTCTGTTTGCTTATGGAAATATATAGCTCTGATTCTACAGTTCTGCCTTGGCAAACACCTTTCTTGCTCATACGCCACTGCTTAAAAACCTCTTTGATTTCATAGTCATTCATACTTTTTAACATAGTTTTTAAAGCAGCATAAGAGTCGAGATATGTACAGTTTGATTGATCCACCGGAACGTAAACACTTTTCGCCAGGAGATATTAATACACGATCTTGCAAATAGGTTGCTCCAGACAGATATGCGTGTTATGGCATCCATCACATGTCTGATTTTTTCACTGGAATAGCTATTCCCAGTTTGAGAATGGATGATTTATTGCAGTGGAAAATGAAAAACTGCATTCAAATACGACGCACTGGCGGGAAAAAATATTTCATATGCGCATGTGGTTTAAGATGGCGGTCAAGAGATATACCTATCAATATCGACAGGCGAGTAAGGAATACGGTTATTAACTCTTTCAAAGCTCAATTTTCCTTTTTTTTCTCCAAAATTCAAACTGGCCAACCTTATAGTGAATATTCAGGTATTCAGGGCCAGTTTAAAGAAAAGTTTAAATGTGAACATAGTGCAAACTCTGATGAGAGGGTTCCTCTATGTGAAGTCTCATCTGAGTCTACACCGTTTGCAAAGGACATCAGCGACTCGTTTCCAATACTGAAAGGGTTCAACTAATTAACTGTATGATTGGTATACATGTACTAGTTATGTCATTATTTAATAATAAGGACTTTAAATCTACACGAATCTCTTTTGTCTGATATTTGGGCTTTGCGAACTGCAAATGCATATCATCTCCACATTTGTTTAGGTACATCACCTCAAGTTCTGCTCAGTATGTGGCGGTAGGTTTAGTTTTTATGTTAAATGCGGAGATTAACGGAAAGGAAAATAATAATAACAATAATAATAATAATATAACTAAAACATATATTCATGTAGGAAATAATGACGTCATGAATATTAATTAGATTATGTTTTTATAATTGCATATAAACACAGGACATTTAGGTTCAGGCAGAAGCTGTAGAATCAGATCTATATTACACCATAAGCAAACGGAGCAGTCCCTGATCAGACGGCTCCTATAGGAGCCGTCTGATCTGGGTCTACTCTGTTTGCAGATGCGTCAAAATGCGCTTACATAAAGGAAAGGGTTAAGTCATTACTTCTTACATGTATATCCCTTGAGTGAAGTAAGTGTGGCATTTAGTATGGCATTCTTGTAACAACGCAACAACAGAAACAGATGATCAAATAGTAATATCCAAGCTTACAAACGATGTACATTTCCTCTTTCCCATTCTAAAAAATATATTGCAATTAATTTTCATGGTTTCATTATTTGTTACATAATATTAATGGAGAATGTAGAAGACACATGTGAGCGTAACACAAAACACCATATTTATTTTTACAAATGATAAAAAAAGATTTGCAGAAGCCCAACTGATTGAACGGGCTAAAGGTATTCTGTACCTATATGTTAATTGAGAATACATCTTTATCGTAAACTCTCTGCCTAGTTATTATTCCATATAAGAAACAATGATATCATGGATATTGAATAGATATATTTTAATATTGGCACATACAAATTTGGCCATGGCAGAAACAGTATACAGTAAAACTCGTCTAAACCGGAACTCTGGTAGAGAACAATATAGATACTTTGAGTCAGGAAGCTGCTTATAAAGTGTCCTTGCAATATGCTGCCACCTGTCGCACAAACAGAAATTGATACGATCGATTAGATATGTTTGACTGTATTCAGAAACAGTAAAACCTCTCTATAACTACCACCAAATTGCGTTAATTAGTTGGTATTTAGGGCAGGTGACTGCTTAAAGCCAGATGAAAGTAAAACAGAACGCTTCAATAGGAACGTTCTGTTTTACTTTCATCTTGCTTTAAGCAACATCCTATCTTTAACACATAATACTTGATGTAATTCAATGGCCGTTGTAGAGAGGTTTTACTGTATATATCACTGCATCAGCAATCAGAACAGACCATGAGCAGATGGCTTCTACAGAAGCCATCTGGTCTGGGTCTACTTTACAATGTATTTTGCAAAGCTTTCCAAAGGTGTCTCTGTCAGGTAGAGTTTAACTTTATCCTCAATAATAATGCCTGACCTTTGGAATCAACTCTCGTAATTGTAAAATAAATATCACTGATGATCTTCTTATGGCATTCGGTAAAAATATCATCCATTAGATATCTCCATCAAATTCCGCTTTCATAAAACTTATGATAAATACATAACATGTTTGGGGTTACTGTTGAGCGTTCATTTTATGCTTTTAAACATCAAATCTTTGAAAATGTTCCAATCGTGTCGGATATTAATGGGTTTTTTAAATTAGATGCAATATCCTCGAGAATTTGGCATATGAAATTGGCACGTGTGCAGGGGAAATTAATAATAAAGCCTATAGTTTATGAATTAAAATGCAATCACTTGAGATGCATACTGTGTGTTTTATTATAAAATTGAATCCCGCTGTGTGAAAACATTTTTAACCCTCGTTCAAAATGTAGCAGCTGGTGAGGGTTTACATTGTTATAATTTTCCGGTACTATTATTCTATAAAGCGAAACTAAAATACGCATTCGATCCTCGCTAACCCCTATAATGCTGAATTTTCAAATGTTCTCTTCCAAAATTGAAACAGGTCAAGCTTATGGTAAATATTTAGGGATTTCTTTTTAAAGAAAAGTGTAACATAACAAACAGTGCAGACTCTGATGAGAGGGCTCTTCTAGGAGCCCTCTCATCTGGGTCTTCACTTTTTGCAAAGGAAATTAGTGACTCGTTTTCCGCGTTTCCCGCGTTGTAAGGGTTAATGTCACATAATACATCCAGTAAGTTACTAAACACAGTGACTTTTAAATAATGAGTATAAATCAAAGTAATAAAAGTACTGAAGATATGTGTTCTTTGAACCTGTTGACGTGCATTAAGCATCCATCTGCTCTTATCGATCTCCATATTTATTCATTATATGGTTGCTACAAGCAGTTTCTACTACATATATACTGTCAGCTATCCTAAAGCAGAAAATGGAGATTTTTTGTCAATCTGATTCATTGCATACAGTAATACTTGTGTATAGTGACTACAGTTAATCAAAGTAGTGAAGATTTCACATGTATTAACCCTTTCCTCCATAAATGCGCCTTTCTACGCCTCTGTAAAAATCACTTTTTGAAACCATTGTGATAAATAGAGCATTTGCTCCATATGAGCAAATACTCTATTTATCACAATGGTTTCAAACTACAAATTTCTACAGTTTTCCTTTTCTCTAGTTAAAGCTCCTTTTCGGTAGATTTATTCGGCAAAATAAAAATGTCATTTCCTCATCACAAATGTCATATCTGCAAATATTATACCACGGCACAAGATGTTCCCTGTAAAATCAAGTTATGTATTCATACGTGATTTAAAGTGATAGTCTCTACTTGCAGCGTGTTTTAACCCATTACCTCATAGGCTATTTTTAGATACAACCTCTTTGAATAAATCTACCGATTAGGAGCATTAACTAGAGAAAAGAAAAACTTTAGAATTTTGTAGTTTGAAACCATTGTGATAAATAGAACATTTCCTCCTATATGGCAAATGCTCTATTTATCACAATGTTTCACAAAGTGACTTCTTCAGAGTCGTCAAAAGTCGTCAATATGAGAGAATGGGTTAACAATGCATAACAATTATATTAATCATTTGTTTATGTGATGAAAAGAAGTACATGTATGTCGCTGAGAAAAATAATATCGAATTTGGACTTGAAGCAATTTGGACCACTTCCGAATTTGAAAACTATTTACCTAGTCAGGATCCGAATGTGCCGGATACGTGTTAAGATGGATCGGTTTATTGGCCCTAGATAATGATATACTTGTGTAGATAAAAATGGTCGTCGTTTTGATGTATGGAAAGATAAGAAACGTGATGATGCACTCATGAGTTTTTCACCTGCAGTTGTGGGAATTCATTATTTAACATTATAGCTTTTACTGTTACTTACTGAAAAGTTGAAAACACTGATTAGAACCATTATGTATATTGATAATAAATATTGAATGGATTGACAACTTCAAATATTACATTATCTAAAATTGCTTGAAATAAATTAATTATAGGTTTTTCATGGCACGGGTATTACTAGCATCTTTGAAGCTAGCAGCTGCGCTGTGTCTTTTCACACGTGTGTCTTAACCTTTCAGTGTGGGGAAAACGAAACATTGATATCATTTGCAAATAGTGTAGACCCAGATGAGAGGGATCCTAGAGGAGCCCTCTCATCAGAGGCTGCAATGTTTGTCGTGTTACACTTTTCTTTTGAAAAATCCCTAAACAGTCACTGAAAGCTTGTCTTGTTTGAATATTTTAAATGTCCTACTAGAAATTCAGCGTTGAAGGAGTTAATGCTGTTTTAACCCTAATATCGTGGTGAAAAATATTGTCTGCTCAAAATGTTGCCATAGTTACTTAGTTACTTTCGAGTCGCTCAAGTTTTTGAGAAAATTATGACAAACTATCAAACAGCAACTTCGATCCTAGTGAGACGTTGAGATACGTAGCTTCTCATCTTGCTCCATGCTGTTTGCAAATGCCGCAAGGTGGCGTTCAGCATCATAAGGGTTGAGGTATTTGTATACGATGCCAGCATGGCGATATGAGGATTATATTGACATACTTAATAATCATAGCGACTAGTAACACATTTAGATGTCGAGATATTATAAACCTTCTCCATTAATGTTGTCCTTGAAACATTGTGAGGTTTCTCATTGGCCAAAATGCAGCTTAATACACTAGTGGGTCTAATGTACGTTCATTACAAAACAAACAGATTCTTAAAAGTTCGAAAATTCAAAAAAGAAACAAAATTATTAAATTAGAATAGTAGTCCTTACACCCTCTATTCAGTCTGTATAAACTTTAAAACAAACATGATTGCATTAATTTGAAATGAAAGCATAGTCAATGAAATATTAAGATTCGTCGAAGATTAGACGAAATTGTGACGTTATCATACGAAAAATATCAAACTGTAAATGATAAGGACGTACAAACTAGAGTGCAATAAAACCTGTCTTACCCGTCTGATGCTGAACAAATAATAATGTCTACAATCTCTGATCATTTGAGAAACTATTGGCCGGGTGTCAAACAGCTTGGATTCTGATCAGTCGCTAAGTTACTCTGCGTCTCAGATGGATCCAAAATACATGTACCAGCCGTGACATTTAAAAAAATCATTCAACACTTTCCTTGATTAATATTCATCAAAGAAATAATGATGCCATGAATGTTAATGAGCCGAACTATTATAAAGAATGATTAACAAAGACAGATTTAGATTGTGACTGAGAGTGTAGAATTTGATTTATATAATTATATAAGCAAACAGAGTAGACCTGATCAGATGGCTCCTATAGGAGCCAATTATCAATAACAATTACGGTGTATTCGACTTATAACACATATGAAATATATACACGTTAATAATCGACTGAACTTGTTACGTGTGGTATCGTATTTATATGAAAAGCCAGTTGATAAATTAATCTCGATCCCATGGAGCTACTCTCGTTAAATTACTCCAAGAAGTGTTTTATTTAAGTGCAAATATATAACCAACACAGGACAGATTTCTTTTATGGCACTCGTAAATACCTGTCGTATCTTAAATAGCTATTTGTAAATTTTGTGGCACTTGTGTTTGTGAAAGCCGGGCAATCATAATTCTCATTGAACTTTCCGCATAACAATTTGCTTGCCATTTGCTACTAATTAATTGCCTTGAAGAACAAGAATTATTCTTCTTTTTCATGGTCGATCAACTCTACTCAATGAATATTCATGCGAGAGATAATGACGCCAATGGAATTAATTAATTGACCTTTATAATGGCACAATGAGGTAGAGTACGTTTGCGGGCGTGGTTAGAAGAATCAAAGCCGTAATATGACCGGGGACATTATTTTCTTTAAAAAAAATACTGACTTGGGGTTGATATTCTTCAGAAAAAGTGATCCCCTTTCTACAAAATACTTGGGTTGAATTAACAGTGCGCTCTTAGGTCATTATAGTAACGTCAAGAACGTTGGTAAAAGCACTATGTCTGGGGTCACTATTTGTTTAAAACATTCTGAACGGGATTGATAATCGTCAGAAAAATACTAGACCTACAAAATACTTCGCTCTCGTCCCATATGAACTTTTATGGCAGTATATATATTCCATACTAGGTAACCTGAAAACTGTGTAGATCTAAATTATATGAAGAAAAAAACACATCGTGCAGCCATTACGTGAAGCATGGATTCTACGCTGACAGGGGTAACCTAAATAAGAAATAGTACAGCCCACTGAGGGCCCTATTGCATTATAGTGACCTACCAGTCAGCCCGAAAATAGTTTAAGGCCCGAAGCCGAAGGCTGAGGGCCTTAAACTATTTTCGGGCTGACTGGTAGGTCACTATAATGCAATTAGGCCCGAAGTGGGCTGTACTATTTCTTATAGTATACCGCATTCCTTTGTTCACGTAAGTATTTTAGCAGTTCTGTGTCGCTCCGTGATTACCTCAGTTTAATAAGTTTTTCCTTCAGTGGTATTAATCTGCAAATCAAATTACAATTAGATCTATTTCCTTTACTAAAGTTAAACAACATTTTAGTATCAATTTATTCAAGCTGAATAATAATCATTATTTTACACAGAATTTATTTTCCAAAAATGCATTGTTTAAATACATTTCTTGGATTGAAATGTGCAAAACCCAGTAGATCTATCTTTTCAATCTAGAGCGTGGTCGGGTAGCTAACTCATCACTGGAGTCGGTGGTCATAGCAGTGATGATGTTAGATTTATAGTTTTGAAACCGATGTTCAATGCATGTAGAATTGAAAGACAGATCTATCAAACTGAATGGATATGGAGAACTTACAGATCATTTGGCAGTAGGCTACTTAACACCAAGGAGGATAACGCGCTAATGTATGCATGATGTCGTTGCGCTAATGACGTCATTTGATGACGTCATGACATCTGTAAAAACACCACGACGCTGGATCAACATTATTTTCTTTGTGGCTGAATGCATGTAACAAGAATGTGATGTGTATTTCGACACGATAATCTTTGAAAAAGACCCTTAGTGATCGAAATATTAGATCTTGCTATTCGAGTATTTATGTATTAATTAATATATATTTAGAATGACGTAATACATCAACGTGCGTTTCCGTATGCGCGGAAATTACCGAGCACCGGAAATTACCCAGCGCAGCGTGTCCCAGTGGGCACAGTTGCAATTTAAGGATCGGTACGTTTAACATAAGTAAAGAAGGAGCGTATGTGGATAGGTAGAGCCATATCTATATGTATTTATATGTCTCTGGGATAAGGTATACTATTTATACTATAAATAATACAATTCATTTACCGGTACGTGCGTTTCCGTGTGCGCGGAAACTACCGGAACTTACCGAGCGTAGCGGGCACTATATAATGTTCCAGCGGGCACTATCGTAATTTAGTGACCGGTACAGTTTACATAAGTAAAGAAGGAGCGTATTTGAATAAGGTATACTATCTAACCTTATCTTACCTCCTACAAAATTCTTGTCATTCCATTGGTCAATAGAGGTCACGAGAAACCCCCATAGATTCCTTATGGGGGTACTAAAATCCTTATCATGGCTTTACAAGAGTTACTTCCCTTACTTGACAGACATATGCTTTTCTCCTGATTATAATAATATTTTATGTTTATCACTACAGTTTTAAAAAATGCATACATATAATTTATGCTTTAATTGAGTTGAAATATTAACATTAATTAGTTTTACAACGACAAAAAAGAAAAAACGAAATATATAAACGAGATTTGAGGCAAATACCAAATATTTTCTTTAATTCTATTAAAGGGAGGTAATTCCATTGCTTCCCTACGGCAAGCCATACATGCAAACATGAGTGTAAATACTTGAAATTAAAGGTAGTCGGTAAGATAAATTCGTTATGCAGTGCTAAAGTGTCCCTAATATGGACTATACACTGCCAGCAAATATTTATATGGGACGAGGCGAAGCCGAGTCCCATATTAATATTTGCTGGCAGTGTATATAGTCCATATTAGGGACACTAAGCACTGCATAACTAATATTGTTATACTAACCGTGTATTTAATTTCTACTCATGACTGTGTATTGATTTTCTAGTGACCATATATAAGTTTTACCATTCGACCGTGAGGCAGAGTGCAACCAGTCATAAACATGGATTTCACAAAATAATTATCAGAGGTGGGGTATTATAAGTTACACAGCTATCAGGTTACTTAATATGGAATTTACTGGCCTTGTATATTCATATTAGGTAACCTGAACACTGTGTAACGTGTTTATCCTACCGACTATCTTTGATTTATGACGGACACACAACTACTTGAAGTCATAGTCATCTTTGCTAAGCGATGAATAGAACGAGCATAATCTTTTTCGACGACATAGATTCATGGCGGTCGCTGTCATTGAAGATGGTAACATGACGCCATCATTATCTGAATATCAATGTGTGACGTCATGTTTGCCACCAACAACGTTATGTTAACCGCCAAACGGCTTATATCAGGTTGCTGAAGGCAGTGGATGAAAAAAAACACGACTTTCGCGTAACGTCATTTAACAAATCTGATAGCTAGAAAGTTGTAGGAGGTAGGATATATAAGAATTACTATGCTAGTAGTTTGGAAGTTCAGCTGTATTTTGGCGAGTTAGAAAAGTTGTTAAATGCGAGCCTTGGCGAGCATTTAACTACTTTTCTGACGAGCCAAAATACAGCTGAACTTCCAAACTACTAGCATACTAATTCTTTTATCATGCAACTCCAAGAAAAATGGAGAAAATGAAGAAAAAAAAAGATTGCTAAAGCAGTTTCGTCCCCTGAATGAAAATAGATGCAAGTACAAATTACGTGACGTCATATTGGCATGCAGTGACGATATCGACTTTTACAACATAAACACACTTGATTTAATCCTTTTATATGGAAAATAGATGAGACAAAGGTGAGAAAATGTGTTAATTTGATGTTTATGTTTAATTATAGTACAAAAATGAGTCATGCAGGAAACACCACATACAGAACACCCAGTCGCCCGAACAGCACCACAAGGAAACAGCAAATGTACATAACTATAAAAACAACAAGAGACGCACAAAGACAAAATAAACACACAATAGGGAGAAGATTGAAGCCCCGCCTTGGAACGGTCAGTGACAAAAGTCACTGGGGTTAAACCGGTTTATGGGCGCCCAACCTCACACTTATTCCATCCCCACCCTAAAAGACAAACAGTGTAAATAAGCGTATCCCCTCTCCGACTAATCTACAACAACCGCGACGGCAAATACAGTGGTAAAGTGCATGTATAACGAAAAGATTTAAGTGAACGAACTGTATCCACCTATCGCTAGTGTACTCAATGATTGAGCTGCAAACAGAGTAACTGTAGAAAAGTAATAAAGGGTACGATAAAAACGAAATAGTACAGATATCCGACGTTCTCCTTTCATTTCTGGATTTAAGAGGTCGCCTTCATAGAGTACTAAATCTTTCTTGTCGGCGTACATGCAACGAGGCCAGCGTGATTGCCAACTGTAAAAGGGTTGACAACCAAACATGCAGTATGTTGTAGTACTACAGGATCATATCCCTTTTTAATGAATTTTTTAACATATTTGATGAACAAAGTGAGAAAATGGGTATGTCCAATAATTTTACGAAGTTTGTAAATTACATCACCATATAATTCAGGATGTGAAACACCGTGTCGCAGAAGCTCCTTGAGATTAGATTGGTACTTACCATGCCTTTTTCGTCCTTCTGTTTTCCTCCTATTGGTTGAAACAAACTTGCATTCCAGTCGGGTCAGTACACATGCACTATACCTCACAAAATACAGCGTCGACGTGGAAAATATTATGCTAGTAGGAAGTGACTGTATTCGGTGACGTTGCATGATAAATTCATTATCTTATGTGTATTATGTATTGTAGTATAATTACTATGGCTATATTCTACACGTGCAAAATGTTACTTATGTATTGTTGTAACAGTAAAATCTTGATTATTAAAATACTAAATTAGATCTACGCATCATTATAGATTTGTAAGACAGGTGGAAGCTCATTGCAGGTTGAAAGACATGGAGAAAGCTCCTCTGTGAGCTTTCTGTATAAAGCAGCCACCTGACTACAAAAACCAAACATTCTTCATGGCTAAAATTTCGTAGTATCGAATTTTTACTGCATTCGTGTCTGGTATAACTAACTGTGGACAGGGATAACCATGCGTAACGATTAACTCTTTTGGCGCCAAATTTAAAAGTGTCGTCTGCAATAATAATTTCATATTAAATATAATTCTAAACTAAATAATAAAGGTATATTAGTAAAGCATTTGTTTTTAAAAACCTGTATGATTGGGCTAAAATAATACAGAAAACAGTGAAGTCCCAAGTCAGTTGCTGCCTTGATGCCTGGGACTGCACTGTTTCCAATGATGCCAACAGGCGAAATTGGCGCCGTAAGAGTTAAGGGAACATTAGGATTGTGTTGTCGTAATGCAGCTAGATTACGACCACGCAAAGTCGTACCTCCCATAATCGTATTATTATCCCATGTTATTGAAATTTCATGTTTACTGTTTCATCTTCCAACATGTTGGGACTGTCTTCTGCCTGTGTGTTTCCAGTGGACCATATCTTTCTACCTTTTTTGAGATGATCTCATCTCTTGTCTTTGATTGTTACTTGCTGCACTCGAATATTCAGAACTAAGTAGATCTATAACCATTTTCCTGATGCAAATTAAAATATTATGTAACGCATCAGTCCCGTTTATCAGTTCTGTGCCAATCGTATAACGACTGTTCTGCAATAAATCCTGCTAAATCAACATTTTAATTAACTCTATCCCTGCCAAACTTTAAGGTCTATAAACTTTGTCGTCTGCTACATGTCGTCTGCTACACTCTTTATTAGCAAATGAATGACTTACTTTTACATATAAAAACGGACAAACAAATGAGCAGACAGACAACAGCGGGGCTATTTGCCTATAACTGAGGCGGAATTGAAAATAAACGTTCGCTGTAGCAATATACTTGAAACGGTATATTCATCAGATTTTTAAGCACATAACCGTAAGTGCATGATGATTGCTGGAGCTGGCTGGCTAATGTTATGTCAGTACTTCATGTTTTATAAGCGTTTAAGGAGGCACACTTTGGCCAAAATTATAGAAGGTTAAATCTCAAATGATCATTATTCTTCATTACATCGTTTCTACGATGATAATGAACATGCTTGTGAAGGGTGATGAGTCTAGCAGCAAGAGATCTTATAATGTTCCAGTTTGGAACACTTTTGATTTGTGCAAGTTTGAAAAGGGACATAATTGTGTAGTACTAATCGAGTATATTAATTTGATAATCGTTTGATGAAATTAGCTTTAACCCATTACCTCATAGGCTATTTTTAGATACAACTTCTTTGACGTATAAATCTACCAAAAAGGATCATTAACTAGAGAAAAGGAAAACTTTAGAGTTTTGTAGTTTGAAACCATTGTGATAAATAGAGCATTTTCTCCTATAGGAGCAAATGGTAAATTTTTCACAATGGTTTCACAAAGTGACTTTTACAGATTCGTCAAAAGTCGTCAGCATGAGGGAATGCGTTAAACTTGTTAATTTGATTTTATGTCAATCACTGAAGCTTCTCTACTAACGCAACATGAATATGTTTATACAGTAAGCCGCTAAACCGGGCGTCGAAAATAATATCAATGACAGCCTAAAAGTCATGTGGTAGCTTAATGTAAGTTGTTACTGTATACATATTCGCACATGCGCACACACAAAACACATTTAAGCAAGGACACACAACATATTAAATTAAATGTATGTAATTTCAACTACATGCCTTTCAACTTTCAAGTAGAAACAGACAGAAACAAGGGAACACCACCATTTTGGAAATGTGTGTCATTTTCTCTGTAATACTAGCTTAAGGTTAAGATTTACGCAATAAATACGTGACTCTGCTATAAGATATCCTGTTTCCAGATACATAAACCTCGCCAAAAGTCATTGACAGCATTATTACTGGTACTGGAGGTCAACTTTCGAGACGATTGTGAACGAAGGTCTATTAGTTTTATATTTATCATTGGCAGAAATAGAGATTGAGACCAATAGTGAAGTCCCTGATCAGCCGCCGCCCTTAAAAGGCGGCGTCTGATCTGGGACTGCACTATTTGTCGTGGTGCATTTATGCGACTGCGGTGGTGAAAGGGTTACTCCTTTACACATGGGTACAGGAATTGTTGGCAATGACAGAAACTGTAGATACATGTACATACCTATGTTATATCATAAACACAAAGACTGGACATTTCCGCGTGTAATGAATCATATTTGATTCAAATCGAGCAGAAATTAACGTCGTAACACGACGTGGAATGTAGTAGGTGCAAATTTTCTGCCATTTGGGACTTTTTAGTTACATACCTTTACATAGTATTATACTCTACGGACAAAAAAAAACTTTTTCTGTCAAAGTATGATGTCTAAACTTATTTGAAGATGTTTGTCAGTAGTATTTATGAAATGGTAACGCACCTGGCACCTGTGATCCACGACAAACAAAGAGCGCTCATACACAGCTGTCATACACATATATCATATGCATACACATACAACTATTCCTTGCACACATATAACTGTTCCAAGTCTAAATAAACAATATCAAGCATTGGCTGTTGGAGCAAAACATATGCATCAGACTGTTACAGTAATTACATTTCATGACAGAAAGAATGTTCAAGTATTTCAATTACAAATATACATGACACAAATAAGCGCAAAACAACCACACACTTACCATGCAACAAAACTGACCATCAAATTTGAATAATCTGATCAGAGAGCCACGGAGTCTTTGCAATGTTCGTGGTATTTCTCGCTAATATTTTTGTTCTACAGTAGAACATGTCTTAAGCGGTTATTCATTTATTGAACATAGGTTGATTAATGCAGGTCAAAAGTAATGCAAAAAGCTGCTATAGGAGCTTTTTGCATTACTTTTGACCTGCATTAAGCTACCACCTGCCTTAAAGGCCCATAGCTATACCTATTTTTGATGACCGCTTAAGCCAGGCTCTAGTGTATTGTATACATGTGTCGCTCTAGCTCTGATTAAGTTTATTGATAGTATAAGAGTTTAAGAGGTTATAAAACTTTTGAGTCGGAGTCCATTCTCAAGTATATGATTGGTAAGATTTTGAGCAAGCTCAGAATCTAACCAATCATATGCTTGATAATGAGGGCAGACTGAAGTAAAAAGTTATATTTGTTAAACAGGACAACAGTTTTTGTTGTAGCTGCTTTGTTTTGTAGCAGAACTTTAATGAAATAGATAACGTTTGTTTTTTGTAGTGTGAAATTCCGTCTCCCCCATCGACCCGACGTCGTAAAGGTGCTATAAAACAGCTGGAGTTAGTCTAGACCTACACTGTAGAACATACATTTGATATGAATCTTGATAAAACAAGAAAAACATCCGCCGCTTTTTTTTAGATTATGTAAACATCTTACCTGAAGACGCGGGATACGTAGCGACTGTTTCATTTCCGTAACAGTTAATTTGACATTTATAAACAGTATTTAAAAAAACTACTTGACCTAAATTTGAAAAACAAACACGTGTTGTTCGACTGCTTGTATATAGCACACATACAGTATAATACATCATGCCTCTACAAAAGAGCAATCAAAGTGACTATAGGCGTTTCATCTGGGTCCAAACATATTGCATAGCTTATCACATAGGAGCCGCTGTGCATAGAAACAGGTAAGACAGACTATGTTCAACACTAATGACGAATTTGTTCTGTCATTTTCAAATGTTTAGTTCCATAAGAAACGCCCTTTACTTCCGCATCCTATCAGGAACTATACTGTTTGCCGCTCCGACACCGTTGTTTGATGTATTCGGACAGATACAGATAACCATAGGTAATAGTGCAGACCCTAATCAAATGATTCCTGGACGAACCGTTTGTTCGGGGTCTACACGATTTGGTGTCTGTCTAATCTAAAGTTATCAAAAGTGTGCCAAATTGATTTGTTAAGCTTTACAGGTTTAGGTGTCCGTAAAAAGTGGTACTAAAATGTTGTATATTTAGAACTAAAACGGGATCCCCGAAAATGATGTTATGTGGCCAACTACCAGAAGCACTGGGTTACTGTCTAGATACACTATCGAAAGAGTAACCTGTCCTAATTACCTGAAGAACTGGGACACTCAATCTCCACCTCTCCACTGGTTTGTAATGCTGGATATTTCAGTTTGGCACAATACTGATACTATTAACCCTTTCCTTCATATAAACGCATTTTTACGCATTTGCAAACAAAGTAGACCCAGATCAGACGGCTCCTATAGGATCATGGTCTGCTCTGTTTGTTTTCGACATGATATAGATCTGGTTCTACAGTTTTTTGTCAAAGCGAAAACTTCCCTTGAAAAGTTTACAATATAAAAATTGAGCTAATAAATATTAATGTTGTCATTATTTCTTACATGAGATACTGAACAAGGAAATGGTTAAATGAGACTGACACTGTAGCATATAATGTCTAACCTGGTAAAACTAAAGCAGTTTGATCTGGGTCTACTCATTTGCCTAAGAGTGTCTGTACAAATGCTTAAGGTAAGTAGGGGAAATATCTCGCCATCATCATCATCAACAACAACAGCAGCAGCAGCATCGTCAGAATTGAAGCATACAACAAGTTTCAAGTTTTACAGACGGGATGTGTTTTATTGTTGGAAAGGTTAAACCAACATTTTTTCACGTACTTAAGCAGAAACCTTAAAATAAAATTTAATCGCAATCAAGTCAAGTGGGGATTTGTAGATCTATTACAGAACGAACCTTTCGATCTCGTACACCTTCATCCTGCTTGACTTGCTTTTGCAAGCATCTGAGATCCGTGTGAGACGCCGATAAACCCGGTGTGTCATCAGGATCCAAACTGCTTGACAATCGGTATGTGGTATATTAAAAATCAGGTATCAATAAAGTAATTGGAATATTACACGTGATCAGAGTTTAAGCAAACGTCATTTTTTTACCTAGATGAGGGTAAAATAATGTTGTTTTGTTCATAAGCATTGTCCCGAGAGAGGTTTTACCTGAACGCGAACTTTATACAGTAAATTCGGTCTACAACGAACACTAACATTAATTCTAATTCTGGATATTTAAGACAGGTGGTAGCTTAATGCAGGACGAAGGTAATGCAGAACGCTCCTCTTGACGCTTTCTAAATTACATTCGTCTTGCATTAACCATTAACTCCATTGACTTCATTTTAATCTGATTCTGCAGTTTTTGTCAAAGTTTGCATTATGAAAATTCCGCTGAATAGTATTCATGGTGTCATTAATTCTTACATGAATATTGAAAAGGAAACTGATTATACAACCACCTGTCCCATGTTTATTCAATTCCCCCATATTGATGACTTTTGACGACTCTGTAAAAGTCACTTTGTGAAACCATTGTGATAAATAGAGCATTTGCTCCTATAGGAGCAAATGCTCTATTTATCATAATGGTTCCAAACTAAAAAAATCTTAAATTTTCCTTTTCTCTAGTTAATGCTCCTTTTCGGTAGATAAATCTTCTTCAATGAGGTTGTATCTAGCCTTTGACGTAATGGGTTAATTCAAATCAATGTTGTTATAGTCTGTTTCTACTGTATTTTATTTTTAAAAAAGAAATAACACGGGATACGTAAATGACTGTTACCTGGATTTCGGATTAACTTCTTCAAAGAAATCGGTAATATATAGCCTATAAATTCCACATTTCCCAAAGGTTGATCTTTAAGAGATGCTTTGATTTTATTGCCTCTACTTTCAGTTCTTCGTGTAACCTGAATTGCCTGTATGAGGCGGTGATGAACGCCTGTTAATGATTCGAAACATACCTCTGTTCAATACTTGAAACTTAAACCATGTGTGCTGCCTACAAAAATATGGTGAAACAGATTAGATGGAGATTTAAATAAGAATGAAAGGTTGCGCCCGCAAAACATATTTATATTTACGAGATTACAAAAAAATACGGATTCGCGTTAGCGACATCACGGTTTCGCGCCGCGCCTTTTTTAAAGGCTCGAAAGAAATGCCATTATCAGTTGTTTTGGCCAGACCCTGCATCAACCCTGCAGTAAGGCTTTGTAGTTCCACTTGAAAACTGAAGAAAAAAAGAAAGTGCATTCTCGAATTTATTTTATTTCACCGCGTTTGTCTGGATTGAAATAAAATGCAATACTTCCCCGTTTGTCTGGATTGAAATAAAATGCAATACTTCCCCGTTTCACTCTTACATTAATTGTGTTTGTTGTTGTTGGGTTTTTTTCTGCCAGATTATTCCTAAATTGGACAGCAAATCATTGTATATCCGCTTGAAAACTGAAGAAGGGGAGGAGGCTACAAAATGATAATTTTCAAGATTCAATAAAAAGGCGCGGTGCGAAACCGTGATGGCCCTAATATAATTCCGTACAAACTTGAAACATAATTTACTTTGATCTAACTTATCCTGTTTAATCCATTGAGAATGTTCGTAGTTTTTATTACTGTGATTTATTGTCTTGATCAGCCAATGTAATAACCCTTTTCCTGTCCTATGTTTATTTCAGATTTCAATACCTACTGAATATTCATGGACAAAATAGTTCTAATGAAATATGGAAGTTGGAACATTGTAGACATGTAAAGAAACATATCTTTCAAATTCCGTTAGCAAACAGAGCAGACCCTGATCAGAAGGTTCTATAGGAGCCGTCTGATCTGGGTCTACTCTGTTTGTCAATGTGATTATATGAGGGAAAGGGTTAAAATCCTTCGCTGCTGATGTTGCATTAGTTATTACATATGCACACTTTTAGATCTAGACGCATTCGTATCAAAACTGTTCGGTGTAAAAATAAAAATAAGCATACGATCATTTTTGCAGACGACAATATTGTGCAGCGAAAGAGTACATTTCGACAGAAAGTATTATTTTAAAAATATCAGCTAATAAATAATCATGATGTCATAATTTCTAAGATAATTATTTGACAGGGAAAGGGCTAATACTGTGTGAGATATAATTATAATCTTTGCAATTTTTTGGAATCAAACGAGATATCGAGTAACTTTGCCTCTCATCAAGATAGTCATCATACATTGACTGATCAAGACATGCCTATGCTTGAACGGTCTATAAAAGTTATGAACAAAATAACTTGGGATGTCTATATGTCTTGCTGTTGATGACCAGGATTCATAAAGGAATATAATATCACCAGTAGTCAATATTTTCAAGAAGTCTGGGTCATCACGTTTCAAGACTAAGACCATGGACTTTCCACGATAGCACAGATACACTACCCCCTCGTAATCCTAATCTTTAACCATCTTTATATTAAGTGATTTAACTTCAAGTTGGTCTCGCTTTTGCCTTGTAGTAATCAACATTGATTTTGTTTTGTCGAAATTTATCACCATTCCATTTTGTCGGCACCATATTGATAACCTATTAAGAGCTTCTGATAAATCCCTTTCAACGACCTGCTGAGACTTACTGATATCATACAGAGCGGTGTCATCGGCATACATATCAGTAATTACATTGTCAGTGCTCACTGGCAAATCATTAATGAACAGTAAAAACAGTAAAGGTCATCAGTCATGTTTCCCTCCTATAATATTTTTTTATCCCCCATAACAAATTCTGCTCCAAGTTTTATTCATGAGTCATGATTATATACAATCACATGTTAATTGCCATGTTGTTAATTAGTCTATATTTTGTTTTCCTTATACAGTATAACTTGCCTTATTCCACATCCTTCAATAACAACTGTGGATGACGGATAAAGCAGTGTGTCAGTTACAGCAGATGTCGATTAAGTTCAACTGAACAGTATTCCTTTAGTTGAGTTCAGATAGCTTGAATTCGCTTATGTCGAACTTACTCTTATTTCAAATTTAACACGTGGCATAGCCACATTTTAACTTGCAAATAAGGGTAAGTTCGACTTCAGCAACTTCAAGTTATCGAGGTTCAACTGTATGATATTCAACATTTGGGACCGAACATCATTGTCGAATAAAGCAGGTTTTTTATTAACCAGGTGTCGGATAAGCCAGGTTATACTGTGCATGTATATATTTTGCTAATGATCACTAGACTCGCCAAATATTGTGTTCCTTTATTATGATAGTAATGTTATGTTTGACGAAAATAGAACACAACTCCATATAATATATTTACAGATCATGTATCATATCTTATGTACGTACTACAAACAATTCTATAATCATTATAACTCCTTGTGCCAAATTTCAACTAGTCTAAGTAACATTCTAATTGTCACCACAGCTTTTGCATAGTTTTGAAACAATGTATTTCAACATTATTCATTGTCTACTTGGTTAAAAACAATATTTTGTATATCATCTCATATTCAGATATTCAGTACCCCAAATACAAATTCGTAAGCCACTTATTTGCAAAAGTTATTGCTCCAAGCTTCAACCCACCCATATGTTTTCACCACTCAATAAATCGCTGCTTTAACATGATTCCATTGACAAGTCGTAGCCGAGTGGTTACGGTCACTGTGACTAACAATCACTCACATCCTCACCGCTGTGTGTTCGCGCCCTGTCTTGGCCAGTCCGAAATGTTCAAGTGGGAAATCCTTCCAGCTGGCTTGCGGAAGGTCGGTGGTTCTACCCAATTGCTGATTTGTACATGAAGTGTATAAAGGGCATCTGGGCTCTTCCTCCACCAGTAATTAGCTGGACGTCGCGATATGACTGAAATACTGTTAAAAGCGACGTTAAATCGAAATCAATCAATCAATCATTGACAAGTCACATCATGGAGTTTTCATACGACCTTTTGGTCCGGTCCATGACTCAAAAAGTATATTACCTAGTCAATAGCTACCAACATGAAACTTCTCATGTGTTTTAGGCCGTGCACAATTCCTTTGCTGCACTCTGCAGCAATTGCGTACTTGTTACTGTTGTAGTAAACATCCGGCTTAGAATAAATATTATTTTATTTGATTTGACTTGACTTGGAAGATGTTAATCCCAAATACATGTTATCCATACAACCTCATGTGATTTACACATTTACCTGATAGCGACACCTTTGAAAACAGAGTACACCCAGATTAGAAAAATCAATAGGAGCCATCTGATCAGGGCATGCTCTCGTTGCTTAAGACATTATATAGATGTGCCTCTACAGTTTCTTCCTAGGCAGAAATGTCCCCTTTTGCAGATGCAATTATAGAAATTAATTGAATACATATTCATGAAGTCTTAATTTCTAATTAAATATGCAAATGTTCAATCGCGCATTTAAACACATATTCTGAATGGCAGTTAATTATCAACAAAATATTTCAAAAGATTCAATTACAAAATACAGTAGAACCCCCTAAAGCGATCACTTAATGAGCATATATTGGTTCCTCAATGCAGGACGAAAGTAATGCAGAACACATTCGCTCTGCATTAAGCTTCCACCTTGATTTAAGACTAAGAATTAGGCCGGTCGCTTTACAGAGAGGTTTAACAGTACGTACCACGTAAATGTAATGCACGCCTATTATATATACGTATTCCTTTCAATACATAGGGTTTGTTGAAAGTGACTGTCCATGAGGCCGGTTTATTGTATGCAGGGGTTGTAAACGTACAGCTCCCATCGTGGAAATACGTGTTGGTGTTGCCATTGACTGCACGATCCGATCCGTAACCGTGCCACGTGCTCGACTGTGTCGTTCTCCTACCTCTGGCGACATTAGGCCCTATTGTGAAAAGGTGATTTGATGATAACATACAGCTTATCAAACTGACCCTTAGTATATCCAGCTATCATGACCTGACTCGCATTTGCAAACAGTTTGGATCCAGATGAGACGCTGAGTAACTCGGTATCTCATCAGGAATTACGCTGTTTGCAAATGCGAATCAAGTCGTGATTATCAGGATAAGGATTCATGCACTAAAAGTAACATATATTAGATATTTCAACAGATTGTGTTAATTTCATATAATTATCATGGTTAGGAACAAGGATAGTAAGTATTCAATATCATATAGGTTGCTTTGTTGTATGTTAATGATTTCATTTTCTCAAATAGAAAACTGTACAGAAGAACCACTCTAAAGCGACCATCCAAGAGTTGGTTGTTTATAAAGGTGTCGCTTTAGAGGGGTCTACTGTATTTCCCCACGTTTTTCGTATGGGTTCTAATATTAAAAGCTTTAATCGTGCCTTGCCTGGCATTTGCAAATATCTAGATTAACGAATTGGATGTAATTTATAATAAAAAAACAAAAACAACAACATTATATCAAGTTATAATATGACAGAGATAATAGTTTGTTTTTGCAAACATGGCCTGGTTAAGAAGATAATCAATAACAGGAATTGCACAAATTTTTGAGGAGTTCAGATCAAGATATTTCGTTTTATTAAAGTCGTATTCATGTATATACATAAATAGTTACAAGCGTAAAACGTCAAGTAATATAGCGGTGTACACAGCCATTCTTTAAAAAATTATAAGAAACTAAACGTCAATATATGTCAAATCATTGCACTAAATACCACAAAATTACATAACTTAAAACCATGTGATTGTAAGATTGTTAAGAACTGCAATATAACCATTTCGTTAAAAGCTGATTTGGGAACATACACAAAACGTGTTTATTTAAAAATGCCTTAAATGAATAATTATTACCTTTGATCAGATCACAGATAAACGTATTAGCCAAAACACTTGGAGTAATAAATAGATAGTATGTAAAATAATAATATGAATAAAGGACATGATTTTAATAAAACAGTATCGAGCATCTCTTCTTTAGATACCATGATAGATTTCTCTATCTATTTACAGACATGGATATTCTCCTATTAAGAATCTTAAAACAAGTTTTGGCACATTCACTGATTAGATCACTATGGGTTAAAAGAAATCTTAACCTAGCTATATCATCTAAAACAGGAAAATTGTGATCTGACTGTTCTACTCTATGAAAGAGACTATCACATAAATCATCATATAATGGACAGTGAAGAATAACATGAATCTCAGATTCAACCTCCTCACAAAATGGGCATTTCTTATCCACCAGAGGCAAATTTTCGTATCTCACCGTTTCTATTCTGATGGGTGCAACACCACACCTTAATTTACAAAATGCAGATCGATGTCTAGGTGGTAGAATGATCTTGCAGTAATTTTCAACTGTTAATTCTTCTTTGAAAAGGCAATATGTTCTTAATTTATTTCCACTTCTTCCAGATGTACCAATGGGAATACCTATTACATTTTTCCATTGTTCAGCATATTCAGTCATCAAATATATTCCTACTCTATCACATAAATGTTTCTTAGACAAGCCTGTGCTAATATATGTACATTCATTAAGATTAAGTTCAATATACTTAGACTTGATAATATAATGCCAATTTTTGCATAAGTAACTAGCTGAAGCTGATGTCCACATTGCAATACATTTATTTACACGCGACGGCAGTGTATTATACATGCGTGTCCAAAACTGTGCTATATGATTCCAATGTCTTACAATCGGAGGCTGTCATGCCATTTCTCCCGTCAATGCTGCATATGGAATGTATTTTCCTACACAAAGAAAAAACCTCATTGCCCTGTTTTGGACGGCATTGACGCAGGAAAAGGGCCGACAACCCCAAAGTGCAGCACCATAACATATTACAGGCCATACAACTGTGTCCTACAGCTTTGTAAACACCGAGTATGGAACACCCCTATCGGCTTACACTTGGCTTATACAAGGCCAAGAGCACGGCTAGCACTCTGGTCAACAACCTAGGTTGTAAAAACTAAACCCAAGTAAGTATATTTGCTAACTATGGCAATGTCTTCACTTCCACAATGGAATTTAAATTTTGTTATACTTTGCGAAGGGTTCAAAAATGTAAAGCATTGCTTTTAGTAGTTTTTACGACCATATCATTTAAAACACCATTGGTTAAAACCGCCTAACAACAACTCGAGGTCTTCGGCGTGTGAAAAGTCCACTTATTTACATAACCCTTTGAGATAAAGCTTTGAACAGTTGTTCACCACCACAAGCTTCATCTATAGGCAAGAGTGCATAACTCTGTCAAGCATTTTGACAGAATTGTGGCCCTTTTTTCTTTTTCATTGAAGAGTTCAAAGATATCCTGCATCCCGAATACTATTATAGATATTTTACTGACACTTTGATTACTTGCTTCTAGTATCATTGGGCACTATTTTAGTCCACTATCAAGCATTTTTACACAAACAATAAGGGGAATAGTCGAGCGTGCTGTCCTGTGACAGCTCTTGTTTAACTTCCAAAATACATATAGGAGCATTGAATTGTAAGTCATTGGCATTCGGCTCGGAGTAAACGTTATTTTCGGGAGCAACCAGGTCAAAATTTTCAAATAATGCACAAAAGTCATTTCCCATTTTTTTCAACACATCAGCAGTTCTATAGGACGTTGTTCCGTCATCAGAAACAACTTCCATAGGAATAGGACTTTGTTTCTTATGACCAGTACCAACTGTACCATTTCGTTTCCAAAATTCTGTGCCATCTGATTTACAATAAATTAATTCATTAGTTCAGAATACCAATAAAACCGCTGTGCTTTTAGTACCTCACGATCAAATAATTTCCGTTTAAATACATATTCTGTTTTCAAAAGAATTTTCTCATTTCTACACTTACATGTAAGCCAAGCAAGTTCAGCAGCACACATGTTGTTCCATAACCGAGTCAGATAATCTGACCACCATGGCTTCGGGGTCATATCCATTTTCACGATTTGTTTATTAAACGCATTAAAACTTTTAGGAAGAAAGGTTATGACCCTATTATATTGCAACACACTGCATGTTTGGTTATCGACCCCTTTACAGTCGGTCGCTACGCTTTCCTCTTTGCTTGCACGATGACAGGCCGGGGGTAGTACCCTATGATGGTATACTCTTAAACCCAGAAATGGGATGAGCTTACCAGACTCATGTATTACCTTTTCTCTGTCGTGCCCTTAACGGCTTCCCTGCAGTTGCTCTGTCTTCAGCAAAGTCATTGAGTACATATTTGACGGACTTTCACAGTTGTTATGCTATGTTTAAAATTTTGTACTGTGATTACTGTCTCCTATGTTGTTGGGAAGTCCGGCGGGGATACCTTTATTTACAATGTTTGTTTAGCTATGGTGACTTTGAGATAATATATGTGTGAGGTTAGGACGTCCATAAACCGGTTTAAACCCCCAGTGGTGATTTTGCTACTGACCGTGCCAATGCGGTTCTCTCTTTGTCATCCTTAATTTTGTTTGTCTTGTGTCTTTGTGCTTGTGTTTTGTTCATGTTTGTCTCTGGTGCTAGTGTATTTGTTGGTGTTTTCTGTGTTCTTCTCGTGTGTTTGGTTGTGTGTGTGTGACATGCTGTCTATCGATGTGTTGGTGGTGATTACGTCTTGTATGTGACTTCCTACTGTATGTGTGTATGAGTATAAATTGCTATATCAATTGCTTTCTGTAGGTGTTTTGGTGATGGTGGCGTTTTGTGTGTGGCTTTTCCTGCTTGACTTTACTACTCTTTCATTAGCATTCCTATATATCGTATTACCTTTTACTCCATGTTTTACAAGTCTAAATGGTCAATCTTTACTCATGTACTTGTATACGGTAGAACCTGCCTTAAGCGGTCATTCATTCATTGGACATAGGAGTCTTACGAAGCAGGTGGTTGCTTAATACTGGGCAAACCTAACGCAGACAGCTCCTTTAGGAGTGTGTGCATTACTTTGACCTTCATTAAGCTACCCCTTCTATTACAGAACCACAATTCTTTTTGATGGTCGCTTAAGACAGGTTCTACTATATTCAGTTGTTTTATCACACCCTATGTCGCTCCATTCCATTATTCGGCGTGTTCAGAATTACCCTGTCTATTTATAGGGTTTTATTTGACATTGTTTCGTCAGCACGAAATGAATTGGATGTATATTGTAAGTAAACATTGTAACTAGTTAGAGTTTTAGCTGATTCAGTAGAACGATAGTTCCAACACTAAAGCAAGAATCACTATCGGTCTTTAAGACATATAGCAGCTGAGTGCAGCATTAAGCAGCCATGTTCCTAAAAATGAATCAATTCGTCATTACTAAAAGTATAAGTATCGAGTTTTTACTGTATTATTTTGTCAGCGTTAAAAGGGTTACGCCTTATCCCATCGTATATATGATGTCTACCCCGAACTGTTGCATGTTTGACATACTTTAAATTCATTGAGTATTTTGGAACTACTGCCTGTGTATCAAACATCCTGGGTCCGGATAAGACGCTGATTTAAGCGATGCTTCATCTGGATCCAAGCTGGCTGTTAGCAAATACACGCCAGGTCGCGCTTGGAAGAATATTGACTCAAACCTGCAAAGTTCCAGCTCGCTGTGGCCACATTAGCCGACAAACTACAGTATATGATAGGTAGCACCGAATTCATATCAATCGATCACTGTCATCAAAATCACGATTGTCATGGTAACACAATAACTGAAAGAAAAAAGCATATAAAGTACAACCTCTCAAGTGCGGACACCAAAATGAGGTTTAACGTTGGGTATAAAAGTCTGATGGGAGCTTAATACAGGGTGAACGTGCAGAAACGTCTAGAAGAAAGTACCCACACGAACCCTCTGCAATACTTTCGGCCTATACTCGTATTAAGTAACCATCTGCTTTTAACGCATTCCCTCATAGGCTATTTTTATACCCAATCTCTTTAAATAAATCTAATGAAAAAAGGGGCATTTACTAGTAGAAAAAATGAAAAATTAGAACTATAGTTTTTAAATTATTGTAATAAATAGAACATTTGCTCCTATTGAGCAAATGCTCTATTTATCACATTTGTTTCAAAAAGTCGCTCTTACAGAGGCGTGAAAAAGCGTCAATATAAGGGAGTGGGATAAAGCTACCCATTTTCATATACATGTATTCATATATTATGAGAGGTACCGTTGTACATAGAAACATCAGCGCGTAACAAGAATAATTCTTATACGACCTATCTTCAATTGGTAACCAGAGAAGATACAGGTGTATCAGTGACCCAGTCATTTAAGAAATGATAGCATCGAGGATATCAATTAGATATGGCGTATGAACACAGGATTGTTTACAATGGAAGAAACTCTAGAATCTATTTGATTCAATAAGCAAACAGAGCAGAGCCAGATCAGACGGATCCTACAGAAGGAGTCAGATCTGGGTCTATTCTATTTAATGCATTAACAGGAGTCTTAAACAGGTCAAATGTTAAGTTTGCAATAAGTCACTCCACGTGTCGCGATAGAGTTTGGTGTTACACTATTCTCTTTGCTTATATCATCAAACTGATCATTCAGCTCTTTTGTCACTCATAGGCAATACCATTGAAAGGGTGGATTGGCAATATATATTGTGATGAATCCATACTTAAAATCTATAGTAGAACCTGTCTTAAGTGGTCATTAATTTATTGACCATAGGAGTCTTAAAAAGCAGGTGGTTGCTTAATGCAGGACAATAGTAATGCAGAAAGCTCCTAAATGAGCTTTCTGCATTACTTTAGACTTGCATTAAGCTACCACCTGTCTTACATACCCATAATTAGACCTTTCTGATGGCCGCTTAAAACAGGTTATACTGTATTGTAACTAGAGTCCTTACTCATTTTACTTACAAATGAAAATGTAGAAAAAATCAAGCTTATTGTATACACACGTGTTGGAATTAACCCTTTCAGTGCTAGAAACATTTTAGACCCTGGTGAGAGGGTTCCTAGTGGAGCACATTCATCAGGGTCTGCATTGTTTATCGTCCTACACTTTTCTTGAAATAGGCACTCTGAGTATCCACGGTATGTTTGACCTGTTTTAAATTTGGAATAGTCCGTTTGCAAATTCAGCGTTGGAAGGGTTAAAATAATTTATTCCAGTGATGCATCGGGTATTTTATCACTGTTTGTCGTTGAGGTGTGTGTAGTCAGATCACCCGGCCTAAACTCTGGTGAAATAATATAGATATGATTCTACAGTTTCTGGTTTTGCCAAACAAATCGAATGTTCATAGGTCATAAAATGCCAATTAATGTTCACGATGTAGTAAGTCTTACATGACTATTCATAAAATAAGGGGTTGAAAAAGAATTAAACAAGTTGCCACACAATCACCTACTCTTTGGTTTTAATCCTTGCCTTCATATATATATAATTATAATGTTTTCACAAATGTTGATATTATAAACGTTCCAAAATGTCATTTAGTTGTTAGGCAGAGAGTTGTCGACTGTTTTAGTCAAGAGCGGTCAGCTGGTATAGAGCGAAATCCTATGTTAGACGAATATAAACATTTTAAAGAGCATTTCACGTACGAGGAGTACTTAAATAAACTTCCGTATGATTTACGTTTAGTTATATCACGAATTACAATTGTAGACTGTCTGCACATTAAGAGTACGAAATGAAAGATATTGATTATGTTCTAATATGCGTGATATTTTTATTTGTCCTCTCTAAGAAGAATTAAGAGAACTATATTTACAAAGGTGCTATTTTCAAAGATCATCTGTACACAACATGTATTTACATTTAACGGTTTGATGAAAACGCAAACAAAGATGACCCTCCTAGACACACAAGTAACAAAGTTCGATGATTACGTGATTTTGTGATCAAGCCGTTTTAATATTCTTACTTTCAAAATGTGTTGATGGCTTGTATGTATACCGTGACGATATACTATGTACAAGTCTTTAATAAATTATCTAGTCTGTTCTGTTGTATAAACGCATTTTCACACATTTGCAAACAGAGTCTTTCCAGATGAGACGGCGTCCGATCAGGGTCTGCTCTGTTTGCTTTTTACATGATATAGGTCAGATCTTACAGTATTTGACAAAGCGAAAACTTTCCTTGAAGGTTGACATTATAAAACTTCAGCTAATAAATATTAATGACGGCATTATTTCTGTTATGTATACCGAACAATGACAGGGTTAAACAGAAACAGCAAGGGTTAGCTATAATCCGATACAACAAGCTTAACCCATTACCTCATAGGCTATTTTAGATACAACCTCTTTGAATTAATCTACCGAAAAGGAGCATTAACTACAGAAAAGGAAATGTTTAGAATTTTGTAGTTTGAAACCATTGTGATAAATAGAGCATTTGCTCCTATAGGAGCAAATGCTCTATTTATCACAATGGTTTCACAAAGTGACTTTTACAGATTCGTCAAAAGTCGTCAATATGAGGGAAAGGGTTAAAGAAGGTTAAGCAATTTACCACACTTTTTACGAGTTCTTTTATTGTAAACGATTCATGTGTCACTGTGATCTATTGTTTGATATGAATTGATATAATTTGCATTTTTCAATACATTAACACTTAACACTTAACAATGCCAATGTCGCATCTACAAATTACCTATACAAACAGGTTGGATCCAGAGATAAGACCCTGAGTAACTCGGTGTCTCGTCAGGATCCAAACTGTATGTTACTGTGACTGTTTTTGAGAAAATAAATGAACAAAAATAAACAATAAAAATTGCAGCAGTCGATAAAGTTTGCAGACGACAAACTTTGGCAGCGAAATAATTAATATTATTCTCATAAATATCATTTCAGTAATACAGATATATATTAATCCTTATTCAGCTTGGATCCGGATGAGAGGCCGAGTAACTTGTCACTCGGCCAACAGTTCCCCCAAAACCTTCACAGAATCGGAAGTAGTCACACTAGCACCATCTTTAAATGTGAGTAGTAGTCACACTAGCACCATATTTATATGTGAGTAGACGTCATATTTAACCCTTTACTCCATTAATATGCCATTGCAAACAGAGTCGACTCAGATCAGACAGCTCCTATAGGAGCCGTCTGATCAGGGTCTGCCCTGTCTGCTTATGATGATTCTAGTTTATGCCATGGTCAAAATTGCCAAGTCCATGTGATATTGTAACAAATTATTTAATTGATATTCATGACGTCATTTTTACATGAATATTAATGGAGTACAGGGTTAATAGCGTGGTAAGGGTTAAGTACAATGCAGTTTTTACAACAATGACAATTTTTTACCTACTCTTTGGTTGAATAAGGCAACGATTGATTCATATTTTATTGTGAAGAACTATTTGACGTACTGTATAACCTGTCTTACGTGGCCATTCATTTATTGAACATTGGAGACTTAAAAAGCTGGTGGTTGCTTAATACAGGGCACAAGTAATGCACTAAGCTACAACCTGCCATACAAATCCATATAAAACAAAGACTTATAAACAAAGACTTGAAAAACAAGTTGAATTAACCGCGGACGTGTTTCCAAATGCACAGCAAAATGCGTATCAAAAGTTCCTAGGTGCTATCACAGTGTCATTTAATCTGCAGGAAACAATTTGGCATAACCGTGAGCTTGGAAATGATACGTTTGTTGCCTTCATGGACGCAGCTTCCGCTTTTGATACCGTGTGGCATGACGGCTTATTTTACAAAATGATACAGAAGGGTATCAAAGGCAAGTTTCTGGTTTGGTTCATAAACTGTTATCGGTCCATGTATAGCAAGATTATGGTGAATGGCGTAGAGTCTGAACTGTTCCCAATTAAACAAGGAATCAGGCAAGGCGGTGTCTTATCCAGCTGGTGCTATCTTCTGTTCATAAATGAATTGCTTGATTCGCTAACTCAGTCTCCCTTTGGCACTCATATGGCATCAATTCCATGCGGGAATCCAGCCTTAGCTGACGACGTCAGCATTGTCGCCAATAACCGTACAAATTTGAAACGAATGATAGAAATTGCTCTGAATTACGCGAATAAATGGCGGTCTCGGTTCAATGAAGACAAATGTGTAGTCATCCAGTTTCAGGATAAGTACTCAGCATCAACAGTGAACGACAGTATCACAGTAGGCCGATTTCGTTTTAATATATCCAACTGTACCAAACACGTTGGTATCAATCTTAGGTCTGACCTCAGAAATACAGCGGATGTCAAGGAGCGATGCGATAAAGGCCGCAGATCTTTCTTTTCACTTCTCGAAATTGACCCTGCTCGGAAATCAGTAAATCCGTCTTTATTAGCCAATGTTATCGAAAAGGCAACGTTTCCAACAATCTTGTATGGCTGCGAATTATGGTCGACGCTCAAACGAGATGATATAGTGAAACTGGAAACATTCCAAAAACTAGTAGCGAAACGTATTCAAAAGTTACCTGTAAGAACAAGAACGAACATGGCTCTCGCAATGCTAGACTGGCTACCAATTTCCGCTTTAATTGACCTACGCAAGTTATCGCTTTTACAAAGACTCTGTACTATGCCATCGCATCTTCTATGTCGGCAAGTATTTAGTTTAAGACTGAATCTGTACCACGTAAAAGGACAAATCAATCAAGGTGGATTTATACCTGATATCTGCCAAATTCTTCTAAAATACAACTTGTCTAATTATTTGCAAAGCTATTTAAACACTTCTAGGTTTCCGTCTAAATTGCAATGGAAAAGAATTGCTAAGAGCGCAGTGCGAGTCTATCATGAAACAGATATGCATAATAGCATGCAGAATGATACAGAATTCACACGATTCTTGTCTATTTATCGCGATATGCCATATACAGAACTTTGGAAGAACGATCTACTACAAGTTAACTTGCAAACCAAATTCGCCATCGCCCAGTTAAGTACATACGTACAATACCAATGCAAAAAGTGCGTTCTATGCAATAAAGAACAAGAAGACTTATACAGACATTTGGTAATAGCCTGTGACTACTTCAGTCACAAAAGACGTAAGCTTTTCTCAAACATTGAGTTTGATCTTTGTCAACTACCTGACGAGCAACTGTACGTTACACTGCTAGGTTCAAACTCTCATATTCTTGTAACAGATGTCGATAAGTTTCAGATGTTCGTCAATCTAAGTTTTCGGTTTGTGTCGGATGTAGTTATGACGTACATATCAATTACATTTGCGGCAAGCTGAATCGCTTACCCTTCGGGACACTATAGTATAGCCTTGCATGTATTTGTTTTGCATCTAGCTTTGTTAAACCAGTGACGCTGCAGCTAAATGGATGTAATATGTTCCAGTAATCTTGTGTTTCGTTTCGGCAAGATTTACACTAAAGAGCATAATAAGGATAAATAAACAGAAACAATTGTAAATATATAGCCGTATATGTGCATATATATGTGTCATATATGTGTACATACATCGGTTGTATCTGATCAACGCGTTTCGAATATAACTGTGCTCTAGATCTTAACACTGGCAATATGTGCTTTTCCGATATTAAATATCATGTTTGCCTGAGTACTAGAATGCTCATTGTCATATAATCAAATGAGAATGTTCTCAACATTTTTGGCAGTGAATCCTTGGTAATATGAACCTCGATATGTGCATGTATGTACAGTGACATGCACATATATACGTTGTTCGAGTTTGCTAAAGGTTAATACCCTTGTTATAACTGTTCTAGTGTAGATGCTCGCGTTCCTATGATGTCAGACTAGTTGTGTTCGTGTTCTTTCCATTTCCAAAATTTCTTAAATTTGTGATGTATGTATGGCCCATATATTGTATTTTTCATTGTGTATCAATATTTTTGTAATCCTTGCAAAAAGGGAAATAAAGAGTATATAACAATGCCAATGTCGCATCTACAAATTACCTATACAAACAGGTTGGATCCAGAGATAAGACCCTGAGTAACTCGGTGTCTCGTCAGGATCCAAACTGTATGTTACTGTGACTGTTTTTGAGAAAATAAATGAACAAAAATAAACAATAAAAATTGCAGCAGTCGATAAAGTTTGCAGACGACAAACTTTGGCAGCGAAATAATTAATATTATTCTCATAAATATCATTTCAGTAATACAGATATATATTAATCCTTATTCAGCTTGGATCCGGATGAGAGGCCGAGTAACTTGTCACTCGGCCAACAGTTCCCCCAAAACCTTCACAGAATCGGAAGTAGTCACACTAGCACCATCTTTAAATGTGAGTAGTAGTCACACTAGCACCATATTTATATGTGAGTAGACGTCATATTTAACCCTTTACTCCATTAATATGCCATTGCAAACAGAGTCGACTCAGATCAGACAGCTCCTATAGGAGCCGTCTGATCAGGGTCTGCCCTGTCTGCTTATGATGATTCTAGTTTATGCCATGGTCAAAATTGCCAAGTCCATGTGATATTGTAACAAATTATTTAATTGATATTCATGACGTCATTTTTACATGAATATTAATGGAGTACAGGGTTAATAGCGTGGTAAGGGTTAAGTACAATGCAGTTTTTACAACAATGACAATTTTTTACCTACTCTTTGGTTGAATAAGGCAACGATTGATTCATATTTTATTGTGAAGAACTATTTGACGTACTGTATAACCTGTCTTACGTGGCCATTCATTTATTGAACATTGGAGACTTAAAAAGCTGGTGGTTGCTTAATACAGGGCACAAGTAATGCACTAAGCTACAACCTGCCATACAAATCCATATATTTTTTGGATGGCCGATTAAGACGGGTTCTACTGTAAGTTAGCATTATTCAATAAATTGATATTCCTTTACGAATATATATCATTAATTATAGTATTTATAACAACATAATTCCATTTACCTGTAACCGTGGTGTGTATTGGTCATCAAAGTCCGTGGTGATGTTTCCTATAAAATGCCAAAGCTAGTCTGACTTTTATACTTCTTTTTTTTGTTACTATATTTGTTTGTTACATGTGCATTAACCAACCTTTATCCCTCTATCCGCGATCTGATCATGCTATCCGCAATCTGACCTCGATACATTTGTATCCGCAACCTTACTCACATTTGCAAATAGCTTGGACTTTTAAAGCTGCTTGACACTCGGTCAATAGTTTCTCAAAAGTTTGTTCGAATCGGAAGTGGTCAAATTTGTGATATATCAAAAATTAAGCAGACATTGTTTTTTAACTGCGAGTAAGGATTAATTGGGCTCTTAACCCTTACAACGTTGAATTTTCAAATGGACTATTCCAAAGTTCAAACAGGCCAAGCTTATATATGGTGGATATTTAGGGATTTGTTTTAAAGAAAAATGTAACATGACAAACAGTGCAGACTCTGGTGAGAGGGCTCCTCTAGGAGTCCTCTCATCTGGGTCTACACTGTTTGCAAATGACATTAATTTACCCATGCCCCGCACAGTAATAGTTAATCAAGTGCGTGGATGTGTTTCAACAATTTAATTGGGCAAATGAATCGGCTGCTGCGGTTTCTTTTATTAAAATGAACATGATCATCAAAATGAGTAGTATATGATTTATGTTTTTGTCTGACATTACATTATGAAGAGGAAGCAAAATAAATATTATATTATGTATTACAAGCGACTATTCATTTATCAAACATAGACATCTTAAAAGAAGCAGTTAATTAGCTGGTATTTAGGGCAGGTGGCTTATATGGGCGTATGGTTTTACTTTCACCTTGCTTTAAGCAACCACCTACCTTTAACACAAAATACTTGATGTAATTTAGTCGCCGTTATAGAGAGGTTCTAACATAGTAGACCGTGGTCAGACGGCTCCTAAAGAAGCCGTCTGCTATGGGTCTACTATATTTGCAAATGTGTGAAAATGCGTTTATATGAAGGAAAGGGTTGCCTCTTTCCTTCATGTCGCATGTGTGATTACCGATGCAAACAGTTTGGATCCAGTTGAGTCGCCGAGTTTCATAAAGTGACGTTTACAGAGGCATAGAAATGCGTATTTATGGAGGAAAGGGTTAGGTAACTGTCGCCTGAAAAAAAAAGTCTTACAATTCTCAAACTACGATGATCTTACATTTCTTTGAAAAAAAACGCAATTTGCATCCTGATCAGACACCGAGTTAGTGAGCGTCTCATTTGAAGATGCCTGTTTGCAAAGTTCGACTTGTCCTTTTATGCCTTTTCTTATGCCTTTTCTTTTGTGAAAAAATAACCCTCTAAACCAGATATTAAATTTAGTATAAATATCGGTCAAAAATACAGGTGGCAGCTTAATGCTGGGTGGTTTAAACATATTTATTTGCATAGTAACATGTGCAAAGGGATTGGGCTACAAGTTATTACAACATTATCATTGGCCCTTTCCCTAGATATATACAAAACAATGGCATAGCATAATAAAGTAGGAATTGAATTACTTATTCTAAAGAATAATCGGCGGCACAACCGAAAAGTTAAAGATACTCGTTAACTTTATTGCATATTGTTCCTTGAAGTACAGCTGTATGGAAAATTATTGGTTATAATGTGCCATCGGTTAAACTAAAACAAGCAACATAACTAAATTTACTAAACAACGTAAACTTATTGCTGAGTCTCAGTTGAGAATCTCATGGTTCCCTGGATGTACTTATGGACTGTCTGAAAAACATGCGTATTAACGTCAAGAGGTTTCAATTCATCTCCTGATAAGAGGAGGTCTAAGGTGATTGGATTTATATCTGACAGGTTATTCAACATAATATTTCGCGTTTGCGTGTATAAGGGACACTCAAGAAAAAAATGATATGAATTCTCACAAGGACTTCCGCATTTGCACGATGGATCTGCAACTAGATTACAACGAAACAAATCGTAGTTTAACGAGCTACATTGGTGTCTTAGTCGGGTATGTAGGATATTGTTCTTACGTTTTCCATATTGATAAAAAGCTGGTAATCTATTTGCGTTAGTTCCTAATGCGGTCTTAAAAGACTGAACGGTTCTTTTATTTCTAATATCATGACTTAAGGAATTCCAAGTGTGGGTAGTCGATAGTATAAATGCACGTTCACTAGAACGTAGGCGTGTATTTGGAAAAGAATAATCATTATTGTTTCTTAGTGTATAGTTAGATATTTCACTTACAAGAGGAGGTAAGATATTGCTAAGATATGATGGAACTAAATGGTTATGCATTTTATAAAATAAAACTAGTTTCTTTTTCTCCCTTCGATATTCTAAAGTATCGAGTTCTGCTTCTCTATAGATAATGCTGGGTGAAAGTCATGCAGAAAGCTTCTCTAGGAAGCAGGTGCCACATACACCTCAAAAGTTAACAGGATAGAGGAACAGGAACGTTTGTTCAAGGGCAGATAACTAGATCTACATGTGAAATAAATGGACTCTGTATCAAGTGGTGGGACTTTGCGATAGATATTCGAGTACAATCGTCAGACTCACATTGACTACAGTCATAAAGCGTGTTGAAAAAAATGTATGAATATTTCGTAGTAAATTTTCTAGTGATTCGGTTTCCGACAGTATATTCATTTTCCGACAGTATATCGGTGGTTTATATGCTGCAAATTTTGTCACGTGGACCAATCAGAATGCGTGTTACAAAATTGTTGCATTAGAACTCAGGATTACCTACACAAACAGGTTCGATCCAGATGAGACACCGGGTAAATCAGTGTCTTCACAAGAGTCGCAACTGATGGGTAATCGTTTTTTTAAATGGAGAAAATGCTTAATACAGGGTGAAAGTCATACAGAAAGCTCCTCTAGAAGCTTTCTGCATTACTTTCACCCTGCATTAAGCAGTCACCTGTCTAAAAGAATCTAAATTTTCATCTACTAGAATTCCGGTTTAGAGGGGGTTTACTGTAGCAGTATATATGAAGACATAGGGTTTTGACCGCGGCTAAAGATAATTTCATTAGCAAACAGAGCGCACCCTGACCAGACCGCTCCAATTACTACTAACGACTTCAGATCTGGGTCTGCTCTGTTTGTAAAGGCATCTCTGTCAGGTAAAATTTTAAAAAAACAATAGTATTGACATGAATGAGTGGGCTGTAGGAGCCGTCTAAATTGGGTATATTCTGTTTGGTGATCTGAGTCTACAGAAGCTATTATATAAATAGCTAATACATATCCATGATATAATTATTTTTTACATGAAAATACTCATGCAGTTTGGATCAAATCGATGTTTTGCAGAATATATAAGGGAAACAACTCAATCTACACACCGCTTAGTTTTAGGACTGAATTATTTCCCATTAGCGTAAGAATATGTTTCTCTTAATTCTTCATAGAGAGGAACACGTATATTACAACAGAGACAATATATTTCCATTCGCGGTATTTTAACTCCTGTCGGTATGATTCTTAAGAATTCGTGACATACATAAGCGTAAATCCTAATACTCAGGAGCCAATGGGGTCTACCATGCACCACCCCCCCCCCCCCCTTAGACTTCTTTCATGGGTACCAAAATGTTCAGAACAGTCTCCTAAATCTGAATCGCGAATGCACTCAAGTTTAAATTATTTTAGGCTATGTGTATTTTAACCGTTTCCATGACAACACCCAGTTTTCGTAATGATGACCCAAAACTGCAAATTCGCCCATATCACAGCCAGTTTTTGTCCTAAACCTATAAAACTGGTACCAAATGGATGATAAGACATTGTGCTTTTATTTGCAGTTTTTTTTTAATTAAATTACCTTATTTGCATACTCATACAAAAGTATAGAAATAACGTAAACCTTTCACTATTTTATCCTACAAATATCAAACAACAAGTTACAACTTCAAATGCAGTTTTACACCCCCCCCCCCCCCCCGGAAAACAAAATATCCAATTTGTGGGCCAAAACTTTAACTTTAAGTAACGTTTTGACCGTTTCCATGGCACCCCCCCCCCCCACCCCAGTTATCGTAATGATGGTCCGGTCCTCCAAAATCGTCCATATCTGAGCCAAGTTTTTGTCCTAAACCTATAAATCTGGTACCAAATTAAAGATAAGACATTGTGCTTTCATTTCCAGCTTGTTTTTTAAATTACCTTATTTGCATACTCATGAATATTAATGAGAACATTAAAATAGTAAAAACAATATAAAAATAATGTAAATAGTGTAAACTATTCACTGTTATCCTACAAATATCAGAAAACGACTTCAAATGCAGTTCATAACAACATGACGTAACATCATGACAAAATCCTCAGAAAACAAAATATCTAATTTGAGGACCAAACAATTAATTCTAAGTAACGTTTTAACTGTTTCCATAATAACCATTCATTTCATTCTGTTAACACATATTTTATTAGTCGACATCTACCTGCAAAAATCATCCATATCACAGAAAGTTTCTGTGCTAACTGTATAAAACTTGTACCAAATTAAATCTAAGACCTTGTGCTTTTGTTTAAAGGCTATACTTAGGATTTACCTTATTGGCATACACATGAATATTAATGAGAATAATAAAAAAAAAATACAGAAATAATGTAAACCTCTCAATTTTTATCCTCGATCATTTTCGCACCTATTTCAGATTTGACACCAGTTTTGAAATCGTCTCGATGAGACCTTTCCAACGATATATGATATGCCTTGGTTGGAGGCAAAAGTTGTTTCGTCCGAAATTTCGATAAGGGCAAAACTGGCCGAATTCTCAAAATAATATTTTTCCGCCATCTTGACATATATTGGAGATGAATAACTTTTATGTATTTTTTTTTTTATCTAAGCGAGACATTTTATCTCATCCGTTTCTCAGATAGATCCTCTAAAATAAGATACCGTTTTCACACCTTTGGTAAGTGGTACGCACTTGTTAACGCTTACATGTAAGTCATCTCAAATCAGAATAGACAGCACTTTGTGCACAACGTAAATGTCAGTTTCCTTTCAAGTAAAGATTTTGCACATAACTAAATTGATTGTAATTGTAATATACTGTCAATCTGAAAGATCGTTTGAGCTATGTGACATATGCTATTTATATGTATTTATAAAAACAATGTACATGCTTGTACAAGTTGAATAAAGATATGTTCTGTGCTGTTCTGATAACTCGGTCAATTTCGCACCTATTTCAGATTTGACAACAGTTTTGAACTCGTCTCGATGAGATATTTCCAACGATATATAATATGCTTTGATTGAAGAAAAAGGTTGTTTCGTCCAAAATTTCGATAAGGGGTTAACCTGGCAAAACTGGCCGAATTCTCAAAAAAATATTGTTCCACCATCTTCACATATATTGCAGTTGAATTACTTTTATGTAATTTTTTATCTAATCGAGACATTTTATTTCATCCGTTTATCAGATAGAGCCTCCCAATGTAGAAACGGTTTTCACACATTTGATGGGTGATAACTCGATCATTTTCGTACCTGTTTCGGATGTGACAAAACTGGCCGAATTCTTAAAAACACATTTTCCCGCGACCTTGACATATATTAGAGATGATATCCTTTTATGTATTTTTTTTTATCTAATCGAGACATTTAATCTAATCTGTTTCTCAGATAGAGTCACTCAATTTAGATACGGTTTTCACATCTTTGATAGGTGATAACTCGATAAATTTCGCACCTATTTCAGATTTGACACAGTTTTGAACTCGTCTCGATGAGACCTTTCCAACGATATATGATATGCCTTGGTTGAAGAAAAAAGTTTTTTTCGTCCAAAGTTTCAATATTTTCCCGCCAACTTGGTTGATCAATCATTGAGTACACTAGCGATAGGTGGATACAGTATGTTCAATTAAATGTTTTTTTGTTATACATGCACTTTACCACTGTATTTGCTGTCGCGGTTGTTGTAGATTAGTCGGAGAGGGGATACGTTTATTTACACTGTTTGTCTTTTAGGATGGGGATGGAATAAGGGTGAGGTTGGGCGCCCATAAACCGGTTTAAACCCCCTGTGACTTTTGTCACTGACCGTTCCAAGGCGGTACTTCCATCTTCCTCCTATTGTATGTTTGTTTTGTCTTTGTGCGTCTCTTGTTGTTTTTTCTACCTATGTACATTTGCTGTTTCCTTGTGTTGCTGTTCGGGCGAGTGTTTGTTCTGTATGTGGTGTTTCCTGCATGACTCATTTTTGTACTTTTGACATATGTTAAAGATAAAATACATTTATGTATTTTTTATCTAATCGAGACATTTTATCTCATCCGTTTCTCAGATAGAACCTCCCAATGTAGAAACGGTTTTCACTCTTTTGATAGGTGATAACTCGGTCAATGTTTGACCTATTTTAGATTTGACACCAGTTTTGAACACGTTTCGATGATACATTTCCAACGATATATGATATGCCTTGGTTGAAGAAAAAAAGTTTTTTCTTCCAAAATTTCGATAAGTGGTTAACATGGCAAAACTGGCTGAATTCTCAAAATAATATTTTTTCCGCCATCTTGACCATTGGAGATGAATTACTTTTATGCATTTTTTTTGTCTAATCGAGACATTTTATCTCATCTATTTCTCAGATAGAGTCTCTCAATGTAGACACGGTTTTCACAAATTTGATAGGTGATAACTCGATCAATTTCGCAACGATTTCCGATTTGACACCAGTTTTGAACTCGACTCGATGAGACCTTTCCAACGACATATGATATGCCTTGGTTGAAGAAAAAGTTTTTTCGTCCAAAATTTCGATAAGGGGTACACCTAGCAAAACTGCCCGAAATGATATGCCTTGGTTGAAGAAAACAGTTTTTTTCGTCCAAAATTTCGATAAGGGGTACACCTGGAAAAACAGGCCGAAATCTCAAAAACATATTTCCCGCCAATTTGACATCTATTGGAGATAAATTACTTTTATGTATTTTTTAATTAATCGAGGCGTTTTATCTCATCCGTTTCTCGGATAGAGTCTCTCAATGTAGGTACGGTTTTCACACCTTTCATAGTTGATATAACTCGATCAATTTCGCACCGATTTCAGATTTTACACCAGTTTTGAACTCGTCTCGATGAGACCTTTCCAACGACATATGATATGCCTTGGTTGAAGAAAAAAGTTTTTTTCGTCCAAAATTTCGATAACGGGTACACCTGGCAAAACTGGCCGAATTCTCAAAAAAATATTTTCCTGCCATTTTGACATATATTAGAGATAAACTTCTTTTATGTATATTTTGATCAAATCGATACTTTTTATCTCATCCGTTTCTCAGATAGAGCCTCTCAACTTAGATACGGTTTTCAAACCTTTGGTAGGTGATAACCCGATCATATCTAATCGAGACATTTTATCTCATCCGTTTCTCAGATAGAGTCTCTCAATTTAGATACGGTTTTCACACCTTTGATAGGTGATAACTCGATCAATTTCGCACCTATTTCAGTTTTGACACCAGTTTTGAACTCGTCTCGATGAGACCTTTCCAGCGACATAAAGAAAAATGTTTTATCGTCCAAAATTTCGATAAGGGGTACACCTGGCAAAACTGGCCGAATTCTCAAAAAAATATTTTCCCGCAATCTTGACATATATTGGAGATAAATTACTTTTATGTATAATTTTATCTGATCGAGACATTTATTCTCAACTTGATCAATTTCGCACCTATTTCAGATTTGACACCAGTTTTGAACTCGTCTCGGTGAGACCTTTCCAACGCCATATGATATGCCTTGGTTGAAGAAAAAAGTTTTTTTCGTCCAAAATTTCGATAAGAGGTACGTACACCTGGCAAAACTGGCCGAAATCTCAAAAAAATATTTTCACGCCTTCTTCACATATATTAGAGATAAATTACTTTTATGTATATTTTTATCTAATCAAGACATTTTATCTCATCCGTTTCTCAGATAGAGCCTCTCAATTTAGATACGGTTTTCACACATTTGATAGGTGATAACTCGATCAGTTTCTCACCTATTTCAGATTTGACACCAGTTTTGAACCAGCAGAACGAGGCTCTAGCGAATGGCAGATAAATCAAACTGTCTCCAAGAAAATTGTAATTTATCATAATTTGAGATGTGTTGCACTCGAGAAGAGACCTTTAAGGGCATGGAAATGAAAGTTTAGTGCATGGAATATTTGATTAGTGTACTTATATCAGACAATGACCGGGAAAAATAACAAGAAATCGAGTTCAAAAAACACAAAGGACGCGCAAACCGGGAACAAAGGAACAGCAATGGCTACCGGTCAGCAATATAACCAAGGTGAGCAAATCCAAAATAGCATAAATAACACACCTTTGACATTCAACCAAAGCAATGCAGACCAGAATAACCATCAATTATATCAGTACCAAAGCCAACAGCAGCTTATGAATCAAAACTGTGGTACTTCGCCAAATTACCAACAGACCTATGGGCAGAATGGTGGGCAGTTTGTACCCCCACCCACATTCAATGGAGGTGAACACCTACAACAAAATAACATGTGTCAACTTCAAACACACTCAAACTGGTCATCAGGGCAAGGAAATAATGGCCAGTTCAGTAACGGCTACAATAACGGTATATTTGACCTAATGAAACAAATGCAAGAGACAAATATGTCAGTATTATCCCGACTATCAGCAATCGAACAAAATGTAGCGAAACTTGCCCCAATGGAAAAAGACATGTCCATGTTAAGGCTAGTCGTCTCAAATCTTAAGGCAGATAACAAATTAATGGCAGACAAAATCAGAGAAGTAGAAAGTTCATGCCAGGCCATAGGAACAATTTTTGATCAGCATCTTGAATCCAAATCTAAGACGGATAGCGACATAAAGAACCTGAAACGAGAGAATGACTATTTAAAGAGAGAAATTCAAGAGTCAAAAGATAGAAATCAAATGCTCTACGATGACATGCAAGAAATTAAAGCTCGCTCGATGCAGGAGAATCTGCTTTTTTTTCGGTATAGAAGAAGACACAGAAAACGACAGTGAAGACACAGAATCAGTGTTAAGGTCATTTTTGAAGGCGGAAATTGCAGGTGAGGACCCGTCCAGCATAGACGAAATAGTGTTTGATCGCGTACATAGACTAGGCAGAAAGCGCCGAGGTGCGAGAAATCCCCGGCCGATAGTTGCAAAATTCGAGAAATTTCGCGATCGCGAGGTTATCAGAAAAAAGGGTATTGACCTAAATAAGCAATCAAAGTACTGACAGTACTGAAGGTTTCGGACCATATATATGTCGATTGTGACTATACAATACGAAAAAGCTTGGTAGGGAAGGACTGGTACCATTGATACATAGTAAGATGACCTCTAAAGCATTATTTCCTGAACTAAAATGGTGTTTAATGGAACTGTTTGTTAAAATTGACAGGTCATCTGAACATAATTGCTGTGAACTTTTCTGAAAATCCTGTCAGTGTTTAAAATATTGTTTAAAGAAATAAATTGATGACTAGTAGCACACAGTGCATGCAGTTCCAATAGCTCAATTTGCCTGAAGTTTACTTAAATTGATATTTGAATTTAGTAAAGGGCCATTACTCTATTATTATTTGGCCGACGTTGGCGTCATATAATGTGCCTCATGCACCTATCCATGTAAATACCCCGTCAAATTTAAATGAAATCTGAGCAAGCTGTTCCAAGATATGACTTCTAACAGTCGAATTTCCTATATGGCTATCTGAAAGCAACAAAGGGTCATATTTCTGCTACTAACTGGTGGATTGTAACAGTATTTGGCGTGCATCAATCACCTATCCATCTATACACTACAACCAAGTTTGGATAAATTATATATGCCATGTGAATCTAAATATCATACAGTTGACAAGATCTAATTGTAACAGAATATGTTGCAGAATGTCCCCTAAATGAAACTTACAACTGTTATTGGTGAGCAAAATATCTAAATTTCAACCAATAACAGGCCATTAGTGATCACTTGGTTACCATGGCAACCAACACTTTTGAAACAACTGCATATATGTCCCTACTGACCAATTTTCCGAAAAATCTAATATGTAAATTGTGACCCATTCAGAGGACACTACTCCATTACCATGGCAACCAAGTACAACTTGACTGAGTTTGGGATACCCAAATACCCCTAAATGCCAATTTTCAGCAACTTTGAATATCTAAAATTTTGACCAATCAGATCTCACCATTCAGTTTCCATACCAACAAATCATTTCGAAAGACATACCAATCAATTCTGAGTGTCAAAATATCCCGACATACCAATTTTCGGCAAAATCGAACAATATCTGAATTTGTCGAAAAAGATCTAAATTTTCGACCAATCAGAGCCACCATTCAGTTACTATGGCAACCAATTCTTTAAAAAGTCCTACAAATTAGTCCTGAGTGCCAAAATATACCGTAATACCAATTTTTAGCAAAATCAACCAATACATGTACTTTCGAAACACATACCAATTGATTTGGAGTACATGTACTAAAATATCCCACGATACCAATTTTCAGCAAAAAAATCGAATGATATATAACTTCGCCAAACAATATCTAAATTTCGACCAATTATAGCCAACTTTTTAGTTATGGTGATTTTCAAAAAATAAAAAGTGGGATGTACATCTGCATGTATCAAGCAATATTCATATGAAGTTTCATTAGGATCGGACAATTACTTATTCTTACTGAGAAATGCGTTGGACAAGTTCATGACGGAAGAAGAAGAATTGGAAGAATCAGAATCGGAAGAAAGAATAACAAGAATAAGAAACGGAGCAAACACAATATGTCCCTCTACTTCATTTTGGGACATTATTATATACCAGGGGGTGAAAATAACAGCATGCTTGTATGTTAACACATATTAATGATGGGGGAAGAGCTTAAACACACACTATAAACAAAAATTTGTCAAGAATTATATACGTTCAGCATATGTTATAATTAACATTATGTAACACATACAATAATAAAAGTCCACTATATCTCTTTTATAATAACTTACTCTCTATAATTGGAGTAATTATCCTTAAATGCTTACAACCTGGTACCAAGTCTCCTAAGACATTACACACATTATAAACATGGATCTTAGAGAACTGAAAAGTCTATTATCAATGTTTACGATGCTTGTCACACATGATGTAAAAATATAATTATGAGCTTCCAAACTCAACATAAATACTTCTGATGCATTCAGAATACAGATTGATTTTGAGGCTCAAGGTGACGTTTCACTACGGTCCGTGCTCCTTCGTGCAGAAGGGTCGGTGCTGAATATTATGATTTTTTTTTTAGCTTTCTTCAACTTCAACTATAACTACTTATTATGCACTGAATATTAAATTTACGTATTTCAAATAATAAATATGGACAATATTAGCCAATAAGCTCGATAAAAGGTTTTTCTAATACTAAAAATAATGCTTAAATTGTGGCCGATTTTAGGCTGCGAAATTCATATCCGCGGATATGAGTCATACCCGTCATATCGGGTGTTTATATGGTATCCTGCAATTTCCAGTCGTTATCTTCATTCCCATAGTTCGTGTGTAATGTGTAGAGATTGACGATGTTCCGACCATTATTCATTACTGTTTTCTCCGTAACGTTGTCTGTACCAATCCGACAAATTCAAGAAATGCTTGTAGATTTCAAAATATCCGCCCGATTACTTTCTGGGCCATTTTTACCGGCGCTCTGTGGTATATATTCGTACGCGACCAAATTTATCATATAACGTAGCATTTTACATGGCAAAATTATTGGTAATTGAAACAGTTGCATCCGCATTTTAATAATTGACACAAATACCAAATGAAGAATTATCGATATCGTTTATCCAACGCATTGCACTTGGAACTATATTTTTGTCTAGGGGTGTTAACAAAATCACATTTTTGGCAAAATGAAAGTAGAAATACGGGTGAAATACACCCGTAGACAACTAAATCGTTTAATCGGCGCTACGTGATAAACATTCTGTCAACGTTAAACCATTCAAAATTTCTGCATTTGGGCTAATGAACGTACGCATTGTAAGCATAAATTGATAGTTCGTAGTATAACAGTGGTCTGATTGCGCATTATGGGATATGAATTTCTTTATAAATTTGCTTGAGGCATGCCATGGGGATGCATTACTATTAGGTTTCGGAAAGTAGTCCGAAACCTAAAAACGAGGATACAATGTGCGAGAGCAATTCCCTATAGAAATGGAACAAAGGCGTAAAGAGCTATATCCCGTTATGCGGAAATTCCGGCAAAACGAGAATAATAAAGTGGTATTAATACGCGACAAGCTCTATATCAATGGACGGCTCTACGAACAAACAGTGCAGACCCAGAATGATAAGACAGACAGTACATCCCAGAGAGAAATGTACGCAACTCCACAGAGACACTTTTCCTCTCAAGCGCCGCGATAACGCAGACGAGTAGCATTTGGAAACAGACAACTATCGGCAGTGAACAGAAATAGGTTCGGTGCCTTGAGAATGAGCGACAGTGAGACAGAGAGATCCGCAGGCTATGGAGGAGCGAGACCTAAGCAAAAGGCAAGGTCTCCGATCGACGACACAGACGTTAAAAAATATCGGAATGCGAGTGACAGTGATTCTGAAGCAGATGACATTCAAACCGCAACAATTGCGAGTCAACCTCGAAATCACGTGACCGCCAGTGACGGTGAAAATGAAAGCCTTAGTCAAAGCACGACAGTACAAGGTACAGGGCATGCGGCACGTGACCCCTCTCCTGCCGATACCATGAATACCGAGTAACGGTGCGAGGGAGAGTCACGTAGCGATCAGGCGATTAACCCTGAACGAAACAGTAGATCGGTTAAATTTAGCGGTATAAACCTATTATCTTTAAATGTATGCGGTTTAACAAATAAACAAAATTGTCCAGACTTTTTAAACTTTATCGAAAAACAGGATATCATTGGATTTCAAGAAACCAAAATGTCCTGCTTTGACTCATTTGATACCGAATCATTTAAATGCTATTTCAAAAACAGAAGAAACGCATCTAGCGTTAAATCAGGCGGCTTAGCTATAGCGGTAAAACACTCAATAAGCAAATTTGTGACTGTGATAGAGACGGAATGCGAGCTTGTTTACTGGTTTGTGATATCGAAACGGTTAACTAACAAAGGCGATATTTTATGTGGTGTTACTTACATACCACCCGAATCATCCATTTACGCTAATGTTGATCCTTTTTCAGCCATTCAGGTAGAACTAGACTCGTTTTGTAACAGGTACCATACAGTATGTTTGTTTGGTGATCTTAATTCACGAACTAAACAAATGAGAGACTATATACCAGTAGACATAGATATTACGGAGCAAGGTCAAAATTATGAGTTATATGATGAATATATTACTGAAATGAATTTTTTTCAAGATTCTCAGGTTCAGACCGAAAGGAAAAGCTGTGATAAGTCGGTAAATAGTTATGGTTATAATTGATAGATTTTTTGCAAGCTAATAACCTGTTTATATTAAACGGACGAACGAACGGCGATCTAGATGGCCAACCAACTCCGAACGATGTCAGCACTATTGATTATTTTATATGTAGTGCACATTTATTTCGTGATATAATTTCGTTGCATGTTAACGATTTTTCACCATTACTTTCAGATGTCCACCGTCCTGTTGTTTTAAAACTACAATTTGACTATATTGTAAAGACAACCCGACAAGACAATGTTAAACCTGCCAAAATGTGGGAAGGGTCAAAAGCAAATGAATATGCGAGCATGTTTGAAAATTGCGACAAATTAAATGACATTTTACAAACGCTATCTAGCCTAGAAAGCAAAAAGGAGATAATAAAGCATGATATTGACGATGTTGTTGGTGAAATATCGAAACTATTTCAGAACAATGCTACTCACGTGTTCAGCCAAACATAATACACTAGAGCGGCACAATCTGATCCCACAACCCCAAATTGGTTCGGCAAACAATGTAGGGCTGCAAGAAAAAGATTTCATACGGCTAAATACCAATATAAATTACGAAAAACTGCACAGAATAGAGACAACTTAAAAACTGAAGGAAAACAATATTAACACATATTAAATAAGTACAACCTAGAATTCAAGAGAAAAAATGTAACTAGACTTAGAAGACTTGGTAAAGCAAACCCACGCAAATATTGGAAAGCTCTGGCTAATCCAAAAAAAAATGACATAACAGCAAGCATATGTGATCTTCATGAACATTTCAAAAACATTAATTATAATGAGGCTGATGATATAAACGAAGTTAACACTCAGACTCAAAGCAATTTAAATGACAATCAAAATGATGCAATCAATTCAGAAATTACAGTAGAAGAAATAAAAAGGGCAATTAAATCATTGAAAAATAATAAGGCATCTGATTTTGACTCAGTTTTAAATGAACACATTAAAGTAACACTACATGCAATGACTCCAATTTACCTGAAACTTTTCAATTTGATCCTTAACTCTGGAATTATTCCTGAAACATGGACAATTGGTATCATAAATCCAATCTACAAAAACAAAGGAGAAAAGAATAAAGCAGAAAACTACAGACCCATAACCTTATTGAGTTGCCTAGGAAAACTATTTACTGCAATTATTAACCATAGGCTTCAAAAGTTCGCAGACGACAATGGCGTGATAAATGATTACCAAGCCGGTTTTAGGCAAGGATTCTCTACTGTAGACAACATGTTTATATTACATGCATTAATCCAGCTCCTAAGAAACAAAAAGAAAAAGCTATTCTGCGCATTTATTGATCTAAAACAGGCATTTGATACGGTTTGGAGAGTAGGACTATGGTCTAAATTATTGGAATATAAAATCAACGGCAAGTGCCTACAATTGATAAAGAATATGTATAGTAATATTAAATCTTGTGTCAAAGTAAACGGCAAATGTTCTGACTTTTTTCCCAGTAATATTGGTGTTCGACAGGGAGAAAACATGTCACCCATCCTCTTTTCGCTTTACTTAAATGACCTGCATGATTTCTTCGCCAACAACAATGACTTAAACGGTGTACATATAGAATACGACCAGGACACAGTATTAACATATCTGAAATGTTTGTATTATTATACGCAGATGACAGTAATAATATGTGAAAGTGCCATCGATCTACAAAACGCACTTAACGTGTACAAATTATACTGTGATACATGGCGGCTAAAAGTAAATATAAGTAAAACAAAAATATTGATATTCTCTAAAGGTAGACAAGTGCAACATCGATTTGTATATGATGGAGAATACCTAGAGACTGTGAGTGAATACAAATATTTAGGGATTTTTTTTAACCGCAGTGGTTCGTTTTATCAAACAAAAAGACACATAGCCGGACAAGGTACGAGGGCATTATACAGCCTGATTAAAAAGGCAAAACAATTATTATTACCAATTGATCTACAAATTGATATATTTAATAAAACGGTCAAGCCTATTCTTTTATATGGTTGTGAGATATGGGGCTTTGGCAACAACGAGATAATAGAAAGAGTCCAGCTAAAATTTACAAATGAAAAAATCAACACCTACCTGTATTGTCTACGGTGAAACAGGAGTTTTGCCAATCGCAATAGACATCGGTACACGAGCAATCGCTTTCTGGTCAAAAGTCGTGGATCCTAACACCACTAACAAACTATCCCACAAGGTGTACCTGTCATTAAGGAAACAATCATTGGATTTGACAGAAGATCAATTGAAAAAAAAGTTTGGCTGGTTTAATAACATAAGAACTATTCTCATAAATTGTGGCTTCAGTGGTATATGGGAAACTAATCTATTCCCAAATAGAAAATGGCTAATTGCAGCTGTTAAACAAAAGTTTTTAAAAGATTTGTTTCTAAATGAATGGTACAATATCATTGACACATCCAGTAGTTGTTCAACTTATAGGATTTTTAAACACACATTTGAATTTGAAAACTATCTAGCAGATACTCGGAATAAAAATTTAACTTATGTAATTAGATTCAGAACAAGGAACCACAAATTACCAATTGAAACTGGAAGGTGGAACTTACTGGACAGGACAGAGAGACTATGCACTTTATGCAAACAAGATACAGGGGACGAATTCCATTACCTACTTACATGTAGAGAACTAACTCCCATGCGAAGAAAGTACCTTAAAACACAATATTGGTCAAATCCAAACATTTTAAAATTCAAAAGCCTCATGAATACAACAAATAAAGCTGAATTTAGTAAATTGTGTGAATTCATAAAAGTCATAATAAAGTTACATCAATGATTATCGAAAACTGCTTGAGAGATAGATAGATAGATAGAGAGAGAGAGAGAGAGAGAGAGAGAGAGAGAGAGAGAGAGAGAGACTTACCTATATGACATTACTCACCTGTATAAATGAAAATACTACATGAACAGTACTTACCACTCCTACTACTGTATATGTGATATGTATCTGAAAATAAAGGAATCTGAATATGTCTGTACATGTGAGCCCAAACTGCACACTGTAATCTGAGACGCCCTATATATACGCGGCACGTCTTAGGTTATATAGTTAGCATATGTACGTTGAACCTTAAGTTATCCCATATGTTTAAACCCTATTCAGCCCGAATCTTACTGATACTCCTATGCAAACGGTGTATATCTAGACCAGAGGTCATTTAAATGAATCCCCTGATCAGGTGTACACCATTTGCAATATACATGTATCTTCGAAAAAAGAAAATGTGATTACCGACTCCCCGGAACTCTAGTTTGGTGCTGTGTACCCAGATCGGAGGGCCCATATATAAGAGCCCTTAGATCGGGGTCTACACCTTTTGCACTATGCTTCTCAGACTTGAACTGGACACTTGCCAATAATGGTTGAGACAATCTCAATATTATCTTTTCACTCCACAATATAATGTACAATATATCTGTCTTTTATTTATTATATCTGTTTTTACCTATTTGTAGATATTGATCATAATGTTATTTTCATGCATAAATATACTTACCTTAGTAGCTATTCCCCATGTAATGGGAAATAGAAGCGGCATGCCTATATCTTCAGACAGGTGAATGGCATTGAACTGGCTACGTAACAGCGCACGCTTTTTACGTGACCGGTCATTGAAATTCAATGAATGCGATTACGGTCCATTGACAGTATTACCTCAGCTGCTCCTTATGTTTTGTTTCGATAGGGAGCGGCGAGAAGAGGTAGATTCCTCCGAGAAACAGTGACAGCCAACTAATTAACCCTCCACTTCAAAGTTCGTCAGAACTGACGTTCGCAAACAGTTATGGTCCAGATCAGACACCGCTTAACGCGGTGTCCGAGCAGAATGCAAACTGTTTGTCATAAGTTGGTCTGGTTTGAAAGTGGAAGGGTTAATTATATAACATATGGCTCTTTAGCATATCTTCATAACTCTACCTCACCTATAAAGAGCTTTGTGTTAAGCTTTTGTATGAGATTTTGTAGTATATGCTGTAACTGTTCTCCTAATGAACAATAATAACGGACAGATTAGCATCATTTATGCCAGGTACGGCGGCATTGAAGTTCGCAAACAGTTAAGATCCAGATCAAACTTCGCGTAATGGGATGTCGGATCAGAATCCAAACTGTTTGTCATTCACAAAAGAAGACTCGCTTATTTATATTTGACGTGACTTTTCCATGATAAACTCGGAAATTATACGTTTCCTCTTTTTCTGTATTGATTTATTACTGTCCTGCTCTTCTCAATTAGACAGAGCCTCTTGTTGTATTAATATTTATATATCCTCATGTATTCATGTATTGTGAACTGAGAGAAATAAAGTGAATTTGAATTGAATTTGAATTTGAACTCGTCTCGATGAGACCTTTCCAACGATATATGATATGTCTTGGTTGAAGAAAAAAGGGTTTTTCGTCCAAAAATTTCGATAAGGGGTACACCTGGCAAAACTTGCCGAATTCTCAAAAAAATATTTTCCCGCCATTTTGACATATATTGGAGATAAATTTCTTTCATGTATATTTTTATCTAATCGAGACATTTTATCTCATCCGTTTCTGAGATAGAGCCTCGCAATTTAGATACGGTTTTCACACCTTTGGTAGGTGATAACTCGATCAATTTCGCACCTATTTCATATTTGACACCTGATTTGAACTCGTCTCGATGAGACCTTTCCAATGATATGCCTTTGTTGAAGAAAAACGTTTTTTTCGTCCAAAATTTCGATAAGGGAAACTGGCCGAAATCTCAAAAAAATATGTTCATGCCATTTTGACATATATTGGAGATAAATTACGTTTATGTAATTTTTAACTAATCGAGACTTTTTATCTCATCCGTTTCTCAGCTTAGATACGGTTTTCACAACTTTGATAGGTGATAACTAGATACATTTTATCTCATCTGTTTCTCAGATAGAGCCTCTCAATTTAGATACGGTTTTCACACCTTCGATAGGTAATAATTCGATCAATTACGTAGCTATTGCAGATTTGACACCAGTTTAAAACTCGTCTCGATGAGACCTTTCCACAGATATATGATATGCCTTGGTTGAAGAAAAAGTTTTTTCGTCCAAAATTTCGATAAGGGGTACACCTGGCAAAACTGGCCGAATTCTCAAAAAAAAAATTTCTCGCGATCTTGACATATATTGGAGATGAATTACTTTTATGTAATTTTTTATCTAATCGAGACATTTTATCTCATCCGTTTCTCAGATAGAGCCTCTCAATTTAGATACAGTTTTCACACTTTTGATAGGTAATAACTCGATCAATTTCGCACCTACTACAGATTTGACACAAGTTTTCAACTCAATTTCGCACCTATTTCAGATTTGACACCAGTTTTGACCTCGTCTTGATGAAACCTTTCCAACGATATACATGTTTCGCACCTACTACAGATTTGACACAAGTTTTCAACTCAATTTCGCACCTATTTCAGATTTGACACCAGTTTTGACCTCGTCTTGATGAAACCTTTCCAACGATATACATGTGTGATATGCTTTGGTTGAAGAAAAACAGTTTTTTCGTCAAAATTTTTGATAAGGGGTTAACCTGACAAAATTGGCGGAATTCTCAAAAACATATTTCCCGCCATCTTGAAATATATTACAGATGAATTACTTATAAATGTATTTTTCTTATCTAATCGAGACATTTTAGCTCATTCGTTTCTCAGATAGAGCCTCTCAATTTAGATACGTTTTTCACACCTTTGATAGGTGATAACTCGATCAATTTCGCACCTAATTCAAATTTGACACGAGTTTTCAACTCGATTTTTTACTTTGCTTTATTCCAACGATAAACGATATGTCTAGGTTGAATTAAAAAAGTTGTTTCGTCCAAAATTTCGATAAGGGGTTAACCTGGCAAGACTTGTCGAAATCTCAATCTGTTTCAGATTTGACACCAGTTTTGAAATCGTCTCGATGAGACCTTTTGAACGATATATGATATGCCTTGGTTGAAGAGAGAAAAAAATCGCCCAACATTTGGATAAGGGGTTAACTTGGTATGTCACCCCTCAAAATGTGAGATACATATGCATGCCAAATATCAAATCTCTATCTCAACTGGTTAAAATATTACATGGCCAATGTTAAAGTCGGAGATTTGACCTATATATTTGACCTGTGACCTTGAAGGATGACCTTGACCTTGACATGTCACCACTCAAAATGTGCAGCTTCATGAGATACATATTCATGCCAAATATTATGTCTCGATCTGTATTGGCTGAATGTTAAAGTTGGTGACAAACAAACACAAACAGACAGGGCAAAAACAATATGCCCCCCAGATCTGATCTGGGGGGGCATAAAAACTAAAATTCAGATGTTATAATTCTTACACTACATCTTCAACAGGTAAAGCTTGGGATCTGACATTACGAAACATGTACAATAAACCCCCTAAACCGGACGTTCAAATTAGTATAAAATATCGGTCATGGAGACAGGTGGCAGCTTAATGCCGGGTGAAAATCATGCAGAAAGCTATCATTTCTGCATGATTTTCACCCTGCATTAAGCAACCACCTGCCTAAAAGTATCTAAATTCTTTTCTTCTAGACTTCCGGTTTGAATTCTGACCAGGGTTTGCTCTGTTTGCTTATGATATAATATCGATATGATTGTACAGTTTTTGCCATGGCCAACATCTCCCATTTCCATGTGCTATTTTAACAATTAATCTAATCAATAACATTCATGGTGTCAGTATTTCTTATATAAATATTCAAGGAGTAAAGAGTTACGAGATAATGTCACAAACTAGCGATGATAATCAATCCTTTCTTTTCATTACCATTTCATCCTTGCATGATGCAGATTCATGCCAGACTCATAATGAATACAGTAAAACCTCTCTTAATTGGATGGTCAATTTAGTATAAAGATCAGTCTTAGAGGCAGGTGGCAGTTTAAGCAGGGTGACAGTCATGCAGAAAGCTCCTCTGGGAGCTTTCTGCATAACTTTCATCCTGCATTAAGCAGCCACCTGCCTAAACATATCTAAATTCTTCTCTACTAGAATTCAGGTTTAGAGCGGGCTTACTGTATATATGTATTAACCCTTTCCCTGCTCTGTATTTAGGCCAAATTTCAATACCTACGGAATATTCATTAACAAAATAGTTATAAAGAAATATGGAAGGTGGAACATTGTAGACCATTTAGAAAGCAAAGAAACAGATCTATCAAATTATATTAGCAAACAGAGCAGACCCTGATCAGACGGCTCCTCTACGAGTCGGCTGATCTGGGTCTTCTCTGTTTGCAGATGTGTGAAAACACGTTTATATGAGGGAAAGGGTTAAATACCTAGATGAATAAATTGAAAACAATAGAAGGCTCACAGCTTGCTTTAATTTATTGGACAAATAATTATGGTAATACACTAGTAGTATACACAATTATATATACAACGTTATCACATATAAGTATTTACATTTATTATGCAGATTTTAATAAAAATTATTGCTATTAGCGAATGCAGATGTTCGTCTGTTTTAAACCCTTTACTCCACAGATGTGCCTTTTAATGCCTTTACAAACAGGACAGACCCGGATCAGTTAGCTCCTGTAGGAATCTTCAGATCAGAGTATGCCCTGTTTGCTTATAATGAAACCATAGAGATCATGGTCCATGCTTATAAAGCTTTTAGTTGAGTCTGAGATCGTTCTCAAGCTTTTGATTGGTCAGATTTGAGCCTTTGGCTCAAATCTGACCAATCAAAAGCTTGAGAACTCAAATCTGACCAATCAAAAGCCTGAGAACGAAACTCAGACTCAACTAAAAGCTTTATAAGCATGGACCCTGATTTATAATTTCTACCAAAAAGGGTTTGTGTTCATATACCATTATAAAACTTCAGTTCATAAATATTATGCCATTGTTTTCTTAACCCTTTCCTCCATGAATATTCATCTAAGAAATAATGATGTCATGATTATTAATTAGATTAATTTGTTATAATAGCACATGGACACAGGAAATTTTGGCCATGGCAGATTCTGAAGAATCATATCTATATTATGTCATAAGCAAACCGAACAGATCCTGATCAGACGGCTCCTATAGGAGCCATCTGATCTGGGTCTACTCTATTTGGAAAAGTGTAAAAAGGCGTATTGAGTAAATGGTTAAAATAAATGTTGACGAGGTATAGGGTTAAGAGAGCGGAATTTTATTTGACAGGCGAAACGTAAGGACAGAGAACTTGGTCAATCATCATGATAATAAAATGGTCCTTTATCAGAATGAGGGCCTTACTTAAATGGTGAATTATTAATGGGGCCATGTCTAAAAACACTAAACATGTGAGATGATGACGTCACAAACAGTATAACAGATCTATTATACAGTAAAACCTCTCTATAATGACCACTAAACTACATCAAGTATTTTGTATTAAAGGCATGTGGCCGCTTAAAGCAAGATGAAAATGAAACAAAACGCTCCTATAGGAGCGTTCTGTTTTACTGTCACCTTGCTATAAGCAGCTGCCTGCCCTAAATACCAACTAATTAACATAATTTAGTGGTCATTACAGAGAGGTTTTACTGTATTTCATATGCAAACACAGCACACTCTGATCAGATGGCTCCTCTAGGAGCCCTTTGATCTGGGTATACTCTGTTTACAGAGGCATCAAAATGTGTAGTTAAGGAGTAAAAGGTTAACCTTTAGCCTGCTGAGCAAGTTATTTTTACAGAATTTTTCACCTACTACCTTTTTTCAAATTTCAATCTATAATCAATTTTTATACCAAAATGCAATCAGGGTGTCAAACAGTTTGGACCCTGATGAGATGCCGAGTTACTCAGTGTCTCACCTGGACCAAACTGTTTGCATAGACATTGACAATCATCCGCCTATAGCAGGCTAAAAGTTAAATGATGAATTAATCATAATATATAAATTTAATGATCTAGATGACTCACACTTCAAACAATATTGTATTATATAGCATAGTGACAATTTTGTTAATAAAATACACAACTGAGGGTTAATATATATAATTCAGATCAGATGTGACACATGCAGTGGTTTATGTTAAAGTACAGTCCTTCAAAACTGGACGTTAAATTTAGTATAATTATCGGTCTTGGAGACAGGTGACAGCTTAATGCTGGGTGAAAGTCATTCAGAAAGCTCCTCCTATGGAGCAAATGCTCTGTTTATCACAATGGTTTCAATACTACACAATTCTAAAATGTTCCTTTTCTACAGTAAATGCTCCTTTTAGGTAGATTTATTCAAAAAGATTGGGTCTTAAAATAGCCTATGAGGGAATGGGTTAATCCTTTGAATGTGGGGATTTTAACTAGTGTACTGATAACTCTGCAAACAATCTATACCTATATAAGGAGCCATTTGATTAGGGTCTACTCTGTTTTGCTTATATAATTATAATACATATGGCTCTTGGACAGTTTCTACCAATACAAACAAGAGGGCCAGAATGGCCCTGAAGCGCTCACCAGACAATCAGAGGAGAAGATTTTCAAAGTTTTCACTATATGTTTCTATAGAAAACTAGCCGGCCCTGGGGCAGGCCAATTTTGACCCCAGGGGCGTATTTTATATAACTTTTGTAGAGGACTTGAACAAGATGCTATGAGCCAAATATTAAAGCTGAGAACCTTTCAGTTTCAGAGGAGAAGATTTTCAAAGTTTTCTCTATATGTTTCTGCTGAAAACTACCCACCCCTGGGGCGGGGCCAATTTTGACCCCAGGGCCATAATTCATATAACTTTTGTAGAGGACCTATACATGATGCTATGTGCCAAATATGAAAGCTGAGAACTTTCCAGATTCAGAGAAGAAGATTTTCAAAGTTTTCACTATTTGTTTCCATTGAAAACTGCCCACCCCTGGGGCGGGGACAATTTTGACCCCAGGGCAATAATTAATATATCTTTTGTAGAGGACCTGAACATGATGTTCTGTGCCAAATATGAAAGCTGAGCGCCTTCCAGTTTCAGAGGAGAAGATTTTCAAAGATTTCACTATTTGTTTCTATTGAAAACTGCCCATCCCTGGGGCGGGGCCAATTTTGACCCCAGGAGCATAATTTATATAACTTTTGTAGAGGACCTGAACATGATGCTATGTGCCAAATATGAAAGCTGAGAAATTTCTGATTTCAAAGGAGAAGGTTTTCAAAGGTTTACTATATGTTTCTATTGAAAACTTCCCACCCCTGGGGCGGCCCCAATTTTGACCCCAGGGGCATAATTTATAAAACTTTTGTAGAGGACCTGAACATGATAATCTGTGCCAAATATGAAAGCTAAGCGCCTTCCAGTTTCAGAGGAGAAGATTTTCAAAGATTTCACCATTTGTTTCCATTGAAAACTGCCCACCCCTGGGGTGCGAACCTTCTAGTTTCAGAGGAGAACATTTTCAAAGTTTTCACTATATATTTCTATTGGAAACTGCCCACCCCTGGGGCGGGGCTAATTTTGACCCCAGGGCCTTCATTTATATAACTTTTGTAGAGGACTTGAATATGCTGCTCTGTGCCAAATATGAAAGATGAGAGCCTTTCAGTTTCAGAGGAGAAGATTTTCAAAGATTTCATTATTTGTTTCTATTGAAAACTGCCCACCCCTGGGGCGGGGCCAATTTTGACCCCAGGGTCATAATTTATATAACTTTTGTAGAGGACCTGAACATGATGCTATGTGCCAAATATGAAAGCTAATAACCTTCTGGTTTCAGAGGAGAAGATTTTCAAAGTTTTACTATATGTTTCTATTGAAAACTTCCCACCCCTGGGGCGGGGCCAATTTTGACCCCAGGGGCATAATTTATATAACTTTTGTAGAGGACCTATAGGTGATGCTATGTACCAAAGATGAGAGCTGAGAACCCTGTAGATTCAGAGGAGAAGATTTTTAAATGTTCAATTGCTGACGCCCGATGACGCACGACGCACGCCGACGGACGACGGACATCTGGCGATCACAAAAGCTCACCCTGATGTGTGAAGTTAATTTCATTAGATTTGCATGAACAGAGTTACAGATAACGGTACATACTCAAAATCGTCATTTCTCCACCAAACACTATGCTGTGACCACTCTTTAGAATCGTCTCTTCGAGACGATTCTAAAGAGTGGTCACAACATAGGGTTTGATGGAGATATAAAGAAGTTATACTTGAAAATATTTTATTTTACGCATCTTATCTGGAGCTCTGCATGAATGAGGGAATGAGTTAAATGTTTTCTATCAGGTAAAAGATAAATAACTACAGTTGTAGGTATGTATCAGATGAAGCATGGAACAGTTTGGAAAACTACTCATACATTACTGAAACAAATCATATATACATGTATTTTATATACTGATACAGTATAAAGGTGATAATGATTATACATTGTGTGAGACATATAATCAACAAGAGGGCCAAGATGGCCCTTAATCGCTCACCTGATTACCATAGATTAGCAGTGGTTCTGCAGAACAAGATTTTCAAAGATTTAGTATTCTGATTTTATCAAGACAATGATTCTGACCATTGAAGATTGGGCTAAAAATGTGCTCTCTAAAGTAATTTTTCTAAGATTTGACCTAGTGACCTACTTTTTATTCCGACCCAACCCATGATCACACTCAACCTTGATATCACCAAGACAAACACTCTGAGCAAGTTTGAGGAAGACTGGGCTAAAAATGTGGCCACTGGAGTGTAAACTAGATTTCTCTAAGATATGACCCAGTGACCTACTTTTTGACCTCACATAACCCACTTTCAAACTTGTCCAAGATTTTATTAGGACAATCATTCTGACCAATTTGCATGAAGATTTGGCTATAAATGTGACCTCTAGAGTGTTCACAAGGTTTTCGTACTATTTGACCTAGTGACCTAGTTTTTAACCCCACATAATCCACTTTCACACTCAATTGAGATTTTATCAAGACAATCATTATGACTAAGTTTCATGAAGATTGGACGAAAATTGTGACCAATAGAGTGTTCACAAGGTTTTTTTTACTGTTTGACCTAGTGACCTAGTTTTTAACTCCACTTGACCCACTTTCGAACTCGTCCGAGATTTTATCAAGACATTCATTCTGACCAAGTTTCATGAAGATTGGACTAAAATTGTGACCACTAGAGTGTTCACAAGGTTTTTCTACTGTTTGACCTAGTGACCTAGTTTTTTACCCTACAAAACCCATTTTTCAAACTCCTCCTAGATTTTATCAAGACAATCATTCTGACCAAGTTTCATGAAAATTGGGCTAAAAATGTGACCTGTAGAGGGTTCACAAGGTTTTCCTATTATTTGACCTAGTGACCTAGTTTTTAACCCAACTTGACCCACTTTCGAACTCGTCCGAGATTTTATCAAGACATTCATTCTGACCACGTTTCATGAAGATTAGACTACAATTGTGACCACTAGAGTGTTCACAAGCAAACTGTTGACGACACACGACGCACGACGGACGACGGACATTCAAGTCTCCCAAAAGCTCACCCTGAGCTTTGCTCAGGTGAGCTAATAAAAGAAAATGTGTCCATGGGACACGAATGCCCCCACCGGCAAACAGGAAGTAGATGGACGACAGACCTGAAAAGGAGAGACACGTTACAACTTACTATGATAATGCTTCTGACCAAAAATCAAAATAATTCCACCTTACACAAGCCAAGAGATCCTTGACGAAAATTTCGGACTTACGGACAGACGGACAAGGGTAAAACTTAATGCCCCCGTCGCCTAAAGGCATAATATAAGCAAGTTTTATTTATGTATCAAGATTTTAAATCGCTTTAACATTATTTCAGTCATAATTTAAATTACAAACGGAGGAAGACCCCAGAGGTTTTTCTTTGCACAATAAAAAATTCACTGTTGCATGCCCAGAAGAACACCTGGATAGAACAACGGTTCTACCATAAGCCAGCTGGAAGGCTTCATCACATGAAAAATCCAAATCGCCAGGTGCAGAGTTGTGTGCTTACAAGAATGTGTAACAAACTGTGAAGATCAAGACTAGACACTGCAGCCAGAGCTATAGATAAGAGACTGACATATCCAAATCTCTTATTTCTCAGCCAAATCCCATCTTGTTGATACTTAACCCTTTCCTCCATAGGCTATTTTTAGACCCAACCTCTTTGAATGAATAATTACCCAAAAGGAGCATTTACTAGAGAAAAGTAAAATTTTAGAATTTTGTAGTTTGAAACCATTATGGTAAATAGAGCATTTGCTCCTATCGGAGCAAATGCTCTATTTATCACAATGGTTTCAAGAAGTGGTTATTACAGAAGCATAGAAAGGTGCATTTATAGAGTAAAGGGTTAAAAGAATCAATTCCAATGACTACCAATAACATAGGGTTTGAAAGAGTAATATGGAAAACATCATATTGAAATTTCTTAACCCTTTCCATATTTTGCATATTCATGTAAGACATAATGACATCATGAATATTTATTGGCTGTTTTTTATAATGGTACATGTTCACAGAATGGTTTGGTATTGATAGAATCTGTAGATTTAGATCTACTATAATTCATAAGCAAACAGAGCAGATCCTGATCAGCCGGCTCCAGTATACTGGAGCCGTCTGATCTGTGCCTCTTGTTTGCAAAGGTGTGAAAAAGTGTTCACTATTAACACGATTGAGAGGCATTTTTATGAAATGCATTGCAAACAGAGATGACCCAGATCAGACAGTCCCAGTAGGAGCCCTCTGTTCAAGTTCTGCTCGGTTTGCTAATGAAATAGAACAGTTTTTTTCAATTATAGCTAAATATTTCCATGCTCATTTGCCATTCACCAAATCCATGTAATCAGTATTCATAAAGCAAGTATTTCTTACATGAATATTCATTAGGAAAAAGCTTCAATAATCCTCTTATCTAGAATTCTGATAGCAACATTTGATCAAAGTCTGTTCTGTTATCTTGTCTATAAACCTTGCAATTAATCCATTTCATCATGTTGACACCATTTGACACCTCTCTACAAGTCACTTTTTGAAAGCATTGGGATAAATAGAGCATTTGCTCCATTGGAGCAAATGCTCTATTTATCACATTGGTTTCAAAACTACATTAATCTTAATTTTCCTTTTCTCTAGTAAATGCTCCTTTTCAGAAGATTTATTCAAAGAGGTTGGATCTAACAAGAGCCGCGTGCGGCACCAACGCTTGTCTGATTGGTTCCAGCTAAATTTAAAAAAAACGGAAAAAAATAAAGGGACATAACTCCAAAATTTTGAAATCAAGAGTTCTTATGTAGGAGCCTTCCACTCAATGAGATCTACTAACCCATGAAGTTTCATGTAGATACCTCTTATACTTTTCGAGTAATGAGCTACATTAAAGTTTTTGCAAGCCGACAACTAATAAAATGACAACGATGACAACGCCTACAACTCAGTGATCACAAAAGCTGGACTTTTCTTCGAAACAGACGAGCTAAAAATAGTCTATGAGGTAATGGGTTAAAGCCGACACAAACTAGCAGCTGCATTTCAGAGGCAGAACTTGATCAGGATCTACACTATCTGTGTTATCTCAGGGGCCTTGTCTCAGTGACATGGTTCAACATATATTAAAATACCCAAGCAGAAAATACAATGAAAAAATACATTTTATTACAGGTGTATTGCACAATATCCCTACTGCCACAAAGGCATGTACTTCTATATTTATCCAAAATGCCTTCGAATATAACTTATGATGACTTATAGCTAACACTTTACTTGATAAATACGTCATCTTGTAAAACATAATTATGACATCATAAATATTTGTCAGCTAATTTTGTTTTTATAATGGCATAATAAACACAAAATATTATTTTGGTCATGGCATTAGCTGTAGAATCAGATCTATATCATGCTATATGTGATCTGGATCTACTCTGCAAAGATGCGGAAAGGCATCTGTATCAGGAAGAGGGTTAAGGAAAGATAATTGGGCAAAACAAATGTTCAAGTACAGTAAAACCTCTCTATAACGGCCACTAAACTGTGTTAATTAGTTGGTACTTAGGGCAGGTGGCTGCTTAAAGCAAGATGAAAGTAAAACAGAATGCTCCTATAGGAGCGTTCTGTTTTACTTTCACCTTGCTTTAAGCAGCCACCTGCCTTTAACACAAAATACTAGATGTAATTTAGTGGCCGTTATAAGAGAGGTTTTACTGTATTGCACAATTTCTTATAGGCGAGAACAAAAAGCAATGTCTCTTTATCATAAGTAAGAATTACTGTTAAGTTGATGATGACTAGAATATTGACTCATATTATAAATAACTCATGATTTTTTTTTACCTGAAACTTAACATATGTTGACACCAGATCAGATGGCTTGTGTCTACCAGGGTCTGCTCTGCTTACGGAATTATATAGATCTGATTCTACAGTTTCTGCCATGGTCAAAATTGCCCATGCTCATGTGTCATTATAAAACTTCAGGTAAAATATTATACTGATGATGCAATTTCTGACACAATATTCAACAAGTGAAGGGTTTATGTGTCCAAACACTGTATCGTTTACAGCTAGTGGATGTGTTAACCATTTCCCTGTTCTATGTTTATTCCAAATGTAAATACCTACTGAATATTCATTAACAAAATAGTTATAAAGAAATATGGAAGGTGGAACATTGTAGAAATTTTAGAAAGCAAAGAAACAGATCTTTCAAATTCTATTAGCATACAGAGCAGACCCTAATCAAACGGCTCCTCTAAGAGCCGTCTGATCTGGGTCTACTCTGTTTGCAAATGTGTGAAAACACGTTTTTTATATGAGGAAAGGGTTAAGACAAGAGTCAGTACATTTATGACATCTGGTGTTTTACTAAAGTTAACCCTTTACTTCATAATATGAAGTTCATACGTAGGGCCATTATTGCACATGAGAGTTTAACGGATTAACCCTTTACTCCATGAATACATGTTTTCCTGTAAGAAATAATGACATCATGAATATCAATTAGATCTGTAGTTATAATACCACATGGACACAGAACTTTTTGGTCATGGCAGAATCTGTAGAATCCTATCTATACTATATCATAAGCAAACAGAGCAGACTCTGACCCGACCACTCCTGTAGGAGCCGTAGGATCTAGTTCTACTCTGTAAAGTTGTAGAAAGGCAAATTTATGGAGTAAAGGCTTAAAATAAATCCTGCAATCTAAACAAATTTATACCCGTTAGTGGAAATTTTTTAATGTAAAAAAAAGAAAACTTTAGAAAATATTGTTACATTGTAAATTATGTATTAACCTGTTTGTATGGCTTACAAAACAAAATTCATTTGGTCAAATATTGAATGTTGAAATAATGTTAAAAGCAAAAGACAATTAACCTGAATGATATTAGCAAACAGCTTGGGTTCAGATGAGATGCCAAGGAATCAGCATCTCAAAAGCTCACCCTGAGCACTTTGTGCTCTGGTGAGCTAAAAATGTATCTTACCGTAGTATCTCAGTATCAACACTGGTGGGATGCTACATTTTAAAATGGATTTTTTTTTAATTTTGTACACAGGTGGTTGCTTCACGCAGTATGAAAGCAATGCAGAAAGTGCCTATGAGAGCTTTCTGCATTGCTTTCAGTCTGCAATAAGCTACTACCTGAATTTTGAAAAACTTATATTTCTTTACTAAATGGTTATTATATAGGCTTTTATTTGTTTTATGGAACTTCAGTTTCCCCCCAAAAAGCAAGGGGCCGTTTTATTATAGTAGGGGTGTTTATTAGGCAGAATAAGGTATTCAGATTTTCTTCCCTTTTGTTTCACAGGCATGATCAGAACACCAAACAGTTGGAATTATGATGTAAGGCAAACACAAAGTCATATCCAATCCCAAGTATCCCTTTCCCCCATATAAACGCATTTCATGCATTTGCAAACAGAATAGACCCAGATCAAACGGCTCCTATAGGAGCCGTCTGATCAGGGTCTGCTCTGTTTGCAAATGGAATTTGACAAATCTGTTTCTTTACTTTCTAAATGGCTATAATATTCTATACTTTACTATAACAATTTTGTCTATGAACATAAAGTAGGTATTGAAATTTTGAATAAACATAAGGAAAGGGAAAAGGCACAAAACGTTAAGTACAGTAGAACTGGCCTCTAATGCGACCACTTAATGAATAAACATGGATGTCTTTATAAGCAGGTGATTACATAATGCAGGGCAAAAGTAATGCAAAAAGCTCCTCTAGGAGCTTTCTGCATTACTTTTGTCCTGCATTAAGCTACCAGCTGCATCTAGCACCCAGAATTATACCTCTTTAAGGTAGTCACATTAGCGGAGTTTTAATGTACTTTTACAAAAGAATTAACCCTTTCAGTGCCTGCATTGTCATCTCCCAAATTAATTTTCATCTGCTTCAAGATTTAGAGTAGATGTTGCTTCAATTTCTTTATATACAGATAAACTGAGTGTCAAACAGTTTGGATCCTGATGAGTCAACGAGTTACTTGGCATCTGATATGGATCCAATCTGTTTGCATATAATATCACAGACCTGTCCTCAAGGCACTGAAGGGGTTAAAGAAAAATTAAAGCTTAGGCTGCATAATGCATTTCATGTGGTTCCAAATATACGACATATGCTTGATATAATAATAATAATAGCAATAAATTATGGTTGTAAATAAGACATGTATATGTTTTCAATCAATATAAAACATTTGTTTTTCTTCACAAAATGGTTTCTTAATCCTTTACACCATGAATATTCAAATAAGAAATAATGTCTGTATGAATATTAATTAGCTTAACCCATTCCCTCATAGGCTAATTTTAGATTCAACCTCTTTGAATGATTCTACCAAAAAGGAGCATTTACTAGAGTAGAAGAATTGTTTTTAGAATTGTGTAGTTCTGAAACCATTGTGATAAATAGAGCAATTGTTCCATAGGAGCAAATGCTCTATTTATCACAATGGTTTCAAAGGCGTAGAAAGGCATATTTATGGAGGAAGGGGTTACTATCCATAATGCCGCATATGAATAAGAAAAGTTTTGGCTCAGGTAAAAAATTTCAGATCTATATACATTGTAATTCCATAAGTAAACAGAACAGATTCCTGATCTGGGTATACTCTGTTTGCAAGGAACTTAATAGACATATCTACGGAGTAGAGGGTTAATATTTACAGGTCACAGACATAAACTGAAAATGTGGTTGTGGACCACAAAAGCAGCTTTGACTGCACTGTCTAACCAAAGCTGGCCACACATGTATGTGAACACAGGTGCTCACTACTCAGATACATGTATATGACTATAATTTATACAGAGATCCTGATAAGTTGTGTAAATGAAACATTTTTAAGAATAACTTCTTATTTCTCCACTAAACCCTATGTTGTGACCACTCTTTAAAATGGTCTCAAAGAGACGATTCTAAAGAGTGGTCACAACATAGGGTTTGGCTTGGAAACGATTCTAAAGAGTGGTCACAACATAGGGTTTGGCTTGGAGACGATTCTAAAGAGTGGTCACAACATAGGGTTTAGTGGAGAAAAGACGATTTTAGTACTAGAGTATGCACCATTATCTGTTGCTCTGTTTGTAGAAATAATACAAGGCACAAACAAATAAGTGCTGTGGTCAACATTGTGCTAGTATCTAGAACCGAAATTAAGTACCAAAAGTACCCTAAGAATTGGAAAGATTTGGCAAACAGTGCAGACCCAGATCAAGTGGCTTCTGAAGGAGTCATTTGATCAGGGCCTACACTATTTGCTACTGTGCACGTTTAAATCAAAGCTATGAAAATGGTGCCAAAATGAATTGTTCAGCAAAACAAATGGAAGGAGAAGGGAGATTTTTTGTCTAATAACAATTAGGGTAGTTGTGGTACATACATGTAAGTATATATATACAAGAAGTAACGATAAATAAATGCCATATACAGCCATTAACAAAATCCTTATGCTCTTTGTACCTGTTTAGTAACAACTTTCACTGCTTTTTATCCGTGTAAACCAATTCCCTCATAGGCTATTTTAGACCCACCCTCTTTTCATAAATCTACTGTAAATGAGCGTTTACTAGTTGTAATCATTGCGATAAATAGAGCATTTGCTCCTATTTGAGCAAATATTCTTTCTATCTATTTATCACAATGATTTCAAAAAGTGACTTTTACAGATGCATCAATATGAGGGAATGGGTTAAACATTTGTTAAACTGGTCCGACTTGTATGGTGTGTTTTTGGCAGTCCTGTGTATTTAAACTTCTATTTTTCATCATTCATTTTTCATTATCATACAAAAATGCAATAATGTTGTAATTCATATGCAAAAAACAGTTACACATGTATATAATACTTTTCTATCTATATCCAACATATGTTATGTAAATACAATTAAAGATACATGTATTTTAATTCAATTAAGAAATGAATGACGTGCTTCAGGTGTTCATGAGGTTATGCAAGGCATAGCTTTACGAGCAAAGTTAGTGAAGCCCGAAGGGCTTCACGTGAATCTTTGCTCGTAAAGCTATGCGTTGCATAACCTCATGAACACCGGGAGCACGTCATTCATTTCTTATATTTATATTCCATTGTATTTCTTATATTTCAACGGATCCGGTATTGAAATGAACGTTCATTGGAAAATGCAACTTTCTTTTTAGAATAAGGTTATATAAGGACGTTGCAGGGCGAATGTAAATATAAGAAATTGTTCATTTAATAACATTAACTATGGAACTACAGTAGGAAAGTTCTTATATAAATGCAATAAATCACACTCATTCATATATGATAATTTAAATTTATATATTAATGAAATGAGATGTATGATATTGAATCTGAATAATGAAAAATATACATAAAAATACAAAGCCCTGCATTGTACCCTTTATTCCATAAATAAATATTTCTACACATTTGCAAACAGAGTAGGCCAAGATCAGAAAGCTAGCTCCTATGGGAGTCATCTGATCAGGTCTGTTTGCTTGTGATATAATACAGATATAATCTACAGTTTCTTCAATGGCTTAAAATTACTGTGTCAATGTGCTATTAAAACAATTAATCTAATCACGAAGTAAATACAGTATGTATTTACTTCGTGATCTAATTAATATACATGATGTCATTATTTCTTACATGAATATTCATGGAGTAAAGGGTTAGTGCAATTAAATGATGTACAGGCCATAAGACTACTGTCAATCACATGCATACAAAGATGTATTGAGAAAAAAATCCCTTCATTCATCCAGTTACATTAACCCTTTACTCCATAAATACACCTTTCTATGCCTTTGTAAACAGAGTAGACCCAGATCAGACGGCTCCTATAGGAGCCGTCTGATCAAGGTCTGCTCTGTTTGCCTTTGCATATGATGTAATATAATATAATTCTACCGTTTTTGCCATGGACAAAATTTCGTGTGTCCATGTGCTATCATAACAAATAATTCACATTAATATTCATGACATAATCATTTCTTTCATAAATATTCATGGCGGAAAGGGTTAATCAGTCATGTTTTCAATAATAAGGCTAACACGCTTCCTGAATAGTCTCTATTCTAGGTTTCTGACTTGTGAAGTTTCTCTTTACAGAATCTTTATACAGATCCCGCAATTCTTCTGGTGCATTGTGTCGTCGTAATGATCCCAGATTTATGTACGGTAAATTATCGTATGGGTTTTCATCGTAGTCTGGATCCTCATTATTATCAGCTGATTTGACAGGTGGAGCAGGAGCAGGCTCATTCAGTTTGACATTGTCACTGAGTTTAATGTGAAAGGCCTTCCATAGATCCTCCTCTGTCACATTTTCACAGCCCGATGGAGACTGAAATGAAGGCAAGCACATATCATCTTGTGTTGACGGCACTATGACCTTCTTTGTTTTCTCAGGGGAGCGATTAGGCAGAGTCTTACTGTACATTTCCATGTAGTTTGCTTTCAAATCATCTACAAAGTCATCCTCTGGTACTGACTCTAATGACCCAGATGGCAAAGGCGTTACCATAGCAACTGGAGAAAAGGTCACTGTTTTGTTCTTCAGTTTCTTTTTCTCAGGAAGTGTTGTGTTGGTTACCTCCCTGGCAATTGACCTTGGTTGTATTGCCTTGCCAATAGCGATGTACTCCGATCTAGGCATTATTACCTCATCAGTTTCATCTATATCATGGTCGTTTTTTTTTTCCAAGAGCGGTTCAATCTGAGTCGGTGACAAATCTTCTGAAAAGTTCATGTATCCATTTTGATTGGAAAAATCAGGAGGAGGGGGAATCACACCCTGGGCAAAAGCTTCTTTCAGTTTTTTGTCTGGTGAGAGGTCAGAAAATTTTGTCATCCTCATTGGACTGCGTTTTATGGAACAGTACTTATCTTCATCGTAATCGTATCTGCAGTACGTGCTTGATGCATGATTCTCATCCCTGCTTTTCAGCATTGGAGATGGGAATGGGGGAGGATCAACTCTGGCTGGACGCTTCTCTCTTCTTCTCCTGAAAATAAGTAAAAAAAAATGTTTACCAAAAGACATCAAAGCAAATCGAGGGCTTGGTGGAAAACTATTCTAACTCCTTCACTTTAGTGAAGGAGTTAGAATAGTTTTGCACCAAGCCCTCGAAATACATTTAGACCTAGGAGTATACATTTGTATTGCAACACTAAAAACAGACTACAAGGGAAATAACTCCAACACTATCAATCATACCTTACTTTGAATTATTTCCCTTGAAGACAAAGCTGTATAAATTCTGGTACTAAAGTCAATTTGGCACCATTTTGATAACTTTAAAACAGATTGGCATAGTAGCAAATAGTGTAGACCCTGATCAAATCTCTTGATCAGGAGCAATTTTATCTGGGTCTGCACTATTTGCCTAAATTTGTCTGTCTGATTATTTGGGGTACATCAGGATGGTACATTTGTCAATTTCATCCTATAGTAGACGTTGATGTAAACTTCCAAAAAAAAACTCGCTGATACAAATACCTCAGAGGTTAGTTGAACCTTGAACACCTTTGCAAACAGAGTAGACCAAGATCACATGGCCCATGTAGGAGTTGTCTGGTCTTGGTCTGCTCTGCTTGCTTTAGGAATAATAAAGATCTGATTGTGCAATTTCTGCCATAGCAAAAACTTCCTGTGTTCATGAGTCAGAATTAAATATCAGTTAATTATCGCCTTAAATATGCCTTTCTATACCTTTGCAAACAGAGAAGACCCAGATCAGATGGCTCCTAAAGAAGTCGTCTGATCAGGGTCTGCTCTGTTTGCTTATGAAATAATATAGATATGATTCTACTGTTTCTGCCATGGCCAAAAATGCCCGTTTTCATGTTATTATTTCTTACATAAATATACATGGAGTAAAGGGTTATTCATTATTTTTTGCATGAGGTAAAGGGTTAAATAATATATTTATTGGTATATCATTTTTATAGTTCTGACAACCTGCAGGAAGCAAACAAACTGTGAATCCTCTTTTGAAGCAGACAAGAAGAGACCTGATTTCCGGTTCTCCATTCCTGCAAGATAAGATCCAATGATAAGCCAGATTAACACTGCTGCCTGGAACCGTTCAGACCTATGAATAGCTTGCTTTACTGAGAAATCCTCTGTGTGTTTTCATCACACCTTAGAGATAAGCTTCATCTTTAGCACAATGAGAACTTCAAGTCTGCAAATACATTTTCAGTTTGTATTCTAAAATGGGATTTTCATTTCCTATTTACATTTTCTTTTAACCCTTTCCTTCATATAAATGCATTTTCACATGTTTGCAAACAGAGTACACCAAGATCAGACGGTTCCTTTAAGAGCCATCTGATAATGGGCTGCTCTTTTTGCTAAAGGAATTTGATAGATCTGTTTCTTTACTTTCTAAAATGGCTACAGTTTTCCACCTTCAATATTTCATTGTAACTATTTTGTCCATTAATATTCAGTAGTTATGGAAATTTGGAATAAATGCAGAAGAGGGAAAGGGTTAAAAATATCAAACAGTCTTAAACTATATAAGATACAAGTTGCTCTGTGTCATATCCCAACCCCAAATGTTTCCAAAGTTCTTTGAAAACACACTAAAGATAACTAGGGTCTTTTTTACCCCCTAACAAATGAATCTAACAATAACATCTTTTTTTCACTCAATTTCAACCGTGTTTTCATGGTTCATTTCCTTCATTTAAAATACCATAGCATATCTCTAAAAGTGCTTACAGACATCCATCAAGCTTGTACCTCCCAGATAAATTTAAGCAACCATTAACAACAGACATAAAGTAAAAAAATCAACTTTGGCTTCACCGGTGTTTCTTTACTCATGTTTTTTCTTTTCATTTTCAAACCCTTTACAAAACTGGACCGTTCAAATTAGTGGTCTGTATGACAGATGGCAGTTTAATGCAGGGTGAATTTAAGTCATGCTGAAAACTCCCAAAGGAGCTTTCTGCATGATTTTTATCCTGCATTAAGCAGTCACCTGATTAAAAGACACGAATTCTTCTTTACTAAAATTCTGGTTTAGAGGGTTATACTGTACTTCATGCATAGGTATTTCTAGTCCTACCCCTGTAGGAGCCTTCTGATTATGGTCTACTCTGTTTGCTTATGGAATTACATAGATCTGATACTGCAATTTATGTCATGGCCAAATAATTATGTGTTCTTATCCAATTAACCCTTTCCTGCATAAATACGCCTTTAATCTATGCCTCTGTAATAGTCACTTCTTGAAACCATTGTGATAAATAGCCATAGGAGCAAATGCTCTATTTATCACAATGAGTTCAATACTACACAATTCTAACATTTTCCTTTTCTCTAGTAAATGCTCCTTTTCCGTAGATTCGTTCAAAGAGGTTGGGTCTAAAAATAGCCTATGGAAGGAAGGGTTAAAAATTAAGCTGATTAATATTCATAAATTATTATTATTATTATTATTATTATTATAATACCACATTTATATAGCGCTCTTTTCACACAGGTTATGTGCGTTCAAAAGCGCTTTATACATGGATGAAATCACCAACGGTTGCGGGCGGAACGAACAGCATGATTATCTATCCGGACAATAAAAGATATACAATAGATATACAATATAAATGAAATCACTAGCCGGAGGGAACCACATGATTCCCTCTATGGCAATGGGCGGCCGAATGAACCAACCCAAGTACCACTCGAGCCATTATATACACAAAACAGAAAATATAATTACGGAATCTGGTGCATACAGTAACCCAAGTGAATGAACACCCTACAGTGACCATAGGAGTTCAGTGCAAACAATGGCAATATCTTATCAAAGTACTGACAGTACTGAAGGTTTCGGACCATATATATGTCGATTGTGACTATACAATACGAAAAAGCTTGGTAGGGAAGGACTGGTACCATTGATACATAGTAAGATGACCTCTAAAGCATTATTTCCTGAACTAAAATGGTGTTTAATGGAACTGTTTGTTAAAATTGACAGGTCATCTGAACATAATTGCTGTGAACTTTTCTGAAAATCCTGTCAGTGTTTTAGATATTGTTTAAAGAAATGAATTGATGACTAGTAGCACACAGTGCAGTTCCAATAGCTCAATTTGCCACTGTGTGCCTGAAGTTTACTTAAATTGATATTTGAATGTAGTAAAGGGCCATTACTCTATTATTATTTGGCCGACATCATATAATGTGCCTCATGCACCTATCCATGTAAATACCCCGTCAAATTTAAATGAAATCTGAGCAAGCTGTTCCAAGATATGACTTCTAACAGTCACATTTCCTATATGGCTATCTGAAAGCAACAAAGGGTCATATTTCTGCTACTAACTGCTGGATTGTAACAGTATTTGGCGTGCATCAATCACTTATCCATCTATACACTACAACCAAGTTTGGATAAATTATATATGCCATGTATGCCAACTGGTATTGGTGAGCAAAATATCTAAATTGCAACCAATAACAGGCCATTAGTGATCACTTGGTTACCATGGCAACCAACACTTTTGAAGCAACTGCATATATATCCCTACTGACCAATTTTTCGAAAAATCTGATATGTAAATTGTGACCCATTCAGAGGACACCACTCCATTACCATGGCAACCAAGTATTTCAAAACAACTTGACTGAGTTTGGGGTACCCAAATACCCCACAATGCCAATTTTCAGCAAATTTGAATATCTAAAATTTTGACCAATCAGATCCCACCATTCAGTTTCCATACCAACAAATCATTTCGATAGACATACCAATCAATTCTGAGTGTCCCGACATACCAATTTTTGGGCAAAATCGAACAATATCTGAATTTGTCGAAAAAGATCTAAATTTTCGACCAATCAGAGCCACCATTCAGTTACCATGGCAACCAATTTTTTTTAAAAAGACCTACAAATTAGTCCTGAGTGCCAAAATATACCGTCATACCAATTTTAGCAAAATCAACCAATACATGTACTTTCGAAACCCATACCAATTGATTTGGAGTACTAAAACATCCCATGATACCAATTTTCAGCAAAAAATCGAATGATATATAACTTCGCCAAACAATATCTAAATTTCGACCAATTATAGCCAACCATTTAGTTATGGTGATTTTCAAAAAATAAAAAGTGGGATGTACATCTGCATGTATCAAGCAATATTCATATGAAGTTTCATTAGGATCGGACAATTACTTAGTCTTACTGAGAAATCCGTTGGACAAGTTCACGACGGAAGAAGAAGAATTGGAAGAATCAGAATTGGAAGAAAGAATAATAAGAATAAGAAACGGAGCAAACACAATATGTCCCTCTACTTCATTTTGGGATATTATTAAATACCAGGGGGTGAAAATAACAGCATGATATAACATTATGTAAAACATACAATAAAATAATTCCACTATATCTCTTTTATAACTACTAACTCTCTATAATTGGAGTAATTATCCTTAAATGCTTACAACCTGGTACCAAGTCTCCTAAGACATTACACACATTATAAACATGGATCTTAGAGAACTGAAAAGTCTACGATCAATGTTTACGATGCTTGTCACACATGATGTAAACATATAAGTATGATCTTCCAAACTCAACATAAATTACTTCTGATGCATTCAGAATACAGATTGCTTTTGAGACTCAAGGTTATCCATATATCTCCAGGGCGTTTCACTACGGTCCGTGCTCCTTCGTGCTGAAGGGTCAGTGCCGAATATTATGGGGTTTTTTTTTTTAGCTTTCTTCAACTTCAACTATCACTACTTATTATGCAGTGCACTGAATATTAAATGTACGTACTTCAAATAATAAATATGGACAATATTAGCCAATAAGCTCGATAAAAGGTTTTTCTAATAATAAAAAAAAATAATGCTTAAATTGTGGCCGATTTTAGGCTGCGAAATTCATATCCGCGGATATGAGTCATACCCGTCATATCGGGTGTTTATACGGTATCTTGCAATTTCCAGTTGTTATCTTCATTCCCATAGTTCTCGTGTAATGTGTAGAGATTGACGATGTTCCGACCATTATTCATTACTGTTTTCTCCTTAACGTTGTCTATACCAATCCGACAAATTCAAGAAATGCTTGTAGATTTCAAAATATCCGCCCGACTTTCAGAAGTCGATTACTTTCTGGGCCATTTTTACCGGCGCTCTGTGGTATATATTCGTACGCGACCAAATTTATCATATAACGCAGCATTTTACATGGCAAAATTATTGGTAATTGAAACAGTTGCATCCGCATTTTAAATAATTGACACAAATACCAAATGAAGAATTATCGATATCGTTTATCCAACGCATTGCACTTGGAACTATATTTTTTGTCTAAGGGTGTTAACAAAATCACATTTTTGGCAAAATGAAAGTAGAAATACGGGTGAAATACACCCGTAGACAACTAAATCGTTTAATCGGCGCTACGTGATAAACATTCTGTCAACGTTAAACCATTCAAAATTTCTGCATTTGGGCTAATGAACGTATGCATTGTAAGCATAAATTGATATTTCGTAGTATAACAGTGGTCTGATTGCGCATTATGGGATATGATTTTCTTTATAAATTTGCTTGAGGTATGCCATGGGGATGCATTACTATTAGGTTTCGGAAAGTAGTCCGAAACCTAAAAATGATACAGCCTTCCGAAGTCACAATCCAAAGTTGGTCGGAAAGACCACTCACAACCAGAGACTTGGGATCAGGGTCCCACTTTAACATGAAAACATGTTGCTCTCAAAGGCATAATTTTTTTCATGAATATTCATACAGCAAAATGGTCAAGTTCAAAACATCTGGCTTTTTTTTCTCTTTGCAAAAATTTATTATTATAGAAATTTCCATTGGCAAAAAATGCAGAACCTTTTAACCCTTGATTTGATGAATGTTCATGTAAGAAATAAGAAATACATGTATATAAATATCAATTAGCTGATTTTTTAATGTTGCTTTGAGCAATGGAAGAAAGTGTAAAATCTTTAGATCTTGTAAAAGGCAGTATTAGGTGTGTGCATGAGGTAGAGTTCAATCAAAGTTTCTGCAACAATTTTACTATGCAGTGGTGTTGTTGTTATTGTTGTTGTTTTAAAGTGTTATTATTACTTTAATATATGATTTGTTGTACAAGATGCAGGCAGCTACCAAACAACCTAATGCCTAACAAATCAACAGTTACTGACTGTACAATAAAACCTCTCTATAACAGCCACTAAATTAATTACATCAAGTTGTTTGTCTTAAAGGCAGATGGCTGCTTAAAGCAAGGTGAAAGTAAAACAGAACGCTCCTATAGGAGCGTTCTGTTTTAACTTTCACCTTGCTTTAAGTGGCCACCTGCCCTAAATACCAAATAATTAACACAATTTAGTGGCCATTATAGAGAGGTTTCACTGTACATTACTGGTGAATTAGTGATAACGTTCGCAAATATTTTGGAGCCAGTTGGAGTTACCTGATGTCTCATCAGGATCCAAACTGTCTGACACTCTGAACTGGGTTTTTAAACTAATTGAAGAACATGTACTTTAAGAACTAAAACCGATGAAAATATTAACAGATGATAAGTACTCCCAGAGTGCAGAAGATTAAAACATAATAACCTCAACTGTCTAGTTATCTTCTTAAGCCTACAAGCTTTCACTAACCTGTTACCTGAAAGAAACACCTTTGCAAAAAGTGTGGACCCAGATCAGACAGTTCCGGTATTAGATGCCTGATCAGGGTCTGTTCTGTTTGCTTATGGCTTTGAATCTACAGTTTCTGCCATGTTTAACCCTTTCCCTGATGAATATTCATATAGGAAAAAATGATGTCATGAATATTAACAAGATTATGTTTCATAATGGCATATGAACAATGGACATTTTGGCTCAGGAAGAAGCTGTAGATCAGATCTATATTACACCATAGCAAACAGAGCAGACCCTGATCAGACAGCTCCTATAGGAAAAGGGTTAAACCATCCCATGTTCATATAACTTATATGCCATTATAAAAATTTATCTTATTAATATGCATGATGTCAATATGTCTTCCATGCATCCATGAACATTAATCAGGTATTGATGAAAAGTGTAACTTAATTTGCACATTTAGCCTTCATGTTCAAAGTATTTCTGCATGTAAAATGTTTAACCATTCCTTGTCAAAGAAAACCTGGTCAAAGTGTCAAACAGTTTTAAAGTGTCAAACACTACTGTTAAGTTCATTAGTGTCTCAGCAGAATTCTATTTTAACCCATTCTTTCGTAGGCTATTTTTAGACCCAATCACTTTGAATAAATCTACCGAAAAGGAACATTTACTAGAGAAAAGGAAAAGTGTAGACTTGTGTAGTATTGAAACCATTGTGGTAAATAGAGCATTTGCTCCTATGGAGCAAATGCTCTATTTATCACAATGGTTTCAAGAAGTGACTATTACAGAGGTGTAGAAAGGCGACTGTTTATGGAGGAAAGGGTTAAACTATTTTCAAAGGTAAATGGATTTTCCAACAAAATGTATTAATAATAGTTTTGCACGAAGAACTTTATTTGAACCTAAATGTTTTTGAAGAAAACAAAAAGTTTAATAACCTCATTTGCACTTGTCAGTATTACTTTTCTGAGACCCCATAGCTTTTTAATTATTAACCCTTTGAATGCAGAAATTTCAGAGCTGAGTGGCCACTCAGTGTTTGTCAGAAGGGTCCATTCAGTATGAAATACTGATATGCTACAGGATTTTGAATGACAAGCAGTGCAGACCTTGATCAGAGGGCTCTTCTAGGACCCCTATAATCTGGGTTTATACTGTTTGATAGATACATGTACAGTACTGATCTCTTTACCATACTCAAAGGGTTGAAGATGAACAGTTTATAGGTATTTAACTCTGCATGCTAGCAGCGAAACCATGATTACCTATGCAAACAGTTTGGATCCAGTTGAGACGATGCATATTATGCAGCGTCTCATCAGGATCCAAATTGTTTGTCACTTTGACCATATTTTTGTATAGAAATGAGAGAAATTTTATTTTCAGGATTGAACCAGACAACAACAATTGTTGCAGACAAAAAGTTACTTAGCATATAAAGTGTAACAACAGACCATTTAAACTGAATTGTGCATAACCTGCCAAGGGCAAAAGTATTTCTGTCAGAAATTTTGCAATGACTATCAGTATTAATGCATTTTTCATTGCCTTGAGGTTTCATAAAATCTTCATTTTGTTCTTAACCTTTTACTCCAATTAGATATGCTTTTAGAATTGCCTTTGATAACAGCGTAGACCCTTTTCAGATGGCTCCAGTTTAAGGAAGGTCAATTCTGTTTGCTTATGAAATTATATAGATCTGTCTTTTGACGGTTTTACAAACAGAGTAGACCGAGTTCAGAGGTCTCTGAAGGAGCCGTCTGATCAGGGTCTGTTCTGTTTATCCCTTTTCTCCATAAACACCTTTCTACGCCTCTGTAATAACCACTTCTTGAAACCATTGTGACAAATGCAGCATTTGCTCCTATTGGAGCAAATGCTCTATTTATCACAATGGTTTCAAACTACAAAATTCTGAAATTTTACTTTTCTCTAGTAAATGCTCCTTTTGGGTAGATCCATTCAAAGAGGTTGGATCTAAAAATAGCCTATGGAGGAATGGGTTATGAAATAATATAGATCTGATTCTATTGTTTATGTCATGATAACAATATTCCTCGTTCATAACGCCATTATAAACAAATCAGTAGATTAATATTCATAATGACATTATGTTTGGCATCAGCAGCCAGGGAGTAAAGAGTTAACCCATCCCCTCATATAAACATGTTTTCACGCATTTGCAAACAGAATAGACCAAGATCAGACGGCTCCTATTAATATAATAGGAGCAGTCTAATCAGGGTCTGCTCTGTTTACTAATGGAATTTGACAGATCTGTGTCTTACGCCTCCGTAAAAGTCATTTTTTGAAACCAATGTGATAAAAACAGCATTTGTTCCAAAGGAGCAAATGCTCTATCTATCAAAAAGGTTTCAAAACTACACAATTCTATTTTTCTTTTCAGTAGCATTATCCAAAGAGAATGGATCTAAAAATAGCCTATGAGGTAATAGGTTAAGAAGAAATAAATTCTCACAGCAGAAGAAAGGTTCAAAGATAAAACAAATGCTTGAAGAATTATTTAGCAGAAAAGTTTACAAGTTTGACATATGTATGTATGTATGAAAGTTCTAAGACTACTTATATCGTTGTTTATACTGAGGGATCGGACATGCATTTTGTGATAAAGCACTTATCACTGCAGATATTTCAAACGTGTAAATTTTGTGTATCCTGGTAGATAATTAACCAGATATGATTGCTTATCATTTTTACAGATTTTCTTGGCTTGTTAGGTCTGCCTTCAAAGATAAAGATGTATTTTTTGTTTTATATTTCTTTTGAATTGTGGTGATTAAAGAGAAACACATGCCCATCAATATCAAAATATTTGATATGCATATAAATATATTAACCTAACTCAATTATTTTAACCAAGATAAGTAAAGAAACAGATACATTATGCCCACCTAACAGTTTCAAAATTTAGGTTCAAGGCTATCCTAACAATTTATTTTCAAATTTAACCCTTTCCTTCATAAATCTGCTTTTCTACGCCTCTGTAAAAGTCACTTCTTGAAACCATTGTGATAAATAGAGCATTTGCTCCAAAGGAGCAAATGCTCTATTTATCACAATGGTTTCAGAAAAACATAATTCTAAAACTTTTCCATTTCTCTAGTTAATGCTCCTTTTCGGTAGATTTATTCAAAGAAGTTGGATCTAAAAATAGTCTATGGGGGAATGGGTTAAAACCAACATCAAAACTCTGATGTGTTTGAACTTCTATGTCACAAACTCTGTGTTCAGTAGAACCTGTCTTAAGTGGCCATAGAAAAGGGTCTGTAAGCCATAAATACACCTTTCCACACCTTTGCAGCAAGAGTTACAAAAGACCCAGATCAGACCGCTCCTATAGGGCTTGTCTGATTTGGTCTGCTCTGTTTGCTTTTGGTATAATATAGGTATATATATAATTCTACAGTTTCTGTCTGAACTAAAATGTGCTTTGTTCATACGCCTTATAAAATTTAAATTAATTAATATTCATGATTTCATTTTTTTTCATGAATATTCATGTGGTAAAGGGTTAAATCTTGATGAAAGCACAAGTTACATTATTATCATATTATCTGGAACAAAAATGTTTGCATTATCCATGATTCACCTTTAACCCATTCCCTCATAGGCTATTTTTAGATCCAACCCCTTTGAATAAATCTACCGAAAAGGAGCATTAACTAGAGAAGAGAAAAAAAATAAGAATTTTGTAGCTCTGAAACCATTGTGATAAATAGAGCATTTGCTCCTTAGGATTTGCTCTATTTATCACAATGGTTTCAAAATGTGACTTTAGATGCGTAGAATTTAAGGCGTATTTATGGAGGAAAGTTAATGGCAAAACATACTGATAGGGTAACACTACTTGACAGAGTCACTTTTCAATGCTTTTTCAAACAGAGTAGACCAAGATCAGATAGCCTCCTACAGGAGTCGTCTGATTTGAGTCTGCTCTGGTTGCTCCAGTAATTCTGAAGTTTCTGTTGTAGCAAAATTTCCTTTGTTCGTTTGCCATTATAAAAATTCATCTCATTAATATTCATAATATCATTAATTCTTACATAAATATTCATGAGGTAAAGGGTTTGTAGCAAAAAATGAGTAATAACAGATTTTTCTTTATCACAAACAATACTTTTTTTTCAGATATGCTTAGCTCAGCATTCTGCAACTATACTGAGGGCTGGTTCATTCTGAAAACCAGCAAGCACTAACCTACAAACCTGGTTTATTAAATCCCTGCTTCCTAGTGTTGGAAGATGATTTTCATCAAATATATTTTAAGTATCACACCAATTACCCCAAGTATTCAGACATTCAAACACAGGTAAACAGTGCCAACCTAGATCAAACTGATCCAGGGTCTACATTATCTGCTAACATGTCAATCTATTACCAGGCTATTTTTAGATACAAGCCCTTTGAATAAATTTACCAAAAAGGAGCATTAATTAGAGAAAAGGAAAATTTTAGAATTTTGTAGTTTGAAACCATTGTGGTAAAGAGAGCATTTGCTCCTATAGGAGCAAAATTTTAATGCTCTATTTATCACAATGGTTTCACAAAGTGACTTTTATAGTCGTCAAAAGTCGTCAGTATGAGGGAAAGGGTTAATGCTCTTTTTCGGTAGATTTATTCAAAGTGGTTGGATCTAAAAATAGCCTATGAGGTAATAGGTTAATGTTATCAAAATGGTACAAGCTATTGATTTGTTCAGCTTTACTAACTTGTGGAGAGAAGAGACTGAATGTCTGTATATTTAGGGTAATATTATGGTATTTTAACTTTTTGGTATAGTAAGTTCATTTTGGCAATAACACCAAGTACCCACCTGACACAGAGTATTATGATGCCAATCATCCCAATGATTATGATCATTGCCACGGCAACCGCTATTCCCACAAATAATGCCACTGAAAATGAGAACAAAAACAACGATAAGAGTAAGAAAAAGAATAATTGTGCAGAAAAATGTCTTAACTAGAAGTTTACCAATTAACCCTTTGCCTGTTCTATATTTATTCCAAATTTCAATACCTACCGAATATTCATGGACAAAATAGTATAGATATAATGAAATATGGAAGGTGCAACATTGTAGCCATTTTACAGATCTATCATATTCCATATACAAACAGAGTAGACCCTGATCAGATCACTCCTATAGGCGCCATCTGATCTGGGTCTACTCTGTTTGCAAAGGTGCATAAAGGTGAATTTATGGAGTAGAAAGGTTAATTGTAAGTTCATGTATCATTCTTTTCAATAAAAATTCAACAAGAGGGTCATGGTGGCCATAAATCACTCACCTGAGTACTATCAGTTCAAATATCAACCCTTGAATTTACTCCATACATGTAATGGTCTTTGAGGCCTTTGCAAACAGAGTAGACCAAGAAACTGTAGGAGCCAATTCTGATCAGGGTCTGCTCTGGTGAATATCGAGGGCTTGGTGCAAAACTATTGTAAGGATTAAGCAATAAAGAAATGAAGTTACTTGAGTTGAACCTGTAAAATATGCCATCTTTTCATAAATCAAGGGCAATTAACTCTAGATCTACTAATCAAATTTTGTTCATGATTTTATTTGGCCGAAATACCATAACCATACTTATACATTGTCTCATTGTAAAGCTTATTCATAAAGAATGAAAGGCCCTAGAGTATAATACCTCTATAAATATGCCTTTCTACACCTCTGTAATAACCACTTCTTGAAACCATTGTGATAAATAGAGCATTTGCTCCTATAGCAGCAAATGCTCTATTTATCACAATGGTTTCAAACTACAAAATTCTAAAAAAAAATCCTTTCTCTAGTTAATGCTCCTTTTTGGTATGCAACAGCGAGGCTGTTAGGTATATAAGCACTATAAACTCTCCTTGCCAGGGAGTTAACTCACTGGCGACGTGGTTTAAGTGCTTGGAAATGTTACAAAGTTAAGCAACAGTCTGTGCGGCTACTGGCTGGATGGGTGACCACCAGGAATTGCCGATGGTTCACTTTACAGGTAGATTTATTCAAAGTGGTTGGATCTAAAAATAGCCTATGGAGGAAAAGGTTCTCAGTGTTATTATACCTTCTGATCCTTCGAGATCATTAATTTCAGTACTTCTTGTTCTGAAAATTGAATACCGCTTAAGCCGGTGCTAGGGGGTGTGAGCAGTGTTGCACTTTCAATTACTGCTCATGAACAGACTCAATAAAACCAAGTCTGCAATTTTCTCTTTTTGTGTTGCAATTTTTGCTCTCGGGGGATCACCTCCCTTCAGAATTTTTAATAACCGTAAGTATTCAGAGTGACAAACCTAGGCAAATAGTGCAGACCCAGATCATACTATCATGTCAGTCTAAGCTAAAGCTGCAAAAGCGGTCCTCAACTCAGCTGTACAAACTGGAATAGCCGGGAGGCTGGGTGTCAGAATACTTAAGGGGGTATGTCAGGTTGGTAAATCAAAAGCACAGAACTCTAGACCAATTAGTCCAATTTCGACCATAATGAAACTTGTCCAATTATCTAATTAATGGCCAAACAATAATTATCCTAAATATTTAAGTAAACAGTGTAGACCCAGATCATCAGGGTCTACACTATTTACTAGTATTTCAGGTGAATTTAACCCTTTCCCTGTTCTCTATTTATTCCAAATTTCAATGCATGTACCTACCGAATATTAATGGACAAACTAGTTATAATGAAATATGGAACGTAGAACATTGCAGCCATTTTAGATACTAAAGAAACAGATCTTTCAGGTGGAGGGATGGGCTGATGAGGCAAAACCATTGTATTACATTACAAGAATTAAAACAATAAACTACTAATCCTATGAATAAGAGAAGTGAGTGTATTAACATTTTCAAACAGTGTACTGATACCATATCAGAGTGTTCCTCTAAGTCCCCTTGTTATCATATTGGTATGTAGCCAGTGTTTTGTCATTCAAAATGCTCTAGCAAGTTACAGCCTTTCATATTAACCCTTTCCTCCATAAATACACCTTTCTACGCCCCTGTAATAGCCACTTCTTGTAATAGCCACTTCTTGAAACCATTGTGATAAATAGAGCATTTGCTCCATAGGAGCAAATGCCCTATTTATCGCAGTGGTTTCAATACTATACAATTCTAACATTTTCCTTTTCTCTAGTAAAATAAAAAATGCTCCTTTTTGGTAGAATTATTCAGAGGTTGGGTCTAAAAATAACCTACGAGGGAATGAGTTAATTAGATTATTTTTTTTATAATAGCATGCAAACATGGGAAGTTTTGGCCATGGTCAAAACTGTAATATCAGATCTTTATTATTTCATACGCAAACACAGTATACCCTGATCAGCTAGCTCCTTACAGGAGCTGTCCGATCTGGGTCTGCACTGTTTGCAAAGGCATAAAACAATGTTTCTATGGAGTAAAGGGTTGAACAAAGTAGGACTAGTATTAAATATCAGTGTATGAAAATGAATTTCATTTGATTCCAACAAGTAGCACCGATATTCTTACCCATGTCAGACACCACATTCGGGGTTTCGCCTTGTGTAGCATTGGCTGTTCCCCCAGGTGTCTGGACTTCACTCTCGCCATCTCTGTCATTGGAATTCTTGTTGTCAATTGTCCTGCTCTCCGAACCCGGATAACCCAAATGACGACGCATGGACTCTCCGCAGAATATCTCTATGTAGTCCCTGTCTTCCTTGGCTGTAAAACACATATACATTGTTATTAACCCATTCCCTCATGTTGACGCCTTTTGACGCCTCTGTAAATACTGACGCCTTCTGATGCCTCTGTAAAAATCACTTTCTGAAACCATTGTGATAAATAGAGCATTTGCTCCTTAGGAGCAAATGCTCTAATTATCACAATGATTTCAGAACTACAAAATTCTAAAATATATGCCTTGTCTAGTTAATGCTCCTTTTTGGTAGATTTATTCAAAGAGGTTGGATCTAAAAATAGCCTATGAGGGAATTGGTTAATTATAATGTTCCTATCGTCACATAAACCTATAACTCTTTCCTTCATATAAATACCTTTTCATGCCTACTGCAAACACAGTAGACCCAGATAAGACAGCTCCTGAAGGAGTTGTCTGATCAGGGTCTGCTCTGTTTGCTTATGGAAGAGTTAATAGATCTGAGTTTACAGTTTCCGTCACGGTGAAAAAATCCCTTTGCCATGTTACATTTTACCGATTCTGTCCATGAATATTAATGTGGTGAAAAAATCATGAAAACATCTTAACCTGATTTCCCTCATATAAACATGTTTTCATGCATCTGCAAACAGAGTAGACCCAGATCAGACAGCTCCTATAGGAGCCGTCTGATCAAGGTCTGCTCTGTTTGCTAATGGTATTTGATAGATCTGTTTCTATACTTTCTGAAATGGCCACAATGTTGCGCCTTCCATATTTCATTATAACTATTTTGTCCATGAATATCCAGTAGGTATTGAAAATTGTAATAAACACAGAACAGGGAAAGGGTTAACTGATGAATATTCATGTGAATTAATGACTATATGAAAATTAATTAACTTTTATAATAGAATTATGATCATGAATAAGGTAAAGAGTTAATGTAAATGGCTTTACACCAACCCGTTTTAACCCATTTGCTCTCAGTGCTTCCATGATTATATATTGGATTAGTCCATTTTTTATCTAAGGGGTGTCTGACCTAAATTTTCAATTTCGTTTTGTTTTATATTGAACTTCCTATCAGCAAACAGTGTAGACTCTTGATCAGACGCCGCATTATGCAGCGTCTGATCAGAGTCTACACTGTTTGCCTATGTCCCATATATGGGATCATGGGAACAAATGGATTAACCTTTTACTTGATTATGCCTGCTTTACCACACATTTGCAAACAGAGTAGACCTAGATCAGCCAGTGTAGGAGCTGCCTGATCAGCATCTGCTCTCATTGTTTATATGTTACGGATTCTCTACTGATTGGCAAGGCAATGAATTTTCTGAATTTTCCTAATATTATGTTTCAATACTACAAGAATTAAAATATTTTGTATTCATAATAGACAGATTCTCCTCTGTTGAGACATTTTAAGCTTTTGTTTCCTAGTTCCATAAAGGGGCATAAAACACCTAGAGAGTTATGGCCCTTGGTCAGATTTGTAGCTCTTGTGATGGTGAACAGTGTGTGAAGTTTTATAAAATTTGCTTGAATAGTTTTAAAACAATAGGGAACAAAGCTTTTTGTTAAGTCTTAAAAATTAGGTCAGAGGTCAAGGTCACAAGTCAAAAACGTAACATTGATGGTAAGGCCTTGCCACAAGGGATTCACATATGATATATGAGAGCCCTGCTGGTCAAAATGACAGAGTACATCTTAATTTTTATTTCCTACGTCCATTAAGTAGCATAGTTTTGTATAAAACAAAAAGGCCTTACAGAGTAATGGCCCTTGGTCAGATTGTAGCCCTTATGATGGTGAACAAGTGTGTGGAGTTTCATAAGAATTGGATGATTTGTAAAGAACTTAATATAGCCAACATTAAAGTTTCCGCACAACAACAATGACGACAATGACAATGACGACAATGGCAACAAGGACGTCAGAGTTATAACAATTATAACTCATGTCTTTTTCTTCAAAATAAAAAGACAAGGTAAAAATCATCTGCTACCATGTTTTGCTTACTTTTGATTTGTTAACCCTTTCCCTCATATAAACGTGTTTTCACGCATTTGCAAACAGAGTAGACCCAGATCAGACGGCTCCTAGAGGAGCCGTCTGATCAGGGTCTGCTCTGTTTGCTAATAAAATTTGATAGATCTGTTTCTTTACTTTCTAAAATGTCTACAATGTTCCACCTTCCATATTTCTTTATAACTATTTTGTTAATGAATATTCAGTAGGTATTGAAATTTGGCCTAGATACAGAACAGGGCAAGGGTTAAAACTTGGACAAACTATTGACCAATTGACCATTAAGTGTCAAACAACTTGGATCCTGATCAGATGTTGTGTAAGTCGGAGTCTCTTCTGGATCCATGCTGTTTACAAATGCCTGTCAGCTCATACTTAGCAGACAAAGGTAAGAAAAAGAAACAAATATTTACAGTGGAAGTATTCGACAAAATAGATATGCCCTGTAAATTGCCTTAATGCAAACACTGAATGAGTAGACCCAGATTAGATGGTTCCTGCAGGAGCTATCTCATCCGGGTCTGCTCTGTTTTCTAATGCTTCTACAGTTTCTGCCAAGGCCAAACAGAGGCCTTCGTGGCTGAGTGGTTAACCCTTTCCCTCATATAAACATGTTTTCACGCATCTGCAAACAGAGTAGACCCCCATCAGACAGCTCCTAGAGGAGCAGTCTGATCAGGGTCTACTCTGTTTGCTAATAGAATTTCAAAGATCTGTGTCTTTACTTTCTAAAATAGCTACAATGAACCACCTTTCAGATTTGATTATAAGTGTTTTGATCATGAATATTCAATGGGTATTAAAATTTGGACTAAACTGACTGAACAGGGAAAGGGTTAAGGTCTCTGACTGACATTATCATTTAGTCCTTCACTGCTGTCGTTAGAATCCCTGTCTGAGCATTTGGATTTTTCATGTGAGGAAGCCTTCCAGATGGCTTGCGGTAGTTTGTTGGTTCTACTTGGGTGTTCCTCTGTGCACAAAATAATGCAATTTCTTCCATGCACAGAAAAACCTCTAGGGTCTTCCACCACCTGTAATCATTTGGATTAGTGTGATTTATGACTGAAATACTGTTAACCCTTTCCTTGATATAAACATCTTTTCAAGCATTTGCAAACAGAGCAGACCCAGATCAGATGGCTCCTATAGGAGCCCTTTGATCAGGGTCTGCTCTGTTTACTATTGACACAATACAGATCGTATTCTACAGTTTTGTCAAAGCAAAAAGTTTCCTTGAATATTTTACCATATAAAAATTCAGCTAATAGATATTCATTATGTCATTATTTTTTACATGAATATTGAACAGGGAAAGGGTTAAAGCAAGTGTGAAACCCTGAAATGAACAAACAAATCATATGCACAATAAAAAAAATAATCTAATTAATATTCATGATGTCAAGTCAATAAATATTCATAACATCGATATCAAGGATTACCCGATTTTGGCATAATATTAGGTAAAGGTTTATGCTTAGGATATACCATGAAACAACTTCAACTCTTAACTTCATTAATATTCAGATGAAGTAATGGCATTATGAATGTTAACTGAACTTTTATAGCGATATGAAAGACAGAATTTTTGGCTCTGACGAAAACTGTAGAATCGGATTTTTATTTTCTCATAAGCAAATAGAGTAAGACTCTGATCAGATTGCTCCTAAATAAGCTGTCTGACCTGGGACTACTCTTTTTGCAAAGGCATTAAAAGACATACCAATTCTGTCATATAGACACCTAAAATTGGACACTTCTAAAAAAGTCACTTTTTGAAACCATTGTGATAAGTAGAGCATAATGCACCAAAGGAAAAAAATGCTCTATTTATCACAATTGTTTCAAAATTACACAATTCTGAAAAAATCCTTTTATCAAGTAAATGCTCCTTAAGCTTTTCGGAAGATTTTTCCAAAGAGGTAGGGTCTAAAAATAGCCTATGAGGGAATGGGTTAAAGGGCAAGTCTCAGGGGCCACCGACATGACAATCAGGACACAAAGCTCTAGGTAACGGAGAATTTGGGGAATCTTGGTATCACCATTTTATACATTTTTCCATCAAACCCTACCTTGCTTGAATTCATTTGAATCTCCTCTCCGAGACAATGCTAAAACCTACCAATGAGAAGGGGTTTGGCTTCATGAGAAGCATGAGATTTAGATAGACCAGTACACCACTTGTCTACAATTCTAGTCAAAAAAGATGGTAATACCAACTTATACCTTTTGCCTGGATCCACACATATCCTTGAGACTTTGGAGATTTGTTGGTAAAGGTCAAGGTCACAGATCTTACATTGTTGCTGTAAATGTTTCGGAAAGCATACAGTCCATGGTTCCCACAGTTTATTTCCTTCTGGTGCCCATCTTCATCTCGTATTTCTATTTCCTGAAAGCATTGGTCCCCTGCATCTGACCGAGTGATGAGTATGTCCAATGCATGTATGTCAATGCCAACCTGGTTCCCTGTTTTAATGAGGCACTGGCATTTCTGGTCCCCAGCTTTGATGGGAAATGGATAGTTTTCATTGGAGAGGTACAAAAGTTTCCCTTTCTGTTGCTTGTCTGAGCAGAGGGACAAAATGTCCTCATCTAGAAACAGAAAGCGTAAATTTACATATGGCCTGCAGAGTATTTCACAGACTTATAATTATGCAATAGTAGTAAGTCATAAACATTAAGTCTAATTATCCTGTGTGAAAAGGTTAGTCAATTCATATTCACTCAATATGGCTGAAATTCATAGTCAAACTTCGAGGACCATACAAATTACTTCGAGATAATAGAAGTTTGACTTTTATCCAATTTCAAATCTAGACAATTTCTCAAGTTCACAGCTTCCTACAGGAGCTTTCAGCATTACTTTAGACCTGCATTAAGCTGTCATATGTTTGTCTAGATATGCGTAGTGAGACATTAAATTTTTAGAACAAGTTCCTATTGTAAATTTTGGAAGGACCAAACTTTTAGTTCGAGTTATTCTGAAGTTCGAGTTATCCGAGTTTGAGTTATCGGGATTCCACTGTATTTAACCTTTTACTCCATAAATACGCTTTTCTATGCCTTTTCAAACAGACAAGACCCAGATCAGATGGCTCCTATAGGAGACGTCTGGTCAGGGTCTGCTCTGTTTGCTTATGAAATAATAAAGATACGATTCTATAGTTTCTGCCATATTATTATAATAAGATCCGCATGCGGCGCCAATGCTCGTCTGATTTGGTGCTTGTCCAGATAAATTAAAAACTTCTGAAAAACATAAATGGCCATAACTCCAAAATTTTGAAATGAAGAGTTATGGATCTTATGTAGGGGCCGTCCCCTCAATGAGATCTACTAACCTATGAAGTTTCATGTTGATACCTCTTATACTTTTTGAGTAATGAGCTGCATTAAAGTTTTTGCAAGCCAACGACAATGATGCCAACGCGAATGACGACAACACCTGCGACCCAGTGATCACAATAGCTCGACTTTTCTTCGAAAGAGACGAGCTAAAAATTAATTTAATCAATATTCATGGTTTCATTATTTCTAACATGAATATTCATGGAGGAAAGGGTTAATTACCACAGAATTATTTGAAATAACCCTTCAACATGACAGGGATGCCTTTTAAAAACTTGCAAACAGAGCAGACCCAGATTGATCAGGGGGCTCCCACAGTAGGAGCTATCTGATCAGGATTTGTTTTGTTTGCTTATGAAACATTTAAAGCTGATTTCAGAGCTACAGACATACCAAAATACTAAAGTCGTCATTTCTCCACCAAACCCTATCCTGTGACCACTCTTTAGAATCATCTCTTCGAGACGATTCTAAAGAGTGGTCACAGTATAGGGTTTGGTGGAGAAATAAAGGAACTATTGTTGAAAATGTTAAAATTTACGCATCTTAATTATCTGGAGCTCTGGATTTTACAATTTCTCCCCTGTTCAAAAATTCCTTGTTCTTATGCCATTATAAACATTTAACTACTGTATATTCATATATTCATTATTTCTTAACCCGTTACTGAATGAATATTCATTCAAGAAACGATGGCATCATGAATATTAATTAGGTTAATCTTAAAATGGCATTTTAACCCTTCGCTTGCTGAATTTTAAAATACATTTCTCCTTCTTTACCCATGCCCTGTTGTATAATTACATATATATTCACTGTGTACACATATTTCGCTGTGCAATCACTGCTGTGGAGTGCACTGGTTGCACAATCAACTTGTAAATAGTGCAGACCCTGATGAGACAGCTCCTGCAGGAGCTGTCTCATCTGGGTCTTCACTATTTACAGGTAGGTACATTGACGTGAATAGCAAGCGAAGGGTTAACACATGAATGTTTTGCAAAAGTATGAACTATAGAATCAAATATATTTCATTCCATAAGCAAACAGAGCAGACCCTGATCAGATAGTTCCTACAGGAGCCATCTGATCTGGGTATACTCTGTTTGCAAAAGCATATTTACGGAGGAAACGGTTAATGAATATTCATGGCCTTACCAGGTATACAGTCATGTACAACAGACATGTAATCAGTGGTTGGTCTGTTACCCCTTGGCAATGCAGTGCATCCCTGATGAAATATTGTTAGTCTCAATGTCACAAAAGTAGGAACTATAGAATCAAATCTATTTCATTCCATAAGCAAACAGAGCAGACCCTGATCAGATAGTTCCTACAGGAGCCATCTGATCTGGGTCTACTTTGTTTGCAAAGGCGTATTTATGGAGGAAATGGTTAATGAACATTCACGGAGTAAAGTGTTATAGTAGTTATTGGCCTTACCAGGTATACAGTCATGTACAACAGACATGTAATCAGTGGTTGGTCTGTATCCCTTGGCAATGCAGTGCATCCCTGATGAAATATTGTTGGTCTCAATGTCGCAACTGCTTTGGCCTGAACACAGCATATTCAAGAATGGATATTTCTGGTCATTGACCACGAGGCAGTCAGTGTGGGTGGGCTGACAGCAGTCTACGGAGTGCTTCCTCCCGGCTCTGGAACACCCAGCATCCCGTTTGATGCCATAGAAGAGATTCTTGATGGCGACCTTGTGGCCTGGTGGACACTCCAGCAGAATTCGCTCATTGCCGCAGCCACTTGAGTAGATGTTGTGTGTAGCCACTGAAAGCACACCTGAAAATACATAAGTCCAATTTATAGTACTGATGAATGGATTATAAATCCAGGGTACATGTGAGTAAGTACATAACAACAATGTACACCAGTCCCCGAGGTTATAAAACTCTTTGCTGGAGTCCGAGATCATTCTTAAGCATCTGATTGGTCAGATTTTGAGCAACAAATACTTGAGATCAGATGGTGCCAAGAGAAGCCATCTGATCAGAGTCTGCTCTGTTTGCTTAGCATGTAATATAGATATTATATGATTCTAAAGTTTCTGCCACCATGGAAAATAATCCTATGTCCATGTACTATTATAGAAATTAATCAGATTAATATTTATGATGCCATGAATATTCAAGGAGTAAAAGGTTAATCCTCACTGTGCTTTGTATGAATTTTGTGATGGCCATTGCAAACAGTTTGGAACAAGATCAGATGCAAACTGTTTAACCCTTACAACGCTGAATTTTCAAATGGACTATTCCAAAATTCAAACAGGTTAAGTTTATGGTGAATATTTAGGGATTTTTCATGACAAACAGTACAAACCCTGATGAGACAGCTCCAAGACTCTCATCTGGGTATACACTGTTTGCAAAAGACATTAGCAACTTGTTTTCTGATTTGTAAGGGTTAATACTTTCATCATTGCCTTTGTAAAAAGAACAGAAGAAACATATTTTTCATTGAAAAAAGAGGCAGGTAACAGTTTTTTGCAGACAATTAAACTTTGCATGTAATGAGTTAGTGTATCTTGATCAGGTCTTGAATGAGACCAACAATTGGCAATTTGAACACCAGAGGAGGAAGCACTTGAAGTAATTGCTCCACTTCCAAGTGGTTCCACCATCTTCTCTTGTCCTGCTGATCAAAGTGTATTTAAATCTTAATCTGGATCTAGAAAAATTCAAAATCATACTACATCCTGGAAATACCCAGCCATTATCCAGTCTTAAACAAAGCAAAACTTGAAAACTGCAACTAAATATTTTGCAAAATGTAATGTAAGCATAATATCAAAATTTAGGAGCACTCCAAGTTTCTACATTTTCAAGGTTACAATTTGATGCCAAATATGGGCCTGGGGGTATGCTGAAGTTCAATGATTATCACATGCAGTTTTTTTCTCTGAGTTTGCAATTCTTGCTTCCATTGAGTGACTGTCTTTGTAAAAAATATCGTTCATTGAGAAAATGGGGGATTATAGACAGAATTACCTTCATTGCACAAAGTATTTGGACAAACTTAACCCATTCCCTCATATAAACGTGTTTTCACGCATCTGCAAACAGAGTAGACCCAGATCAGATGGCTCCTAGAGGAGCCGTCTGATCAGGTCTGCTCTGTTTGCCAATGGAATTTGATAGATCTGTTTCTATACTTTCTAAAATTGCTACAATGTTCCACCTTCCATATTCCATCATAACTAATTTGTCAATGAATATTCATTAGGTAATGAAATTTAAAACATAGAACAGGGAAAGGGTTAAGCAAATGTGCAGACCAAGACCATTATACTGCTCTTGATTGAACAGGTTCTACATTATGTCAGTATGATTTAACCCATTCCCGTATAGGCTATTTTTAGATCCAACCTCTTTGAACAAATCTACCGAAAAGGAGCATTTACTGCTAAAAAGGAAAATTTTTATAATTGTGTAGTGTTGAAACCATTGTGACAATGGTTTCACAAAGTGACTTTTACAGAGGCGTCAAAAGGCGTCTATATGCGGGAATGGGTTAAATGTTATAGAAATGATGATAAATGGATGTTTTCAGCTTTACAAACCCACTGAGAAAGGGTGTCAAACTACTCAACCCAAAATTACTTAATGAATATTCATGTAAGAAATAATGACATCATTAAAAGCATTTAGATGAAATTTTATAACGGAATAATACAGGAAAATTTAGCAATGACAGGAACTGCAGGATCAGGTCTATATTATTCCATAAGCAAACAGAGCAGACCCTGATCAGATTGCTCCATCAGGAGCCATTTGATTTGAGTGTACTCAGTGTTTGCAAAGGTGTGAACAGGTTTACTGATATACAGTAAAATTACAATGAGTCGACATGCGTCGACTCGACATTACGGCCTGACTCGACAATCTTTAATGGTCCCGAGAACTTGCCTTCTAATCCCTATGTAAACTATCCACACTGACTCGAAACACGGTGACTCGTTAAACACGCTGACTCGACATAGGTGCACAGCCCCGATAATTGTAATTACTATAATTGACAACACGCTGACTCGACATCAAAAACTGATCAGCCGACAGAAGATTTTCGCACCTCTATCGGTGATCACGCCAAAACACAAGCAAACTGTGTTAATGACTGCAATTATTCACACTTATGCCGGTGTTGACACTGTTCAATAAATTTTGATTGACATGACTATTTTGTATAAAAACAGCAGTTTCCACCAATGCTAAACACATGTATCTTGACTATATATCGAAAACATCAGTAAATACTTATTTATTCTGGATCCATTTTGTTAAAATGAATCATATACAGTGTTGTGCATTATGCATACTGTTTAGACCTATATGACGCACTTATGTATGAACGTTAGGTGTAATGCTGTTGATATTTGTCATGTTTGTTCGTATGAACAGATTTAATTTTTTTATAGGTTTGTGTTATTTTTGTTTATATTTTGGTCTCATGTAGAATATGTAAGGAATAAAATGAGCAAACGGTTATTTTGTCATTTAATTACCAGACAGTACATCTCACGAAAAAGTAAGTATTATAAACGCCGAAAATCATTTCAATACACAGAACACAGGAACATGTCTACCATCGGAATCGTCTGCAGTCACGATGGATTTTCAATGCGTTGAGTCGACATGCGGGCTGACTCGACATATCGGCGATCTCCCATGGTATGTCGACTCATCGCGATTTCACTGTACTTAAGATAGAAAAATGCTCATAGAATATGACTGCAACCAAATAGTTCATGACAGTAACTAATAAAAATAAATACCGATAAGCTAAAAACCAGCCATTGTCCTTGAACTCAGACTCAATAATCAAAAATATTCTCAAACATGTTTGGTTTGGTTCCCAGCTTCCATTTCATGGAGAGGACAAGTTGTTTGAGAATATACAGCAGTCGCAAGCAAGCAGATGTGTTGGTGGATTCTAAATCTGTGGTTTTAATGCTGATATTATGAAGAACCCTGGCTAATGACTCCAAGTATTTTGACACCTAATCTCCCCTCTCCACTTAACCCTTTCCCTGTTGAAAATTAAGGACATATGAAAAATACAAAAAAAACTTTAATAATAGCATAATTATGTACACATGAATGTTGTGGTATTAGATGATTTTGAAGTGTTAGATCTACTATCATAAGCAAACAAAGCAGACCCTGATCAGATGGCACCTATAGGAGCTGTCTGATCTGGGTTTACTCTGTTTGCAAACACATGAAAAAGCATTTATGTGAGGGAAAGGGTTAAGTAAAGCTGAATAAGTCAATTAGGTACCATTTTGAAAACTTTTAACACATTGGTGCCCAGCGTCTCTTAACCCATTCCCTCATAGGCTATTTTTAGATCCAACCACTTTAAATAATTCCACCGAAAAGGAGCATTAACCAGAGAAAAGGAATTTTTTTATAATTTTGTAGTTTGAAACCATTGTGATAAATAGAGCATTTGCTCCTATATTTATCACAATGGATTCAGTAGGTGAATTTTACAGAGGCGTAGAAAGGCGTATTTATGGAGGAAAGGGTTAAGAAGCTGTCTATAATGGTCTACACTGTTTGCAAATGAGTAAATACGCATCTTTAACCCATTCCCTCATATTGACGACTTTTGACAACTCTGTAAAAGTCAAAGCATTGTGATATATATCCTATAGGAGCAAATGCTCTATTTATCACAATGTTCTAATTCTAATTCTAAAATATTCCTTTTCTCTAGTTAATATAATTGCTTCTTTTCGGTAGATTCATTCAAAGAGGTATCTAAAAGTAGCAATATGAGGTAATGGGTTAACAAGTTATCGAGTCCATTCAGTATGAAAGGATTAGTGCATAGTAGCAAATGGTGTAGACCTTGATCAGACTGCTCCTCCATGAGCCATTTGATCTGTGTGTGCTACATGCTATAACTGCCCAAGTTTGTCTGTCCAACTGAACAAATTGAAAAGTAAAGAAAACGTAGCAGACTCCAATTTTACAGCAGTATTAAGGTTTGGTCAATATTTTAATGCATCATACCATGCACTCAATGTGCTGCCCGATATAATGGAGCTGCAGCGATACTTTATGGAAGGTTGCCATCAATCATGTTGAAGTTTTGTATCAAGATAATGTGCATTACTCTAAAAATTGGCACAGTCAAATAAATTTCCCATTCTTCAATTTCGTCTCCAGTTTAAAGACCTCCATTTTTCGACTGATATATTTGCTGATTTTGCAATTTTCACTGCTAACAACATTTCAAGTCAATAGGAAGTTAGACATGCAGCCTGCACTGCCACATAAATCGTAGCCTTTTTTGTACAAATACACAGATGAACCCTTTCCGTGCGGGAAACAAGTCACTAATGTTCTTTGCAAACAGTGTAGACTCAGGGTCTGTAGTTTGTCATGTTACACTATTTTTTACACAAGAGCCGTGTGCGGCGCCAACGCTCATCTGATTTGGTGCTTGTCCAGCAAAATTTAAACATTTTGAAAAATATAAAGGGCCATAACTCCAAAATTTTGAAATTAAGAGTTATGGTTCTTATGTAGGGTCCCTCCCCTAATGAGATCTACTAACCTATGACGTTTCATGTTGATACCTCTTATACTTTTCGAGTTATGGTTAATGTTAAGATTTCGGCCGCCGCCGGAGTTACAACTATAGCTCATACAGATGAGCTAAAATAAGGTAAATTTGATTTGTTTGAGTTCGGACATAGTCCATTTCAGTGATTCTGAGCATCTGGCCAGGATCTACTTTGTTGTCAAATCTTATAAAAGCTTGCAGATAATCGTAAGTGTTGATCCTGTACCTGATAAATATTCATGTAAGAACTAACTAACCCTTCCACCGCCCCAGTCGCATAAATGCACCACGACAAATATTGCAGTCCCAGATCAGACGCCGCCTTTTCAAGGTGGCGTCTGATTAGGGACTTCACTTTTTGTCTCAATCTCTATTTCGATATATATGTGCTTTAATTCCTTTGAAATTTGCATTTATTTATCTAATTTCTTTATTTTACTGAATGATTAACAAACTTGGATTGCAGACGACAATTAGAAATTTGGCGCCGAAAGGGTTAAAGACAATCGTAATAATTAGCTGAAACTTTATAATGGCATATGCATGAACTTTTAGCCAACCAATGAGCAAACAGAGCAGACCCAGACCAGATGTCTCCAACAGGAGCAAATGCTCTATTTATCACAATGGTTTCAAACTACAAAATTCTAAAATTTCCCTTTTCTCTAGTTAATGCTCCTTTTCGGTAGATTCATTCAAAGAGGTTGGGTCTAAAGATAGCCTATGAGGGAATGGGTTAACCTTTAGGTGAATAACTATCGACCCAGGTAATTAGACATGCAGGCTTGTCATTGACTGTCTGTCACCTGTCATTTGCATACAAATGCTATGTGTACATTCTATTTGCAGTATTAATAAACAAAAAGTTATCAAAATAGAAATTGTAAACATTATCTCTGTCAATATGTCAATGCCGCACTCACTCATAGTTCTAAGACAATACAAGCATTATGGAGCTGTAGGTAGGTGTTTATTTAATTATGGATGACAGTGAAACAAACAAAGTAGACCTAGAGCAGATATAGAATAACTGAAACAAACAAAGTAGACCTAGATCAGATATAATATAACAGCAAAACAAAGAAGACCTAGATCAGATATAGGATAACAGTGAAACAAACAAAGTAGACCTAGATCAGATATAGGATAACAGCGAAACAAACAAAGTAGACCTAGATCAGATATAGGATTAACAGTGAAACAAACAAAGTAGACCTAGATCAGATATAGGATAACAGCGAAACAAACAAAGTAGACCTAGATCAGCATTGAAATTACTAAGAGTCATTTCTGATCAAGGTGCTCAATATAATCATATTGCTAACATCCCGTTCATTTCCCACTGGTCTCAATCTGAGACTCTCATTAGTTACCACTGAATAAATAAACATAGGTGTCTTTAACCCTTTAAACCCTTTCACTGTTCTATATTTATTCCAAATTTCAATATCTACTGAATATTCATGAACAAAATAGTTCTAATGAAATATGGAAGGTGAAACATTGTAGGCATTTTAGAAAGTAAAGAAATAGATCTTTCAAATTCCATTAGCAAACAGAGCAGACCCTGATCAGATGGCTCCTGTGACAGGAGCCATCTGATCTGGGTCTACTCTGTTTGCAAATGTGTGAAAATGCATTTATATGAGGGAAAGGGTTAAACCCCTTCTCTATGAATATTAATGTAGGCAATAATGACATCATGAATATTATATAGCCTACCTTTTTACCCATATTATTATCAAAGAAAATTTTAACTGTGGTAGAATCTGTAGAATCAGATCTACGTAATATGTCTTAAGCAACCAGAGCAGACCCTGATCAGATGGCTCCTACAGGAGCCATCTGATCTGGGTCTACGCTGTTTGCAAATGTGTGAAAAAGGCATTTACATGAAGGAAAGGGTTACGGCTGAATTTCCAAAGATCTACATAATTCTAAACGCAAATAGAGCATACCATGATCAGACAGCTCCTAAAGGAGCCATCCGGTCTGGGTCTACTCCATTTGCAAAAGCATGAAAAAGGGTTTATATTAAGGAAAGGGTTAATTTGAAATTTCACTCCTAGCTAGGATATTAAAGATCAGAATTACTTCAAGCAAAACACCTCTGGGCAACCACTAAAATAGATCACAGAGCCAAACCCATCCTTATCAATGTGCCATGAATATAAAACCTATCATCATATCAGTATGATATCATCATAGAGAGCCATTAACCTGTTTACTCGTTCCCATGCTACAGATGAATGAATGAAAACTGTAGCTGAAAACATTCTGCTCTAGAGGAGGTACCAAATAATCTAGTCAATCTAACCTTTTTGATACTCCGATTGTAACATGTGGAAAACTCAGACAAAATCTACCTTGAGAGTTGAAGTATATATGAACCTATTTTTAAATGAATGTCTTCTGAGTAGGCTAAAGATTTAAGTAATACTTGTATGAATCATCGCCAATAAGAAATCTATTTGTACGCAATTTACATGTTCTGATAAAACAAACTAATGGCACCAAGGGTAAGGTAAAATACATTTTGTACATTTGATAACCTAATTATATCAAGCAAACACAATTTGTTTTAATATATATATACTTTGACATAAGTTATATTATACAGATAGCAATACCATAAAATACATTAGATTCCAATTACCTTTGAATGAAACAATTGTCTTCTACAGAACAAAATGCATTTGCCCAAAGATAATTTTTATTGAGTGTTTTGGCTAGAGATTTTCAGATTTGATAAACAACAAGACAGCTACATTATAATGGCCCTACATGGTCAATAGATCATCTGAACAAATTGAGTGCAATCATTAACCCTTTCCTCGCCTACGCCTTTCTACGACTCTGTAAAAATCACCTATTGAAACCATTGTGATAAATAGAGCATTAGCTCCTATAGGAGCAAACGCTCTATTTATCACAATGGTATCAAATTACAAAATTCTAAGCTTTTCCTTTTCTCTAGTTAATGCTCCTTTTCAGTACATTTATTCAAAGAGGTTGGATCTAAAAATAGCCTATGAGGGAATGGGTTAATTAGAGCTGCTCAACCTGGGACTTCATTCATCCTTGCTGCAATAGTTTTGACAGATCATTACAGCGTGAACCATTCTGGGAGAGGAGGAACATTACAAAAAGTTATATTGAAACCCAGATCTATATTACCCCAAAAGCAAACAGAGCAGACCATGATCAAACAGGTCATGCGGGAGCTGACTAATCTGGGTCTGCTCGGTAATCTGCAAATGCTCTATTTATCACAATGGTTTCAAACTACAAATTCTAAAATATACCTTTTCTCTAATTAATGCTCCTTTTCAGTAGATTTATCTAAAGAAGTTGGATCTAAAAATAGCCTATGAGGGAATGGTTTAAGTACATCGATGTAGCTGCAGAAAGGGCTGAAACAGGTCTACAAAGGTATGGATGTGGTCTCTACCATAATATAACTAAATGACTTGATAATTGTAATTTGCAAAATGATATGTCGTCTGATTGATTGATTCTTTATTTTATATGAATATCATGAATTTGCCGCTAGCATGCAAAGAAAGCCCACTTAAACCTTTCCTTAATTTATATACCGTATTATTCCTAATAAACGCCCCCGGGGGCTTAACATTTTCCAAAAGGGGGGCCATTATTAAGGTAAGCTTTTTCCTAAATCCAATGTTCGGAAGTTTTTATTAATGTTACATTTAAGTGTTTATTAAAATGATTTAAACTTTTGGATTGACTGGATTTTATTAAGATATACTGGATTTGGATGGATTTGAATTTGGATTTTCCTTTGAGTTTAGTCTGGTGAGTAGATTTTTCCTACAAAAATAGCTGGGGGCCTTTATAAGGGCAGGGGCGTCTATTAGGAATAATACGGTAAACGCATTTTCATGCATTTGCAAACAAAGTAGACTCAGATCTGAGGGTCTCATCTGTTTGTCAATAGAAATTGATAGATCTGCTTTTTTACTTTCTCAAATGGCTACAATGTTTCACCTTCCATATTTCATTAAAACTATTTTGTCCATGAATATTCAGTAGGTATCTAAATTTGAAATAAACATGGAACATCGAAAAGGTTAAACCTCAGCTTACAAAGACTTACACAGTAAAGTTTTCATCAGGTAATTTCAGGTAACATAAGAAGCACTCTGTTTGTAAAAACATTTGACTCCATACCAGATGGTGATAGCAGGGAATTTCTAGCCACATTTCGGTGGGGGGAAGTACAGTATCAGAAGATACTCCTGTAGATCAGACTGGGTTTCTGGTTTATGATGTAATCAAGCAAATCATGTTACATTTAATGCCTACTGGCTGTTTAGGTTAATTCTTTTACCATCGAAAAAAAGTGGAAATACAGTTGAACTTTGACAACTCCAATTTGAAGGGACCATGCAAATTAGTTTGAGAAAACAGAAGTTCGAATCATCCGAATTCTAATCTGAACAGTTTCTCAATGCCACAGCTTAATACAGGTCTAAAGAAATGCTGAAAGCTCCTGTAGGAGCTTTCAGCATTACTTTAGACCTGTGTTAAGCTGTGACATTAATTTTGTTTCAGATATCTGTAGCAATACATTTTAAAGCAATTATGTATTGTAAATTTTGGAAGGACTGAACTTTTTGTTCGAGTTATCCCGAAGTTCGAGTTATCCGAGTTCGAGATATCGAAGTTCAACTGTACATATTTAACCTGCATACAAGAAATATTATTCAATTCATAGGGTTACTTCACATGCAGAGTAAATATTTTTTTTCTTACAAATTTCTGCGACCTACATCATAACTAGAAAACTGACTCAGTCAGAGAGGGCCCTGCAGATGATCTTTTGTTGAATATGGCATTTTTTATAAATCAAGGGCAGATAACTCTGGACATAGTAATCTAATTCAACCCAAAAACTATAGGTGTCTTCCTCTAGTAATATTAAGCATATGCCCTTAATATGAAAGCAATATGTGAAGTACTATTTGAGTTATCATGTCACATCAAAAGTGTTGACAAAAGTTTATGGCATATTTGATGAATCAAGGGCAGATAACCCTTGACATAGTGATCTGATTCAACCCAAAAACTATAGGTGTCTTCCTCTGATGATACTAAGCATATGCCCTTAATATGAAACAAATATGTGAAGTACTGTTCGAGTTATCGCGTCGTATCAAAAGTGTTGACAAAAGTTGATGGCATTTTTGATGAATCAAGGGCAGATAACTCTAGACATGGTGATCTGATTCAACCGAAAAACAATAGGTGTCTTCCTCTCATTATACTTAGCATAAAACCAATATGTGAAGAACTGTTTGAGTTACCGTATCACATCAAAATTGTTAATGGACGGACGGACAGATGGACAGAAAATGTGATTCCTATAGGGCTCGTGCATTTTCAAAGCAGGGCCCTAATAACCCTTCAAATGATGTGTACTGATACATTAGACTCTCAGTAACCCAGTATGAATGTTTAGTTTGCTTAACACTTTAATACTGTGCGGGACATAAATCACTAATTAACTCTTTGCATGCTAGCGGCGAAACCATTATTACCTATGCAGACAGTTTGGATCCAGATGAGACGCCGCAAAATATGGCATCTCATCAGGATCCAAACTGTTTGTCATCTTGACCATATTTTTGCAAAGAAATGAGAGAAAGTTTATTTTAAGAACTGAAGCAGACGACAATTGTTGCAGACGAAATATTACTTAGCGTGCAAAGAGTTAATAACCGTTTACAGCAGTCTGATCTGGGTTGACGCTGTTTAAAAAGATGTGCAAATTTAAAGACGAGATTCTCAGTACCGGGTATCAAACATAAGCTATATTCTCTTTTTTACAATCATATAACTGTTGAATATTAATTTAAGATATAACTAAATCATGAATATTTATTACATAATATTATTTAACCCTTTCCTCCATAAATACGCCTTTCTACACCTCTGTAATAACCACTTCTTGAAACCATTGTAATAAATAGAGCATTTGCTCCTATAGGAGCAAATGCTCTATTTATCACAATGGTTTCAAACTACAAAATTCTAAACAATTTCCTTTTCTCTAGTAAATGCTCCTTTTGGGTAGATTCATTCAAAGAGGTTGGGTCTATAAATAACCTATGGAGGAAAGAGTTAAAATGATATAATGTGCACAGGATATTTTGGTATTGGTAGAAATAATAGAGTCAGATCTATAATAAATATAAGCAAACCAAGCAGACATTATTCAGCCAGCTCCTACAGGAGTCCTCTGATCTAGGTCTACTCTTTTTGCAAAGGTGTGAAACGCTTATAAGTATATGATGAAAAGGGTTAAGTAATCTCCTGCTGTTTATCCAAAAAGTCCTCAATTTACTCTATATACCTTTAGATACTTTTGCAAACAGTAGACTATGTAGGAGCCATCTGATCAGGGTCTGCACTGTTTGCTTATGAAACTATATATAGATGTAATACTACAGTATCGGTATCTGCCTTGACCATAAATTCTCTTTTTCATATGCCGTAAAACTTGATAATTCAATTATTTTATTAAGGAGAAATTGAGAACTTTATAGGCAGGTGACTGCTTAATGCAGAGTGAAAGTCATGCAGAAAATTCCTAGAGGAGCTTTCTAGATGCCTTTCATCCTGCATTAAGCTGCCCCTGTCTTAAAGATCGATAATGATACGTATTTTAGTGTTCGAATAATCGAGATTCATACTTTATTACAGGAGTAATCTTGGCGAAAAAGGTTTAAAAAAAATATTTTTTGAGACGAGGGATTAGAATGCCCCATACGCCGTTATTGAAGTCAACCTCTTATCCATCTAGGCGCGTGCAGGCTATTTATATTCCTTTAAATCATAAACATCAATGGGCCTAAGGCAGATGGTGAACCTGCCGCATCATGTTGATATTGATAACAAGAAAAGATATCATGTATATCTTACTGCCAGGATCTTCAGTCACCCAGTGTTACAGTGAACAAGTGCCTAGTTTGATACAATCTGCTACATGGCTATACAATACCATGTACATGGACCGCTAATTACCGTAAGTATTCGCACACACAAACTTAACCTTTTCCCTGTTTGTTTCAAATTTCAATACCTACTGAATATTCATGAACATAATAGTTAACGAAATAAGGAAGGTTGAATATTGTAGCCATTTTAGAAACTAGAGAACTAGATCTATCAAAATTCTATTAGCAAACAGAGCAAACACTGATCAGACGGCTCCTCTAGGATCCGTCTGATCTGTATCTACTCTGTTTGCAAATGTGTGAAAACACGTTTATATGAGGGAAAGGGTTAAGCAAACAGAGCAGACTGAGAAACATATTGCAGGTTCTGAATGAGTCGTTTGATCTGGGTCTACACTGTTTACTTCTATATCATTCTTATTCAAAATTATAAAAGTGCTACCATATTGAATTACAAAGCATTAGAGATTGGGCATCTGATAACTGTATCTAGCTAGGGTACCCAAAGTATTAGGACATACAATAATCTCCTCTCCAAATTTGTTTGTAAAGCTGTAAAAGTAACTTTGACACCATTTGGATAACTTTTGATAGACTGCAATATGTAGTGAATAGTGAAGACCCAAATCAAACTAAGCAGCTCCTTCAGGACAGACAGACAGACTTAGGTCTGGGTCTGCACTTTTGACCTAAGTCTTTCTGTATGAATCCTTAGAGTAGTTACGGTAGGTAGTTGGATACTATCTACAAAGTCTATACATAAACTATTATGTACTAGACTATACATAACTATGTATTACTAGACTTTCCGAGCACAAGACTTTCCTCTCAACTAGCAGACCAATACAAAACCCTTTATTACTGCATTTATTGCCCCACACCTGCACACAAAGATATTTCTGCTTAAACACTTTGGTACAGTTTATTTTCTACCCTTTAGCATGCTGCAGGCAAATTGGTGATTAATTCGACAAACAGTTTGATACAGATAAAATGCCAATTAACCCTTTGCATCATATTAACACCTTTTCACATCATTGCAAACAGAGTATAAGACCCAGATTAGATGGCTCCTATTTGAGCCATCTAATCAGGGTCTGCTCTGTTTGCTTATGAAATTATATTACCCATATATCTGACTCTCCACTTTCTACCAAAACCAGGAAATCCTGTGTATGTATGCCATTATAAAACTTCAGTGAAGTGATGTTCATGATGTCATTATTTCTTGAATGAATATTCAAAAGGGAAAGAGCTAGCTCTTTATTCTTCATCAGAACCCAGTTATATCTTTGTTTATCCCTTTCCCTGTTCAGTGTTTATTACAAATTTCAATACCTATTGAATATTCACGGCTGAAGTAGTTGCAATGAAATATGGAAGGTGGATCATTGTAGCCATTTTAGAAAGCAAAGAAACAGATCTATCAAATTCCAATAGCAAACAGAGTAGACCCTGATTAGATGGCTCCTCTAGGGGCCATCTGATCTGGGTCTACTCTGTTTGAAAATGCATGAAAACATGTTTATATGAGGGAATGGGTTACTATAGAAACAAAATAACGATTTTCTCGTTTTACCTGATGAATATTCATGTAAGAAATGAAGATATTATAAACACGGGACTTTTTGGCTATTTAAAAAATTCAGATTTAACCCATTCCCTTTTATTGACACCTTTTGGCACCTCTATGAAACTCACTTTTTGAAACCATTGTGATAAATAGAGCATTAATTTTGCTCCATATTTCCATATGCAAATGCTCTTCTATTTTCTTACAGCCTATTGGCTTGCTCATGTAAGCTGTACTCCAATAATGACCCTCATCCTTCACTAAAGCTTGGATGAGGGGACATTTAATTTATCACAATGGTTTCTAAACTACAAAACTCAAAAATGTCCCTTTTCTCTAGTTAATGCTTCATTTCGGTAGATTTATTCAAAGGGACTGGGTCTAAAATATATACAGCCTATCAGGGAATGGGTTAATCAGCAAACAGATTCTCAGCTGAGATACTGATCAAAACAGCTCTATGGGAGTCACCTGATCTTGGTCTTCTCTGTTTGCAAAGCTGTTAAAAGACAAAAGATTTGCAGTAAGCTTTTGCATTTCTTTCATTCTGCATTAACCCATTACCTCAAAGGCTATTTTTAGATCTAACCTCTTTGAGCAAATCTACTGAAAAGGAGCATTTACTAGAGAAAAGGAACATTTTAGAATTGTGTAGTTTTGAAACCATTGTGATAAATAGAGCATTTTCTCCTATGCAGGAGTTAACTTGTCAGGGCCTGCTCGTTTGCTTATGCTATAATATAGATATGATTCTACAGTTTCTGCTATGCAATGGTAAAAAGATTCTGTGTCCATGCAGTATTATAACAATTAATCTAATTAATACTCATGATGTTCTTATTTCTGACCGAGGAGCCCCCCCCCCCCCCCCCCCCCCCCCCCCCTTCTCATCAGGGTCCGCACTGTTTATCATTGTTACACTTTTCTTTTGAAAAATCCCTAATTACACACCATAAGCTTGACCTGATTGAATTTAGAAATAGTCCATTTGAAAATTCAGTACAGGTTAATGTAAGGTTAATTAGATACTGCCCAAAGTAGCCTGGAATCAACAGGTGTTTTGGATGATGTGTCTGATAAAATCCAGAGTTTAGTCTACAGGTCAGCATTTGATCTGGAGATAAATAAGTCTGCTAACTGGTAATTGGCCTTCACTCATCCAGTCTGGTTAATGAGGTCAGAGGTTAGTCTCGGTTCGATATAAGTGAGTTTACCTTAACCCATTTCTTCATACACATATTTGTGTTTTATTTTCTTTGAAAACAGAGTAGACCCAGATCAGACAATTTCTGTAAGAGCTGTCTAATCAGGATTTTCTCTGTTCACTTATGAGATAATCCAGATTCTATTCTACAGTGTGTGTGCAATGGCCAACACTTCTTGTAATCATATGGCATTTTAACCCTAAATTCCTCCACAGGCTATTTTTAGACCCAACCTCTTTGAATGAATCTACCCAAAAGGAGCATTTACTAAGAGAAAAGTAAAATTTTAGAATTGTGTAGTTTGAAACCATTGTGATAAATAGAGCATTTGCTCCTAATAAATTATGAGCAAATGTTCTATTCATCACAATGGTTTCAACAGGTGACTTTTGCAGAGGCATCAAAAGGCGTCAATATGAGGGAATGGGTTATGTCCATGTACCGGTAATTAATATTCATTATGTCATTATTTCTACATGAAATTTCCTGAAGTAAAGGGTTAAACTGTTTGAAAAACTGGGAAAACATTTTAACTGGCATTCGCAAACAGAGTAGACCCTGACCCAGATTAGTGGACTGGATGAGCCTTCTGAGCAGGGTCTGCAATGTTTGTCAGTCAGAATATCTTGCAGATTAACCCTTCTGTGCTTATTGCTTATGATCTAGACTGTTGTACAGCAGATTGAGTCTGTATACGAGTATCAAATGCAGTTAAAACCAAGATACCGGCAGATGTGGTTGTGTGGCTAACGCGCTTGACTGCAATACCAGGGGGTCACGGGTTCGATCCCCTGCCGGACCAAGTTCTTCGGACGAGACTATAAACCGAGCTCTGATGAATCAGTGCTTTACACTGGGCATCTAAAAGAACCAGAGAAACTCAGTCGATAATAAGAGTAGGGCATCGTGCCCGGGTTTCTCTGTATCCTCTCCCCTCTCTCTGGGGCGTCCAATTAGCCCATAGTGAGCTGAAACGGACATTAATCAACACAAACAAACAAACAAAACCAAGATCTGTACTGTGTTCTTGTGCTAGGAAGTATTGGCCATATAGCAGAATCTATACCATATCATAAGCAAACAGAGCAGACCCTGATCAGATGGTTCCTACAGGAGCCATCTAATCTGGGTCTACCTTTTTTGCAAAGGCATAAAAATCAATTTGTGTTTATGAAGGAAAGGGTTAAAAAATCGGAAAAATTCAACAGAAACAGGTTTTACATTCCGAGGCATTTTTGTCTGAAACACATGGCTTTTGTATTACAGCAGTCTTAATACTCTGATCAACATTTAATGTAAGTGGTTGAAATTTGGGTCCAATAACTAGGACCACACCAGCTTCTCTAAAATACCATTTGAGCTTCTTGAATGTTTTGTTCTGTATCTGAATAAATATGATTTAGATGAATGCCATTTGAAGTATACTGTTGATGATTATTATTAAACAATATTGACAAGCAGAAACTTCCCAAGTTTGGACATCAAAATGACGGAAATCAGACTAGGGTTCAAAAGATCCAGTCCATTTTGGGATCGATGCATTTGTTTTTCCTTGGTGTCACTACTGTTTGCTAAAGCACTTGTAATCTACTTTCAGGATTTTGTCCAAGAGTCGACCACAGTCAGTAACCAAACATGACATGCCATGGATCATATTCAAAGGGAAATGGACACTTAATATGTTACATGGAGTCTCACTGTCAGGACAATGTCACAGCAAACAATCATACGATCCCAGGGACAACACTTGACGTAGCTTTTGCATGCAAAAACAATGTCAGCCTGCATTCTTAAAATAACATTTTCTTTCATTTCTTTTCATTTAATCTTGAACAAAATATTAAAACAGGTTGGATCCTGATCAATTGCTAAATTACTCAAAGTGTCTGATCTGGATCAAAACTGGTTACAAAAGGAAGCACAAATTCACCCTTGGTAAGAAAGAGTTAAAATCTGACCAGAAATGGTGAACCCAGATGAATGCTGAATTTCAGAGTTTGTTTGGACAGCTGACACCAAAGGAGCATGTTTGAATGACACTCGAAGACTCATAAGGTGGCCTTGAGTCATCACAAACACAGTATTAGAAAATTTGAGTCATGATCAAAATCTTTTGCAACAGATATTAATTATTCTCAGAATACTGGATTTGAATGACTAAGTTTCCCATTTTTTCATAATAACAATAAATTACTGAGTTAACATTTTATATGTAGATATCTTTGTAAACAGAGTAGACTCAGATCAGATCCTGTAGGAGCTGTCTGATCAGGATCTGCACTGAAATACAGAAGTACATCTACAGTATCAACACAAAACTATTTGCATAATTTAAATAATTTAAATAATTTACTTCACCCTAAAAGCAGAGCAGACCCTGATCAGATGGCTCCTACAGAAGCCATCTGACTCTGATCTGGGTCTACTCTTTTCGCAAATGTGTGAAAATACATTTACAGAAAATCTTGATAATTCGAAATTTTAGTAGAGAATTCAGACCCTTTCAGGCAGGTGGCTGCTTAATGCATAGTGAAAATCATGCAGAAAGCTCCAAGAGGAGCTTTCTGCATGATTTTCACCATGCATTAAGCAGCCACCTGTCTTAAAGATTGATAATACTTACGTATTTTAGTGTTCAAACAATTGAGATTTTACTGCACATACAAAAAAAGTGTTTGAACAGACAAACGTAGGCAAATAGTGTAGACCAAAATATCAAACTGCTTCTAATGGAGCTGTTTGATCAATCTACACTATAATTTGCCACTATGTTAGTGAGATCTAATTTAAAATTATCAACTCAGTGCCAAATTTGATAGATTTACATGTAGCTTTACAAACCAGTGGACATGGATAGATTGGGTGTCTGGATATACAGGGTAATTTGGGTATACAGTAAAAAAAAAACTCTAAACCAGACGTTCAATTAAGTATAAATATCGGTCTTGGAGACTGGTGGCAGCTTAATGCAGGGTGAAAGTCATGCAGAGAGCTCCTAGAGGAGCTCCTCTAGGAGCTTACTGCATGACTTTCACCCTGCATTAAGCAGTCACCTGCCGTAACATATCTTATTCTTCTCTAATAGAATTCCGGTTTAGAGGGGTTTTACTATAGATATTTTTTTTCCATAAAAGACCCTGGGTAGTTTTGCCCAAGGATATCTTCCATATAGTGACTGCGGCTGGGTCAGTTACCATGAGCCAAACACCTGTGATATCCTTGTAATAAATACCTATCAATAGCACATTTAGCAACAGTTTTGGGTAACAACAATGTTACCTGCTGCTATTATCAAAGAAAATGTTTCTGTCCACTCTCCAAAAATGTTGAACATGGTCTGCTCTGTTTGCTTATGATATCAATAATATAGATCTGATTACAGTTTCTGCCACAGCCAACAATATCTATTTTCATTATTATGTCATTATGCAAATTCAGCAAATTAATATTCATGAGGTCATTCATTATTTCTTAACCTAATCCTTCATAGGCTATTTTTAGATCCAACCTATTTGAATAAATCTACCGAAAAGGAGCATTAACTAGAGAAAAGGAAAAACTTAAGAATTTTGCAGTTAGAAACCATTGGGATAAATAGAGCATTTGCTCCTATGGTTTAAAAATGGACTTATTACAAAGGCGTAGAAAGGCATATTTATGGAGGAAAGAGTTAAATGGATATTCACAATGTAAACCTTGGTTAAGTTATGTTGAGCCATTATATATACTATATAGGTTCTACTGTGCTGCTTTAATAATATTTTTAGGAAAGAGCGTATTGCATGAGTACTGTCATTATATGAAGATGTTTTTGTTTCCAATTACAAAGTACATGAATAAATGGATGGAGAAAAAATATTAAACATTTGAATGAGGGACGCACATTGCACTGCCATTTTCAAACAGTGTAGACCCAGATCAGAGGGATCCTAGAGGAGCCCTCTGATCTGGGTCTGCACTGTTTGTCATTCAATTGTGTCATCTAACAAAGTAGATTGTACAGTTAATCACTGATGGACTATTCCACTCTGAGAATTCAGCGTTCAAAGGGTTAACCCTTATTATGGCAAGTATAACCTGGCTGACATTGGAAAACAGGATCAAGATGACGCCCGAGAGTAACCCGGCATCTCGTCAGGACCCAAACTGCTTCACACGCTTGATATACTTCCTCAATAGCTTTAACGAATTGGAAGTTGCTCCAGATTGAGCTTGAGCAGAAATATTTGTTTACAGCATGATAAGGGTTAAATTGCCTAGTTTTATGTCTAAATTTATTGTAACAAATATTCAAATCTGGGTATTTTAATGTCTTTATAGATAATATGACACATCTTCCTTCAGTTAGCCCTTTCCGTTGTAAATGTAAGAAAAAATGACATCATAAATATTTATATGGTGGGGTTTTATAATGGCATAATTATTTACACAAGATTTTTCTGAATTGGCAGACACTATTTAGAGTCAGGTCTATTATAATTTTTGAATCCATCTGATCTGGGTCTACTCTGCTTGCAAACGTATGAAAAAAGCATTTACATGAAGGAAAGGGATATGTCATGTCTATCTTCAGTTAACCCATTGGATGCCAGCAGAGAACCATCTATAATATAGATGACCTATAGATGACCTACATGTAGGGGTATGCAACCGGTTTAGACCAAGATGAGACTAAAAATGAACTTTATGAATTCTAGCAAATGACAATTTTTACTGTCAAACGTTTTTTGTTGAAAGGATTAAATTCACTAGTACTTGGTTACTCAGTATTTGGATCCTGTGGATGACGAGACTGAAGTTAAAATAAACTTGATTTTGAATGAAAGAAAATGCAGACCCTGATCCAGTCTAAAATGTTTGCAAATGCCATCTTAACCCATTCCTCCATAGGCTATTTTTAGACCCAACCTCTTTGAATGAATCTACCCAAAAGGAGCATTTACTAGAGAAAAGTAAAATTTTTAGAATTTTGTAGTTTGAAACCATTGTGATAAATAGAGCATTTCCTCCTATAGGAGCAAATGCTCTATTTATCACAATGGTTTCAAGAAGTGATTATTACAGAGGCGTAGAAAGGCGTATTTATGGAGGAAAGCGTTAAATGAAGTTTGACCATTTCCCTGTTGAATAGGTAAGAAATAATGACATCAAGAATATAAATCATCTGAACGTTTTAGAATGACATAAAAATTATGATCATAGAATATTTCGGTCATGGATCGAAGAAACTGTAGAATCAGACCTATTAAATTCCATTAATGATATTTGCACACAGAGCAAACCCTGATCATATGACTCCTACAGGAGCCATAAAATCTTGGTCTACCCAGCTGTTTGCATAAGTAAAAAAGATTCTATCAGGTAAAGGTCGGGTTATACTTTATTAATGGTTTGAAAGAAAAATTACAACATTAACATTTTGTACAAGATGAGCAGTAAATTATAGGTAACATAATGAAGACCCAATGTTCACTGCAGATTGATGCTACAGATCAGGGTGCGTACCAAAATACTTAAATCGTCATTTCTCCACCAAACCCTATACTGTGACCACTCTTTAGAATCGTCTCGAAGAGACGATTCTAAAGAGTGGTCACAGTATAGAGTTTGATGGAGAAATAAAGGAGTTATTCTTGAAAAGAGTTATTCTTGAAAATGTTTTAATTTACACAATTCTTATCTGGAGCTCTGTTCACTGGCATTAAAGTAACAAGGTATGAACTGCATCCAAAACCTAGTAGGTACTAAACTATCTTTTATTTCTCTATCTCTAGCTGCTCCTGGTAAATGAGATTAGGCAGGCAGACATCTTATGTACGCGGTAAGCTGGTAAACGGTACACAATAGTAGATTTATGTAATTGCATTAAGCACAACTAACGTCAAGTAAGCCGCACTAACACAGATAAATGTGACAACATCGTAGACTTGCTGATCTGGACACAAAGGGACATTGTCACAATGAGAATGAATGGATGTTTCTTTCAGACAAACAGAATTACAGAAGAACCTCCCTTAACCCATTCCCTCATATTGTCGCCTTTTGACAAATCTGTAAAAGCCACTTTCTGAAACTATTGTGAAAAATAGAGCATTTGCTCCAATGGAGCAAATGCTCTATTTATCACAATGGTTTCAAAACTACACAATTTGAAATTTGGAATAAACATAAAACAGGTTAACCCTTATCGTCAGGAATATTTATACAAGAATTCATGACTTAGTGAATCTTCATCAACTGATTTTTTAAAATGGCCCATAAACAAGAGAATTTTATGAGATTTAGAAACTGTAGAATAAATAAGAATTACTATGCTAGTAGTTTGGAAGTTCAGCTGTATTTTGGTGAGTTAGAAAAGTTGTTAAATGCGAGCCTTGGCGAGCATTTAACTACTTTTCTGACGAGCCAAAATACAGCTGAACTTCCAAACTACTAGCATAGTAATTCTTTTATCATGCAACTCCAAGAAAAAAAGGAGAAAATGAAGAAAAAGAAAGATTGCTAAAGCGGTTTCGTCCCCTGAATGAAAATACATGCAAGTACGTATTACGTGACGTCATGTTGGCATGCAGTGACGTCATCGACTTTTACAACATAAACAAACTTGATTTAATCCTTTTATATGGACAAATAGTTGAGACAAAGGTGAGCAAACATGTTAATTTGATGTTTATGTTTAATAATGCCTTTTTCGTCCTTCTGTTTTCCTCCTATTGGCTGAAAAAAAACTTGCATTCCAGTGGGGTCAGTACACATGCACTATACCTCACAAAATACAGCATCAACGTGGAAAATATTATGCTAGTAGGAAGTGACTGTAATTCATGACGTTGCATGATAAATCCCATATTATTCCATTATAAGCAATCAGAGCAGACCCTGATCAGACGGCTCCTACAGGAGACATCTGATCAGCGTCTGCTATTTTGTAAATGTGTGAAAAGGTGTTTATATGAAGTAAAGGGTCAACATTGTCTGAACTATAACTTTATATAACTGAACAATATAATATGTTTGAAATATATAATATAGACTATTAAAACATAACGGATTGATGAAACACAAAACAATTGATGGGATGCTGTACATGTACAGACAGATAGACAGACAGAAAGACAGAGCTGGTATTCATTAGACAGGCGGGATTAAGAATTAACCCTTTCCTCCATAAATACGCCTTTGTAATAACCACTTATTGAAACCATTGTAATTGAAACTCTGTAATAACCACTTATTGAAACCATTGTGATAAATAGAGCATTTGCTCCTATAGGAACAAATGCTCTATTTATCACAATGATTTCAAACTACAAAATTCTAAAATTTTACTTTTCTCTAGTAAATGCTCCTTTTGGGTAGATTCATTCAAATAGCCTATGGAGGAAAGGGTTAAGACAGGACACTCAGCAGATAAATACAATTCACCCTTTCCTTCATATAAACATGTTCTCACGCATCTGCAAACAGAGTAAACCCAGATCAGATGGCTTCTAATTAGAAGATCAGTGTCTGCTCTATTTGCTAATGGAATTTGAGAGATCTGGGGGTTTTTACTTTCTAAAATGGCTACATCGATGGTTGGTTCCACCTTCTATATTTCATTATAACTATTTTGTTCATGAATATTCAGCAGGTATTGAAATTTGACACTTGCAGATAAGTCAAATACACAGAAAGAAATAAGACAAACACTTATATTGTCTGAATTAACACAGATAAAAGGAAAGAAATTAAACTAAAAGAATGATAAAGAAACTGATGATGTAAGTGTAATACCAAATGTAGACAGTGTACTTTTTTTTTTTAAAAGGCTAATGTTCAATTAGATGGGAAATAAATCTATGTCTCATTCTCACAATGTTAATTACACCAGAACCAGACACTCTGGCTTCCACAAAAATAAAACGTTCATGTTTCATTAGTAAAATGATATTATTGCAAAAACTATTCATCTTATCTTCAGACTTTTTTCTATAAACATCAATTCTTTATTAGCCTTTTCCTCATGAATATTCAGTCAAGAAATAAAAACTATTAGCTAAATGTTTACATATGATCTGTGAACACAGGAATATTTGGCCATAAGGCAGAAAATGTAGAACTGGATGTACGGTATAACCCCTCTAATGCGACCACTTAATGAATAAACATGGGTGTCTTTATAAGCAGGTGGTTGCTTAATGCAGGACAAAAGTAATGCAGAAAGCTCCTCTAGGAGCTTTCTGCATTACTTTTGTTCTGCATTAAGCTACCACCTGCATCTAGCACCCAGAATTATACCTCTTTTAGGTGGTCACATTAGCGGGGTTTTACTGTATATTATTTTATAGGCAAACAGAGTCTCACAGATCAGATGGTTCCTACAGGAGGCATATCACAGTACTGGGTCTACTATGTTTGCAAAGGCAATAATTGGCAAATGCATAAGGCAATTAAAGGCTTAACCCTTTCCTCCATAAATACACCTTTCTACGCCTCTGTAAAAGTCTCCTGTTGAAACCATTGTGATAAATAGAGCATTTGCTCCTATAGGAACAAAATAATGCTCTATTTATCACAATTTGTTCTCATCTGGATCCAAACTGTTTGCTTAATATATCACGGTACGATTCTCCAGTATGGCGGTGAATGAGTTAAACACAACTATGGACCTGTTTTGGCTCCACAAATGAATCAATGTGAATGAAAAAATTGTGGTTTCATAAAAACCACAAGAAGCTTGTAATGTTGTTTTTATTCAATCTCATGGGAAAAGTATCAAATTGACCTACTTCAGTACATACAATAAAATCATTTATTAACACTTTACCCCATGAATATTCATGTAAGAAATAATGACATCATGAATATTTATTAACTGATTTTGTTTAATGGCATAATTATGTACACAGGCTATTTTGGTATCAAAAGAAATTGATGTGTCAGATCTATTATAATTTCATAAGCAAACAGAGCACTGACCCTGATCACATGGCTCTTTAAATTACACAAGTGGTTTTATCTGGGTCTACTCTGTTTGCCGAAGCATCAAAAAGTGCATGAATGAAGGAAAGGATTATCCCTTTACTCCATGAATACTCATGTCAGAAATTATTATATATGATATCAATCAGCTTCACTCTTTCGATGCTGCATCTGGGTCTACACTGTTTGCAATTAGGACATTAGTACTTCGTTTCCCTCACTAATAGACTCACCATTTATAATGGTTACATAATAAATTATTATATGAACACTTGAACTTTAGGCCATGGTGAAAACTGTAGAATCATATCTATATAATTCCATAAGCAAACAGGGCAGACTCTGATCAGAAATCTCCTGCGTACAGGAGCAGTCTGATCTTGGTCTACTCTGCTTGCAAAGGCATTTCTATGGAGTGAAGAGTTAAATGAAGTCCCATAGGAGCTTTTGCTTTACTTTCATTTTGCATTAACCCTTTCCTCCACAAATACGCCTTTCTATGACTCTGTAAAGGTCACTTTTTGAAACCATTGTGATAAATAGAGCATTTGCTCCTAAGGAGCAAATGCTCTATTTATCACAATGGTTTCAAAACTACAAAATTCTAAAAAAAAATATTTCCTCTAGTTAATGCTCCTTTTTGGTAGATTTATTCAAAGAGGTTGGATCTAAAAATAGCCTATCAGTCAGACAGCTCCTGACGGCAAACAAAAGTGCAGTCACCTCCTGCAGGAGTTCTCTTATCTGGGTCTATACCATTTGCCATTGCAAGCACACTCATTTCCCACATTTAAAAGGCTACATTTGTTTAAGTTTCGAAACCATTATGATAAATAAAGCATTTGCTTCTATGGAGCAACTAATGCTCTATTTATCAAAATGGTTTCAAAAAGTAACCTTACCCCATTCAGTAACCTCATAGGCTATTTTTAAATACAGCCACTTTGAATAAATCTACCGAAAAGGAGCATTAACTAGAGAAAAGGAAAATTTTAGAATTTTGTAGTTTGAAACCATTGTGATAAATAGAGCATTTGCTCCTATAGGAGCAAATGCTCTATTTATCACAATGGTTTCACAAAGTGACTTTTACAGAGTCGTCAATATGCGGGAATGGGTTAACATAGTCGTCAAAAGGCATGATAGTATTACAATATGAGGGAATGGGTTTAAGCAGCAAACTTTTGTGACAATTCTGGTGTACCATGGAATGTTAGACAATAATTGAATAAGATTTCTTGGAAAGTTTATAGCTCAAGGACAGCCTGTAAAGCTATCAGCTGCAGATCTGACATAAATTTCAAAGACAGGAAAGACCTAATTTATAAAGACCATTATAATATTATATTCCTCTGTCCTAATTTCTGTTTAACCATTTCGAGGGCTTGGTGCTAAACTATTGTAGCTCCTTCATAAAGTGAAGGAGTTACAATAGTTTTGCACCAAGCCCTCGACTTACTCCATAGATCGATACACCTTTTATGCCTTTGCAAAAAGAATAGACCCAGATCACATGGTTCCTGTAGGAGTCTTTTGATATACTAAGGGCCTGCTAGACTGTTTGGTTATCAGAGCAACAGATAAATATGCATAGTCAGATACTGAAAATCTTCATTTCTCCACCAGATACTAAAAATCTTCATTTCTCCATCAAACCATATGCTGTGACCACTCTTTAGAATCGTCTCTCTGAGACGATTCTAAAGAGTGGTCACAACATAGGAACAAAGAATAAACCAATTATTCTTGAAAACGTTTCAATTCATGCATCTTATCTGGAGCTCTTATCTGATTCTGCAGTTTCTGTCAAGGTCAAAACATCCCTTTGTCATTTGCCATGCTAAAACTCAGTAAATTAATATTCATAACTATCATTTCTTACATGAATATTTATTACGTAAAAGGGTTTGATAGTACAGCCCTTCACTAGAGGCCGATGCTCCACAAAAACTCTTTATGATCATCTCAAAAGAGACAGTTCTAAGGAGTGGTCAGAACAGAAATGGCCATTTTAGTATTTGATTTTTTATCTTCGCCTTTAGACTACATGGTCTGCAAATACAGTAAAACCTCTAAAAACTGCAATTTAAATAAAGAAGAATTTACGTCTTTTTAGGCAAATGGTTTCCCTAATGCAGGCTGAATTTTTGTCTTGCACATGTACAAAGCTCCAAAAGGAGTTTTCTGTATGACTTTCACCCTGCATTAAGCTGCAACTAGTGTCTTACAGACTGGAATTAATACTCATTCTAATATCCAATTTAGAGAGGTTTTACTGTACTGCTTTATAATCTTGAAGTTTTCATGAACAAGCTTTCCAGCTACTGCTGCTTGTGTTCATGCAATAATTCCTGCTAGCTTATTGCAATAACTTATAATTTATCAAGCACAGATTTGTCCAAGACACCAATATTCAATATTTTCAATCAAAGACAATTGAATTTGCCCTTGAGAATTACAAGAGATTGACTTCGTCTTATTTCATAATCTATCCCCTGATTATTTGAATGTAAGAAACGAGTGACATTAATTTTGCAACCAGGAGTAATCTGATCAGGATCTGCACAGTTTGTCATTCAAAACCCTCTAGCAAATTATACCCTTTCATTCTGAATGAACTCGTTATAATTCTTGAATGATGCTCGGAATTTCCACTTTGACAGTATTCTGCATACAAAGGGCTAAATTGTTACAATCTATTAAATTCTATCTTAACCCTTTCCCTGTTTAATGTTCGTGTCAGAAATAATAATATCATGAATATTTATTTCCTGAATTTTTATAATGTAAACTTTTGCTTTGACAAAAACTGTAGAATCAGATCTATATTACATGTATGTCAAAAGTAAAGAAAGCATTTAAACCCTCATCAGATGATTCCACTGTTTGCAAAGTTCTTAATTACTGGTTTCCCATCCTTTAACCCAATTAGACTATTTTTAGATCCAATCTCTTTGAATAAATCTACCAAAAAGGAGTATTTACTAGACAAAAGGAAAAGTTTAGAATTTATTACAATGGTTTCAAAAGGTGACTTTTACAGATGTGCCAAAAGGCGTCAATATCAAGAAAAGGGTTAAAGGTTAAGGTTATAATTAAAGGTAATCAATATTTTGTATCTGGAACAAAACTGATGGGTTATCACTGCTTGCCAATTTTGTTTGTAGAAGTTTTCGTGACTTTTTAGCCTGTTGAGCAAATTTGTTTTTCCGTTGTAAATGTCTTTTAATTCAGGTTTCAAATACATTTCTTTTCATAAATGACAATCAGAACATCAAAATTAAACAATGGATTCTGATCAAACAACAAGTCACTCCATGTCTCATGTGGATCAAACCTGTTTGAGAGAGTTATAATCATCAGCTGTGACAGATTCACTCAAAGCATGCTTAAGGTCACAGGAGCCTGACTCAATGTTGACTCAGGACTTGATGCACACTTAAGTTCTCAGAGAGCATTCTGTGGGTTCTGTTTGTTGGCATCACATTGTCTTTGTTTGGACAATGCTCTCTTATTTCTGAGTCTCACAACTTCAAACAAAGAGTTTGTGTATTGAATTTATTGGTTTACCCATTATCCTGCAGCAAAAATATTGTCCACTCAAACACTCCTTAATGTGCATTTTAATGACCCTAGTCAGTTGCTTTGGAAGTTTTATAAATTATTGATCTAGTGACAAGCTGCTAAAATAGATCCTGCTAAGTTACTCAGTATTATTTGTGGATCCAAGCTGAGTTCAGACAGTAATTAGGAGGATAAAGATAAACAGAAAGAGATCTCATATTTGTCATACTTTGCTATTAACCGTTAATGTGCAGGAAAAGAGTATATTTAGAACTTTGCAAACAGTGTAGACCCAGATCAAAGGGCTCCTAAGGGAGCCCTTTGATCAGGGTCTGCACTGTTTGTCATGAAAATCATTTTCTTCAGTGATAAAGTTTAAAGACACAAGATTTTGTTTACTTGATATTAAGAAAGGGAGGAAAGAGGAGTTTTAATTACATGATTGTATTCAGCTCAGGCAAAGGGTTAAAAACTTCGATAAAAAAACCCGGTCCCCTTATGAATCATCAGCATCCCACAATTGCAATCTTAATCTACCGAATGCTGAATTTTGACAGTACATGATACATCATTGTTTAACAACCCTAACCCATTCCCTAATAGGCTATGTTTAGATCCAACCACTTTGAATAAATCTACCGAAAAGGAGAATAACTAGAGGAAAGGAAATTTTTATAGGAAATCCTATAGCAGCAAATGCTCTATTTATCACAATGGTTTCAACAGTTGAGTTTTACAGAGGTGTAAAAAGGCGTATTTATGGAGGAAAGGGTTAAGTATGAAAGGGTATTAAATAATGTGTATCAGAACATTGAATGAAAAGCGAGCTCAAGCTCTGATCTGCCAGAGCTCCTCTGAGGAGCTCTCTGAGCTGGGTCTACACTGTTTGAAAATGTCTGTACATTTGTTTTCCGCATTGAAAGGGTTAATGCATTGGTTTTCAAACAATCAAGAGGCATAATGTGATGATTATATGCAAGTTCCTTATCTCTTGACTTACCGATAGAACTTCCACCAACTTGAATGCACTTTATTCAAAACAAAATTAGCTTAATGTCTTTCTATCTTAATGAGGCTACGGTGAATTAATGGCTGTACATATACAAGGGATTTTGCAAAAGCAACAATTGCAGCTACATTGCTTTAACCCTTTCCTCCTTAAATACACCTTTCTACGCCATTGTAAAAGTCACTTTTTGAAACCATTGTGATAAATAGAGCATTTGCTCCTATAGGAGCAAATGCTCTATTTATCACAATGGTTTCAAAAAGTGACTTTTACTGAGGCGTAGCAAGGCGTAGCAAGGCGTATTTATTAAGGAAACTGGGTTAAAGTATATGTAGTTTGCAACTTTTGTCATCTGTTACAATTCTTAAAATAATTTTTATCCGTTTCTCTTCCAAAAAGGATCAGAGTGTCAAACAATTTGAGACAATCTGATGTCAATTGCTATCTCATCTGAATCCAAACAGTTTTGCACAGGTTAATTATCTCACTGCTTGCATGCCAAGAGTTAATCCTGGCTATGAGGAGATTTGCCTTCTGACGTCTTTAGAACCTAAACCGATATTAATGGCGTAGTTTATGAACAATCTTCTTATTCAATAAGCAGTAAACGAAACATTAAAATTCCTCTTATAATGAACACACAGACTTACCCAGAACTACCACAAATTCTTGGATATGGTACAACAGTTGTAATATATCCAGGAATGTGTGATTGTAATACAACTTTTGCACTATAATACATTACTCCATGAAATATTCATGTAAGAAATAATGTAGATGTATGTATACATATAAAATTAAGTTAACCTTTTCCCTATTTAATATTCTTGTCAGAAACAATGACATCATTAATTTAAATAAGATTATCTTTGTAATGCCATATGAACTCTGAGAAATTTTTGTTCAAGGAAGCAACTGTATATAGAGGATCTGTCACAAGTTGTCTTTTACGATCAAATGTTCCTAAATAACAAATGTTATTAAGCAAGCCTTTGGCAAGCTGAATAACATTTTCTTGATGAGTTTAGGAACATTTGATCTGAAAATACAACGAGCATCCGATTTGTTTTCTCACAAAACCAAAACAGTATGTTTATGCCGTTTTAATAACATATGACGTCATATGTGTTCTAAAGTGTTCTTATATACAATCATGTGTTACTGCTAAGGGAATCTTATCCCGTTGTTCTAACCCGGAGATAGTTATGTGAGAAAATGATATTTTCATTACTTCTTCAGCAAACAGAGCAGACCCAGATCAGACCCAGATCAGACAGCTCCTATAGGAGCCATCTGATCTTGGTCTACACTGTTTGCAAAGGCATATATAATTATGGTATTAGCTGGTTACAGATTTCTCAGATGTTTACCTGCAATTAATTCCATCAGCTAATATTTACTGATTTATTTAAGCAATTGATGGAAAAAGACTTCTCCAGACTTAATCAAGTGTAAGCAAGGTAAATATAATGCATAAACAAAATGGATTTGTTTACTTGTGATCTTTTTATATGTTGAGATGAAGTCTGAGGAAGTATTTGACATATTTACTTCTCCAGATAAATTGTTCTGATAAACAGCCTATCCAACAAGACTCACTGCACGTTTTGTAAATAAATAAACATTCAATTTTCCAAGAAATTTCTTTTTTTTCCAAGAAATTCTCTCGATCAACATATTAATTTGCTGATTATGGTTATCATATAAGTTTTGCAAATAACAACAAGGTATACAGACGCTGTTTTTGAAAAGAAGTTTAACCCTTTCCTCATCAGTTCTGTGCACGTGGTTGTTTCTTACTTCAGTAGTCCTACTGAATATTCATAGACAAAATATAGTTATAACAAAATCATGGAAGGTAAAAACACTGTAGCCATTTTAGAAAGTAAAGAAACATTTCTATCAATTTCCATAAGCAAACAGCCTAGCAGGCCCTGATCAGACGGCTCCTATAGGAGCCGTCCGATCGGTGTCTACTCTGGTTTGTAGATGTGTGAAAACATGTTTATATGAGGGAAAGGGTTAACCCTTTCCCTGTTCATATATGCAATGTTTATTCCAAATTTCAATACCTACTGAATATTCATGGACAAAACAGTAATAATGAAATATGGACGGTGAAACATAATGTAGTCATGCATTTTAGAAAATTCCATGAAAAAAATGGAGCAAACTTGAAGTTGAGATCCTAATCAGACGGCTCCTATAGGAACTGTCTGATCTGGGTCCACTGGGTTTGCAAATGCATGAAAGGTGTTTATATAAAGGTTAGGGTTAACCCTTTCACTCATATAAACGTGTTTTCACTCATTTGCAAACAGAGAAGACCCAGATCAGACGGCTCCTAGAAGAGCCGTCTGATCAGGGTCTGCTCTGTTTGCTAACAGAATTAGAAAGATCTGTTTCTTTACTTTCTAAAATGGCTACAATGTTCTACCTGCCATAATTATGTCGTTACAACTACTTTGTTTATGAATATAAACAGTAGGTATTGATATTTGGACTATATAGAACAGGGAAAGGGTTAAGAGCCCGCAGGGGTTGTCTGATCAAGGTGTGCTTTGCTTGCTTATGAAATAATATAGATCTGTTTCTACAGTTTCTACCAATACTTAACCCATTACCTCATAGGCTATTTTTAGACCCAACCTCTTTGAATGAATCTACCGAAATGGAGCATTTACTAGAGAAAAGGAAATTGTTTGAATTGTGTAGTATTAATTGAAACCATTGTGATATATAGATGTATGACTTTAAAGCAGCAATCTGCCTAAAAGGACCTAATTTCTTCTTTACTAAAAGTCAGTATGTCCAGCTCACAACTAAAAGCTTGCGGCTGCTTGATCATAATAGTTTCTTTTACTCAATGAATATGCCTGTCTATGCCTTTGCAAACAGTGTTGACCCACAACAGATGGCTCCTGTAATAGCCATCTGATCAGGGTCTGCTCTGTTTGCTTATGGTATAACTAATATACATACGATCCTACAAATTTCTGCCATGACCAAACATTCCTGTGCCAAGGTGCTATTATAACAATTGATCTTATTAATATTAATTGATGACGTCATTATTTCTTTCACGAATATTTATGGAGTAAAGGGTTAATTGCAGATGGAAAGATCGGTCTTTAGACTGAGTTTTAGCAGAAATATTCTTTTACAACAGAATAAGGGCCAATATTTTCTATGACATGCATGAACCCTGATATAATTAATGAGAAAAAGATTTAATGAGAAAATCCAGTTTTTTCTGTAGGCTTCAAAAATTTGAGCTAAAAACAAGGGCATGTTGTATTGCTATGCAAGACATGAGTCCCCCACCGGACTGAAAAAAACCTCCACTCTCCCAACCCCACCCACCCATGGTGTGGTTGACCATGGTATATACATGACCACCTGAATGGTATTAATACCTACTTTCATACATTGAATCAGTAAATAAAAAGTTATTGTCCCGACAAGAAAATATGAAAAAGGGGAGTAACTCCAAAAATATTGATGCTAGAGTTATTGCCCTTGTGCATGACACTACTTCTCATCACGCTTGTTCCATATGAGAAGTTTCAAATCAATTGAACCAGTACATAAAGAGTTATTAACTGGACAAGAAAATATGAAAAGGGGAATAACTCCCACAATATAGATGCTAGAGTTATGGCCCTTGTGCATGACACTACCCCTCATCATGATTGTTCCATATGTGAAGTTTCAAATCAATTGAACCAGTAGATAAAGAGTTATTGTCCGGAAAAAAAAATATGTAAAAGGGGAATAACTCCAAAAATATTGGTGCTAGAATTATGGCCCTTGTGCATGACACTACTCCTGATCATGCTTCCTCAATGTGTGAATTTATAATGAATTTGGCCTAACTTTGTGGGAGAAATGGCCCGGACACGAAGTGTGACAGACGGACTGACAAGAAAATATGAAAAAGGGGAATAACTCCAAAAATATTGATGCTAGAGTTATGGCCCTTGTGTATGACACTACCCCTCATCATGATTGTTCCATATGTGAAGTTTCAAATCAATTGAACCAGTAGATAAAGAGTTATTGTCCGGACAAAAAAATATGTAAAAGGGGAATAACTCCAAAAATATTGGTGCTAGAGTTATGACCCTTGTGAATGACACTAGCCCTCATCATGCTTCTTCAATGTGTGAAGTTATAATGAATTTGGCATAACATTGTAGGAGATATGGCCCGGACAAAAAGCGTGACAGACGGACAGACGGACAGACGGACGGACAGACGGACGGACAGACGGACGGACAGACGGACAGACAGACGGAATCGAGCAAACCTATAGTCCCCCAACCGGTAACCGGTGGGGGACTAATTAGTGAACTCGAAATTAGTGGCTGACACAATAGACTGTGCCAGATGGTCTGCTAGTGTGACCTTTAACCCATTACCTCATAGGCTATTTTTAGATGCAACCTTTTTTAATAAATCTACCGAAAAGGAGCATTAACTAGAGAAAAGGAAATTTTAGATTTTTGTAGTTTGAAACCATTGTGATAAATAGAGCATTTGCTCCTATAGGAGCAAATGCTCTATTTATCACAATGATTTCACAAAGTGTTTTTTACAGTCGTCAAAAGTTGTCAATATGAGTAAATGGGTTAACCCTTACAACGCTGACTTTTCAAATGGACCATTCCAAAAAACTGTTTGCAAAGGACATTCAAGCGACTCGTGTCCCGCACAGTAAGGGTTAACCCTTATAAATATAGAACAAGGAAAGAGTTAATTGGAAAGAAAATTCATTTATTATGATATAGATAAGATACATACTGATCCTACAAAATCTCACCCAAACCCTGGTATCTTTATACTAGCTCTACTTTATAAAAATACCTCAGAGAGACTATTAGTTACACGGTGTTTCGCGCTCAGGAAATACGGAATCTAAAACCGTCATACAAACCTGTACACCCTGCCGAAACACCGTGTAATGAATTTATTTCCAGTCTGGGTCCATTACAAGAAAGAATACATGCATAACCTAACGAAATTCTGTAGATTTAATCCCTCAAAACACTTGTTTACTTACAGCGTGTGCGATTTTGCACAGCTGTCAATAAATTAAGCCTTGACTCAAAAAATGACGTCTGACGTCACTCAAACTAACGCTCTGAGTTGCACGCACTTTAAGTAAACAAGTTTTGAGGTAATTGGAAATAACAAAAGAAATAAGATACAAACATGTACATAAGTTGTTTTCATCCATGTGTGTATAAGATGCTAGACAGTTTTTTTATGAATTAATTCCATATAACCGCCTTATAAACACAGAAATTGAGTTTGTTTAAGCGAAATGATGATGAAACAAAACAGATCAGTCATGTGACAAACTTGATTCCCGTACACCTTGGATCAAATGGGGTGTACGGTTTCTTGCACTCTGTTCACATGGGCGGTCTCAGCCAATCACATTCCCAGAATTTATGATGACTGGAAATAAAATTGGAGGAGAAATATCAAAACTTTTATTTCTTACGAATTTTCTAAAGATGGCTCTTGTCTTCAGCTCTGAGCTATATTTAGTTAACCCTTCTCTTGCTGAATTTTAAAATACATTTCTCCTTCTTTACCCATGCCCTGTGGTATAATTACATATATCTTCACTGTGTACAAGTATTTCTCTGTGCAATCACTGCTGTGGAGTGCACTGGTTGCACAATCAACTTGTAAATAGTGCAGACCCTGATGAGACAGCTCCTGCAGGAGCTGTCTCATCTGGGTCTTCACTATTTACAGGTAGGTATATTGACGTGAACAGCAAGCGATGGGTTAATATCTACACAGATCACATCTATCAAGTTACAATAGAATTGGGACCTGATGACATACACAGACTTACCAGAATACTATGATATATCTTCTTTCAATCTAGATTAATGCTTTGCAAATGTCATCACCACGATTCACTCATAACTTAGCATAGTCAACTATATCTGCTACAAGGGGTTAACCCATTCCTTCATATTGACGTCTTTTGACACCTCTGCAAAAGTCACCTGTTGAAACCATTGTGATAAATAAAGCATAATGCTCCTATAGGAGCAAATGCTCTATTTAAACTATAAAATTCTAAACTTTTCCTTTTCTCCTGGGTTAATGCCTCTTTTCGGTAGATTTATTCAAAGAGGTTGGATCTAAAAATAGCTTATGAGGGAATGGGTTAACCCTTTACCTGATGAATATTCATGCAAGATGTGAACATTTACTAGCTGAATTTTTATAAAGATACAAAATCACAGAATGATGTGTTGGGTTGTGACAGAAACTGTAAAATCATATCTACGTAGTTCCGTAAGCAAACACAGTATAGACCCTGATCAGACAGCCTCTATAATAAGGTATCATGCATCTGAACTGGGGCTACTCTGTTTGCAAAGGTGTGAAAAGGCGTTTTCTATCAGGTAAAGCTTACAGCACTGCTTTTAACTACTGGCAATCTCATGTGGATCTTAACCCTTTCCTCACTTTAATGCCTTTCTATGCCTCTGCAAACAGAGTAGACCAAGATCAGATGGCTCCTGTAGGAGCCATCTAATCAGGGTCTGCTCTGTTTGCTTTTGATTTAATAAAGATATGATTCTACAGTTTCTGCAATGGCAAAATGTCCTGTGTCCATGTGCTATTATAATTACTCCAATTAATATTCATGATGCCATTATTTTCTTACATGAATATTCATGGAGTGTAGGTAGCAGATTAGGTCACAAACAATTGGTTAATCATAGTGGAAAGGGTTAACTTTTTGTGAATGAATTTTTACCAATTAATTTAGGGCCTCAGGGACATTTTATATCAAGTTAGAAAAAAACACTGGTGAGTCACTTTATAGGAATACATAATTATGTTCATTAAGTCAGAGATCTGTCTCTAAGTGTACATCTGGGCTTGATAAAGTTGGGTTAAAGACGATTTCTGCAGTTTGTTTTCTTCCAAGATTTTTTTTTTATTTTATTATATGTTGTTGTTTAAAGTATGCTGATTGCAAATAAAAAAAGAAAAGAGGGGGTTACAGACTTTATTTTTGAGTAATTACAATGAAATAAACATAAGCGTGCTTCCTGCCTTTTACATACAGGAGAGTACAAATATCATGACAACGGTGATATTTTCGTAAATTTCTAAGAAACTTATTACAGTATCCCTAACATGAAATCAAAAAGAAATATGTGGGTTGCAAGCTTCGTTTTTAAGTTATAAATTTATCACCTAGTGGTAGTGATCTCCCATGAAAACTATGCCAAAATGGGTGACGTCTCATGACGTCACATTGCTAAGACGTCGTACCAATTTGTTTATTATACTCCCGTACCGGATTTTTCTGTTTGATTTTAAGTTTTCATACGTTCGGCTAATTATATTTTAGCAATTTTCTCGTGTAATCGAAATTGTTGATACATTTAAGGTTTGTAAATGTTGGTCGAAATAAGTCGTTCGAAATTAGTGTCATCCAGAATACTGGTACCGCTTGTTTCCTTTGTAGAGAGTATTCGGCGCAAACGGCTGCGCAGAACTTACTACCGAAATCGTCTTTAAAATGTTGATGATGATATTTGTACAAGTATATAATTATATGCATGGTATTAAGGGCAGGTAGCTGCTTAAAGCAAGGTGAAAGTAAAACAGAACGTTCCTATAGGAGTGTTGTGTTTTACTTTCACCTTGCTTTAAGCAACCACCTGCCTTTAACACAAAATACTTAATGTAATTAAGTGGTCGTTATAGAGAGGTTTTACTGTATATATAATGCATCAAGGTAGCGGACAGTAAACAGTAACAGAAAAACATGCAAAAAAATCGTCATTTCTCCACCAAACCCTATTATGTTGTGTCACCACCCTTTAGAATCGTCTCTTAGAAACAGAAGCTATTCTTGAAAATTGTTTTTACAAATCTTATCTGGATCTCTGAGTAAAGATGGAATTCATGATTAGTGAAATCTGTCTATGGTAAAATCCTACAATCACTCCATTTCTCTCAGCTAGAGCCATTTAGTGGACTCGCTCGTCTAGAAAATAAAACGTCAATAAAACCATATTTATCACATGTTTTATGATATCAACTATAAAAATTGATCTTTACCCATTTTCCTCAGTCAGCTGGAATAATGACCAGGATATGTGCCAATACTGTCGCTGGAGCATTATACTGGAAACTTGTTATAGACACCTCGCGTTCAATGATAAAATCTACCTATTTAAAATTCTTTCTATTTTCTAATTATCTCACTCCCAGTCAGGTAAACAAAAGACCGCGGAACAAAGAACCAGCGACAACAGATGCTGCAGGATTGGTTTTTTTTCAGACTATTTCTTCTAACCCTTTACACAGCTGTTTAAGTTTTACAAAATGTTGTTAGCTTCAATATATATTTGCATTTGCATTGATCTTATTCTCATTTTCCAAGCAGATATAGCAGCTGTAAAAAATACTTTTAATTTTCAAACTTCAATGCACACATTACATGGTTATTTAAAATAATTTTGTCTTAACCATTAATTATTGTCCAACTGGTGTGCGTTCCATTTCATAGAACACTGAGAGCTCTGTCGATCAAGCAATTGCTCTTTCAGGTACTATTCATGTCAAACAATAACTCATTTTAACAGCTTCACATAACATTGTTTGACATTTGTCCTCATAGTGTTTGATAAATTAAAATCCTCTAATCAATACCAAATGACTGGTTTCTCTGTCTTTGCAGATTGATTAATATGGCACTCAAGTTTGCCAGAATATTATATTTCAAAAAAATTATTCCAAATGTTTTTTCTATGCACATGATCAAACATCTGTAATTAGCACTTATCCTGCTGATCATATTCTCTTAACCCTTTCCTCCATAGGCTATTTTTAGACCCAACCTCTTTGAATGAATCTACCCAAAAGGAGCATTTACTGGAGAAAAGTAAAATTCTAGAATTTTGTAGTTTGAAACCATTGTGATAAATAGAGCATTTGCTCCTACAGGAGCAAATGCTCTATTTGATCACAATGATTTCGAGAAGTTGTTAATACAGAGGCGTAGAAAGGCGTATTTATGGAGGAAAGGGTTAATCAGCTTAGCAATCATCCTGAGAAGACAGCACTTCAATTACTTAATCCCTTACTCCATAAAGACACCTTTTTATGGCTTAGAAAACAGAGTAGATCCTGATTAGATAGCTCCTATAGGAACCGTCTGATCAAGTTCTGCTTTGTTTGCTTGTGAATATCTTATATCCGATTCTATACTCTTTACCATAGCAATGTATTCACTTGTTTTCACTACACTAGGAGCTTTCTGCATGACTTTCGCCCTGCATTAAGCTAACACCTGTCTCCAGGACAGATATTTATACTAAATTTAAGGTCCGGTTTAGAGAAGTTTTACTGTAATTAATTAGAATTGCACAAGTTTGATGTTGACGTATCAATGTCACTGGTGTAATTTGCCCACGTTTTGGACAAAATTAATGTACAAATTAGTTCCATATGTTCACAATAAGCAGCCACCTGCCTACAAAGACATAAATTCTTCATTTCTAAAATTCTGTAGTATCGAGTTTTTACTGTATCTAGCTGCTACTTGTTAGAATTGCCTCAGAGAGGCAATCAGTTCAGTAAAACTTCTCTATAATGGCCACTAAAATGTGTTAATTAGTTGGTATTTAGGGTAGAGGGTAGCTTAAAGCAAGGTGAAAGTAAAACAGAACGCTCCAATAGGAGCATTCTGTTTTACTTTCATCTTGTTTTAAGCAGTCACCTGCCTTTAACACAAAATACTTGATGTAATTTAGTGGCCATTATAGAGAGGTTTTACTGTAGCAGCAAGATAAGTTTTGGCTGAGTAATTTTGATAGACCAATATGCATCTTATATGCACCAATATACATCTTATATGCACCAATATACATCTTATATGCACCAATATACATCTTATATATGCACCAGCATGCATCTTATCTTCAGCCCTGATGCAAACAGTATTATTTCAATGGTTATCAGATATCTTCAAAATACGCATTATTTAAATATAAATACCATTGAAGTTTCCTTTGGAAATAGTATTAGTTTACCACTTTCAAGATTAATTCAGTTGACTCTACTTCTAATAGTTAATAAAGTTGAAATAAAAAATGTTGTACTATCTTTACAACAACCTGTCCAGGTGACCATTAAAGAGATCTAATTATGGCTCTTTGATGCAAGTGGTAGCTTAATGCAGGCCAAAAATAATGCAAATAGCTCCCACAGAAGTTTTCTGCATTATTCATATTGTGCATTCTTTATGTGTGTTCTGTATATTCTGTATGTATGTGCAATGTGGCGACAAAATTATCACCAACATTAAAGTTGGGGCCAATTTTACCAACAGACAGACAGACAAATAGACGGATAGACAGAGCTGCAGCAATATGCCCCTACCCCTTGTGATTTGAGAGGGGGGGGGGGGAATAAAAACTAACTTGGTCAAAAGGCGTCAATATGAGGGAATGGGTTATTGTTGGAAGAATGTACATCTATATATAATTACCCTAAATGCTCAGACATTAATCTCCTTGGTAAAAGCTACAATTTGGCACCATTAAACGACAGTCCTGTAGCAAACAGTTCTACCAGGATGTTCTTCTATGCACGAAACAATGAAATTTGTTCTGTGCACAGAAGAACGGTTCTTCAGGGTCACCTGTAATTAGCTGGATGTCGTGATATAACTGAAATACTTTTTAAACCCTTTCCTCCATAAATACGCCTTTCTATGCCTCGCTGTAAAAGTCCCTTTATGAAACCATTGTGACAAATAGAGCATTTGCTCCTATAGGAGCAAATGCTCTATTTATCACAATGGTTTCAAATTACAAAATTCTAAAAGTTTACTTTCTCTAGTAAATGCTCCTTTTGGGTAGATTTATTCAAAGAGGTTGGGTCTATGGGGGAAAGGGTTATTAAGCACTGTAAAACCTGATAAAAACCAAACCAAACTTTTTTGAACCATTTTATCTGTGTCTGCACTATTTGCTTGTCTGTCCAAATACTTAGAATAATAAGGATGTACTCGTATTTTGATTATTTTAAGACAACAGGAATCTTTATATAATTCAATCTGAAATAGATGATCATTTGTTGTTATCAAGAGATTATTTTAGGATCCATTGGAGAAAAATTCCACCTGTTTGGCATTTCAACGTTATCAGCACCGAGATTTGTTTAATGGCTGCTTCGATAATGTCATGAAATAAAAATACTCTGATCCGCTGGAATTACAAAATCTAAGCCCTACCCAACAGCAATTATGTCTCAACTCAACCGATATTTGCTAAGTTATTTAACCCTTCGCTTGCTGTTCACGTCAATATACCTACCTGTAAATAGTGAAGACCCAGATGAGACAGCTCCTGCAGGAGCTGTCTCATCAGGGTCTGCACTATTTGCAAGTTGGTTGTGCAACAAGTGAACTACACAGCAGTAATTGCACAGAGAAATAATTGGAGACAGTGAAGATATATGTAAATAAACAACAGGACATGGGTAAAGAAGAAGAAATGTATTTTAAAATTCAGCAAGAGAAGGGTTAAGTTGGTGAATATTCTTGGAGGAAATATTGACATCATGAATATTTATTAGCTGAATTTGTATAATGGCATAATATCATGTACACAATCATGAATTTTTATATTGATAGAAACTCAGTAGAGTCAGATCTATTATAATTTCATAAGTAAACAGAGCACAGATCATACGGCTCAAAGGGGGAGTGTATCTGATTTTGGTCTACTCTGCAAAGGCGTGAAAAAATGTTTGTATTGAGAAATTAGTTACATTAAGTATCAGTGACTTTAAGTGGAAACTCCAGTTTATACTGCACCCAGCTTTTGAATGTAATTAATAAAACATCATCTTACAATAAAGTATGTAATGAAAATAACCGTTGACTATAATATGGTTATATGACCAGCAATACCACCTCCATCAACCTTTAACCCTTTACCTGATTAATATTCATATTAGAAATAAATAAGTATTTGTTGGCTGAAATTTTATAATAGTGTAAGAACACAGAATGTTTTGGCCATGGCAGAGGATGCAGATTAACTTTTCCTCCATAAATACGCCTTTCTACGCCTCTGTAAAAGTCACTTTATGAAACCATTGTGATAAATAGAGCATTTGCTCCTACAAGAGCAAAATAATGCTTTATTTATCACAATGGTTTCAAATTACAAAGTTCTAAAAGTTTCCTTTTCTCTAGTTGGTGCTCCTTTTTGGTAGATTTATTTAAAGTGTTTGGATCTAAAAAATAGCCTATGAAGGAATGGGTTAAGATCTATGTAATTCCATAGCTAACTCTGATCACAAGGCTCCTACCAAAGCCATCTGATCTGGATCTACTCTGTTTGAAAAGGTGTTCCCATCAGGTGAAAGGTTATGGTACTGCACCCAGCTTTTAAAGGAAATTAAAACACCATCAGACTACCGTAAAGTATGTAGTATAAATAACTGTTGACCATAATATAGTTTACCATGTACAATATATAACCACATCAATCATACTGTAACCCTTTCCCAGGTGTTCTATATGTTTATTACAGATTTCAATACCTACTGAATATTCATGGTCAAGCTAGGTACAATGAAATATGGAAGGTGGAACATTGTAGCCATTTTAGAAAGTAAAGAAACAGGTCTATCAAATTCCATTAGTAAACAGAGCAGACCCTGATCAGACAACTCCTATGGGAGCCTTCTAATCTGGGTCTACTCTGTTTTCAAATGTATGAAAAGGCATTTATATGATACCCTCTATCACAGGACATAGCCAATAAAGCTCCAATAAAGCTCCAAGTATATCTTTAACATTTAACTTTTACTCTAGACATACAGCAGAACCCCTCTAATATGCAACCATCAAAAAGGTGCATAATTCTGGGTGGCAGAGGCAGGTGGTAGCTTAATGCAGGACAAAAGTTATGCAGAAAGCTATAGGAGCTTTCTGCATAACTTTCGTCAAGCATTAAGCAACCACCTGCTTATAACGACACTCATGTTTATTCAATAAGTGGTCGCATTAGAGGGGTTCTACTGTATATATATGACCTTTAACCCTTTCCCTGTTGAATATTCATGTAAGAAATAATGAGGCCATGAACATTTATTAGCTGAATTTTTATAATGGCATGAGTTTTTGGTATAATGTAGAAAATGTAGCCCACTGAGCTACAGATAAGGTTGCGTACCCAAATACTAAAATTGTCATTTCTCCACCAAACCCTATACTGTGACCACTCTTTAGAATCGTCTCTTCAAGACGATTCTAACAAGTGGTCACAGTATAGGGTTGGTGGAGAAATAAAGCAGATATTCTTGAAAATGCTTAAATTTACGCATCTTATCTGGACCTCTGGTAGTCAGATCTATAATAATTTCATAAGCATACAAAGCAGACCCTTCTCGGATGGCTCCTATAGGAGTCATCTGATCTGGGTCTATTCCATTTGCAAAGCCATTAAAATGGCATAAAAGGTTAAACCATTAAGCCTGAAAGTAGAAACCATTAAGAATAAAAGGATAACAATGTGCAGACCCAGATCAGAGGATTCCTCTAGGTCTATACACTGTTTGAAAATGTCAGTTTATTCCGTCTACACATTCAAACAGTTACAAAATAAACTTCAACACCTGACATCTTTATGGAACTGTGTCCTTTGAAGTTCATGCAAACTCAATTTGATATCTTTATTATGATCAAGCTTAGCCCTTTCTCTGTTAAGCAGATAGCTAGTATCAGCAGGATAAGTGTCAAAAGCAAAGAGAACAGAAACCGATCAGATGTATGACTCTGATCATAGAAGCCATCTGGTCTGGGTCTACTCTGTTTGCAAATTCTTGAAAAGGCGTTTACTTGAAGGAAAGGGTTAAGCAGACAGCTATTTACCTGCAGGACATTATCATAGCGTTAGAAAAAGCAGTAAACTCTGTAAAAGCCAAAAACAGGCAGCATTAATATTTTATTGTCTAGGTATCACTGCACAGGGTCATACTGTTAATGGGCTTCTACCTCTGAAAGATGTCAATAAACTAGCGCTTTATTGATCTATATAATTGTTTATTAAAGAAACACAAATGGTCTGTGACGTTTCAGATGGCCGATCACTGGTTGATGAGTTAGTTAAGAGTGTTGAAAAGGCAGGGCAGAAATTATTCTATTGTTCAAGATCAATAAACATTGTTCATAAATTGGAATGCAATAATGTGTATAAAGTCAGTTATTTTGATAGGAATGTATAAGATCAGCGCCATAAATAAGAAGTGTTTTCATGACTCCTCCACCTCAGAGCTTAGTAACAGATAACGATGCGTACCCAAATACTAAATCGTCATTTCTCCACCAAACCCTATACTGTGACCACTCTTTAGAATCGTCTCTTTGAGACAATTCTAAAGAGTGGTCACAGTATAGGGTTTGGCGGAGAAATAAAGGAGTTATTCTTGAAAAAGTTTTGATTTACGCATCTTATCTGGAGCTCTGCCACCTAACCCTAGGTTGTGTTGTGAGATGATTCCTGATGCCAAGATAAGATGGGTAAATTCAAACATTTACAGGAAGAGTTCATTTAACCCTTTCCCTGTTCTATGTTTATTCCAAATTTCAATACCTACTGAATATTCATGGAAAAATAGTTATAATGAAATATGCAAGGTGGAATATTTGTAGCTATTTTCGAAAGTAAAGAAACAGATCTATCAAATTCCAATAGCAAACAGACCAGACCCTGATCAGATGGCTCCTCTAGGAGCCATCTGATCCGGGTCTACTCTGTTTGCAAATGCGTGAAAACGAGTTTATATGAGGGAAAGGGTTAAAACACTTACAGGAAAAACTCATTTATTACTCCAACAAATCCTCTTCCAGATGATTCTAAAGAATGGTCACAACATCGGGAACAGCTAGACAGATGAAAACATTTTTCAAGAAAAGCTCATTTATTACTCCAATAAATTAACCCTTTGAGATAATTCTAAAGACAATTAATGTTGAGATGGACAAAAAGATGGTCACATGGACATACGGATAGAGGCAAATCTATTTGCCACCCCTTTTAACCCTTTCCTCCATAAATACGCCTTTCTACGCCTCTGTAAAAGTCACTTTATGAAACCATTGTGATAAATTGAGCATTAATACTCCTATAGGAGTAAATAAAATTTTCCTTTTCTCTAGTTAATGCTCCTTTTCGGTAGATTTATTTAAATGGGCTGGATCTAAAAATAGCCTATGGAAGAAAGGGTTAAGAGGTGGAGGCCTAAAAAGCCTATATTTCTTTATTTAACCCTTTCCCATGCATTTTAATACTGATGTAAAACATAATGACATCGTGAATATTTATTAGCTGAATTTTTATGATGGCATGATTATTTACGCTGGATGTTTTGGTATTGGTAGAAACTGTTGAATCAGATCTATTATAATTTCATAAGCAAACAGAAAGACCCTGATCAGATGGCTTTTACGGGGGTCATCTGATCTGGGTCAACTCTGTTTGCTTATGATATAATATAGATATGATTCTACAGTTTCTGTCATGGCCAAAAATTCCCATTGTGCTGTTATAGCAAATTAATCTAATTAATTTCATGATGTCATTATTTGTTATTAGGGTAGTGGCATTTGTTAGATTAGGTGTGTTTATTACAGATGGGACATTAAAAATAAATAAATTTATTAGGGAGAATGCAGTATGCCAGGCGTTATATGTCAACTACTGTTGCAGAACTTAGTAAAACTTCGATTATTCGAAATTTTAGTATAGAATAATTTAGACCCTTTTGGACAGGTGGCTGATTAATCCAGGGTGAAAGTCATGCAGAAAGCTCCTAGAGGAGCTTTCTGCATGACTTTCACCCTGCATTAAGCTGCCACCTGTCTTAAAGACAGATAATGATATGTATTTTAGTGTTAGAATAATCGAGATTTTACTGTATAACAACTTCATGTCCCTTGTATGCATGCAGAACCTGGAGCAAGTCACGCAAAGAACCTTTTATTGCATAGAAATGACTGCACCATTACATTCAACTGGGGGCAATTAACAGACTGTCTAACACTGAAATAAAACAGCAATAACCAAATCATTGAGCTAGTTTTCCTATTGATTAAATATTGATCCAGGATTGAAACAGATGGAAACAAAGTGCTTCATGCTTGACATCATCGGAAGGAGAAAACAGGGATTCAACAGATGTTTCTTGTTCCTTGTTATGAACAATTGTGTTACCTAAAATTTCCATCTGCTTCAATTTTAACTCCTTTACCCCTTTCCTCCATGAACACGCCTTTCTATGCCTTTGTAAAAATCACCTATTAAGACCATTATGATAAATAGAGCATTTGCTCCTATAGGAGCAAATGCTCTATTTATCACAATGGTTTCAAATTACAAAGTTCTTAAAATTTTCATATTCTATTATAGTTAATGCTCGTTTTCGGTACATTTATTCAAAGAGGTTGGATCTAAAAATAGCCTATGACATAATGGGTTAGCTGACACAGACATAATTACAAATAGATTATAGAGTAATGGACCATCTGATCAGGGTCTGCTCTGTTTGCTTATGAAATAATAAATAATCTAATGATACAGTTTCTGCCATGACTTAACCCTTACCCATTTGAATATTCATGTAAGAACTAATGACATCATGAATATTAATTAGAATAATTCTTATAATGGCATAATTATGCACACAGAATATTTTGGAATTGGTAGAAACAGTAAATTCAGATCTACTATAATTTCATAACCAAATGGAGCAGACCCTGATCAGACGGCTCCTACAGGAGCCAATTCTGATTTGGGTCTACTCTGTTTGCAAAGGCAAAAGGCATTTATATGAAGGAAAGTGTTACATTTTCCCAGTTGAATATTCATGTCTGAAATAATGACATCATGAATATTTATAAGGTGAATTTTTATAATGGCATAATTACGTGTACTCATGAATGTTTATTACTGATAGAAACAGTTGAGTCAGAAATATTATGATACCATAAGCAATCAAAGCAGACGCCATTATAAAAATATAGCAAATCAATATTCATGATTTCATTATTACTTACATGAATATTCATGAAGGGGCCACAATTATTTTCAAAATTACTAATCTTCATCAATATCTCCTTGATTAGAGTGTCAGTTGTATACTTCACGTTTCATCTAGATCTATTCTGTTTTCAAAGCATCCCCAATTCTTGGAAACAGTTCGATACATGAACAATGACCTGCGAAAATTAAGACTTTCAGCATCCCGTTTAGGGAATACCCAGATTGACATTGAGTCATATGGGAGGAAGTTGATATCAAAGAGTGATCAATCTTGCGGTTTTACTGGGGCATGAAATTACCATTGGCAGTCAATTATGAATGCACTGTTAATTCGTCATTGTCAGGCAAGGGAGAAAAAGGGATCAGCTTACCCTGACTAGGGGATATCGAAAATGTATGTGATACATTTAAAGTCCCAAAATTCTAGGCATGCAAACAGACAACCGCAGTAAGATGCCACGGTTTAATCCTTTACTCGATATAGACACATTTGCAAACAGAGTAGACCTTAGCTTGTAGGAACCATCTGATCAAGGTCTACTCTGTTTGCTGATGGAATTATATAGATCAGGGTCCATGCTTATAAAACTTTTTAGTTGAGTCTGAGTTCGTTCTCAAGGTTTTGATTGGTCAGATTTGAGCCTTTGACAATGGACCCTGATTCTACAGTTTGTGCCAAGGTAAACAAGATATGTTTGTGAAACACTATGCCCCCTGCCCAATTTGACTTTGACCCTGAAGGATGACCTTGACTTTGACATATCACCCTCAAAATGTGCAGCTTCATGAGATACACATACAACCCAACTCACTCACTCACTCACTCACATGCATGCCAACTATCAAGTCTCTATCTGTACTGGTTGAAAAGTTATGGCCAATGTTAAAGTTAGTGATTTGACCTATATATTTGACCTCTGACCTTGAAGGACGACCTTATATTGTTTGTTATAGAGAGGTTTTACTGTATTTGTATAAGTTTGTCTGGCCAAATACTCAAGTAATTTAGTTATTTTCTCGTTAATTTCTCTTTAAAATTCCCTAATTACCATATGTATTTTGGAATCAAATCTCCACCTGTTTGTAAATTTAAAGCTGCATAATAAAAGTATGCATCGTTTTGATAACTTCAAATGTATACTGACATAGTAGCAAATAGTATAAACCCTGATCAAATGACTCCTTCAGGTGCCATTTGAACTCTGGGTCTGCACTTTTTGCCCTAAGAACTAAGAGTAACTGGAGAAGAGTGTTGGACATTTTTAGATCTAAATTAGATGTCAGACTACTCCAGCATCCAGAACTGTCAGTAAAGGTTATTAACCCTTTCATTCATGAATATTCATGCAAGCAATGTCATGAATATAAATTAGATTAATTTGTTATGATAGCACATGGACACCGTATATTTTGGCAATGGCAGAAACTGTAGAATTACCGGTATATCTGTATTATATCATAAGTAAACAGAGCAGACACTGATCAGATGGCTCCTATAGGAGCCTTCTGATGTGTGTCTACTCTGTTTGCAAAGCCATATAAAGGCATATTTAAATTTATGGAGCAAAGGGTTAAGAGGTCTGGGACCTTTGAATTGATCAGTCACTTTAATCAATTTACTCCATATATACGCCATCTTGGCACACAGAGTAGACCAAGATCAAATGGCTCCTGAAGGAGCCATCTGATCAAGGTCTGCTCTTTTTGTATATGGAATCAAATACAGTTTCTGCAATGGCTTAAACTTTTTGTGTTATATAAATGTTTTATAAAAATGCATCTGATTAATATTCATGAAGTCATTATAATTATCTTATATGAATATTCATGGATTAAAGGGTTGACAGATATAGCAAGTCATGGATTAACCCTTTACTCCAAAAATACACCTTTCTACACCTTAGCAAACAGAGAAGACCCAGATCAGAAGGCTCCTATAGGAGCCATCTGATCAGGGTCTGCTCTGTTTGCTTATGATATAATATAGATATGATTCTACAGTTTCTGTCAAACCAAAAACATCCTGTGTCCTTGTGATATACAAATTAATCTGTAATAATAAATTAATCTAATTAATATTCATGACGTTATTATATCACACATAAATATTCATGGAGGAAAGGTTAAAGAGTTGACAGATAAAGCAAATCATGGATTTTGGATTGATCGGTCACGTAGTACACAGTACAAAACACTTTTATCACAGTAATATCTGAAGCTTAATCATACAAAAATATCAATCTCATTATGCTAATGGCACAACTAACATCATAACATTATGTCTGAACCATTCCAAATTAGATAAATTATTCCATGAAACAATTCCATGCTAATTGTAGTTCCAAATGAGTTCCACCATATTATTAGTGTGTGTTACCAAGCAGTAATACAATAATCATAAAATAGAAAAAAAAAGAATTTTTGGCAACTTGACTTATAATATTCCCTTTAATACCCCCATTCCACTAGGTGGTGATCTGTGGTGCTCTGTGAGAGCGCCACAGATCACCAAATAGAGCGCCACGATTGCCAGAAGCGACACCTGATCTCTAGGGGATCTCTATCAGATCTCCATGATCACCAAGGTCGCCTTCAGTCTACTCCCCTGCACAAAGATCCGTAGTGCTCCGTTCAGAACACCATCAAATTGTTACTTGAATGCAAAATCGCCATCTGAGCGCTACTTGATCGCCAAAATCACCATCGGGGCACTACTTGATCGCCAAAATTGAAACTGAAGTGCTATCGAATTGCCCTCGAGCACCACCATTCTCAAAAAAAGTTTGTCTCTCAAGCCTTCGCGCTCCTCTGCAGCCAAGTGTAAAACTGTTGAGCTTGGCAGAACGCCACAGGTTTTCATAGCATCTCATCCCAATCGGATCGCCCGAAGCGCTAACTGAGCAATAATGAATCTCCATAGGTCGCCAAAATCGCTATCGGATCTAGCTTGGGCGCCATAGATCTCAGGGATTGCCTTCGAAGTGCAAATAGAGCACATTGGATAGCCTCTTACTCGCCGTGAATCGCCAACGGAGCAAAAACTGATCATATGCATGGTGGGTCAAAACATTTAAGGGGAAATGGGTGGATGGGTGACCAACAACCGCAGAGCTGCTATCGGATCTTATAGATCTGGTCGTAATGGGGTTATCTGGTCGTAATGGGATCGTAATTACACTCATATCGTCCCATCTTGTAGAGATCTATAGCACTCCATCTGAGCGCGTAGAGCGCCATCTAGTGGAATGGGGGCATAATATACATTAATAGTTCAGTTACTGTAAAACAGGTTTTATTAGCGACAATATATATTTCGCGCTAATTCGCGAATGCTTTACCCCGCGAATTCAATATTTTCGCTAATAAATCAGTAACAAGTATAAAAAGGAGTAACGTCCGAAATCGGTATATCCGGAATATGGTCAGATTTATCACGTCGTCGTCCATGTGTTTTCTGCATTAATAACATTCTTCGTTCAACACAAATGTTGGATGAAGTGTATTGCTTCCATATATTTTGTTTAGTAAACAAAAAAGTGTTTAAATAAAAAATACAGACCGAAAAATGGAAGAATGTTTCTCTTCTTCATTGATCTCCGTGAAAAGGGAAGTAACTCTTATATACATACATGTATACATGTACGGCAAGTGGTAAATTGCCGTAGATAACATCTGGTTGTTTTTGTACAATTACGGAATTTTGAAACAGGTTTGACTCTGAGTGTGTGTGAAAAACAATTCACTCATTTTGACTATTGAATACCGGCTTATGCCAAGCAGCGTTTAACAGATCAACAGGTATACATACACAAACTTGTCAATTTGTTTTCACACGTTTACCGTCCATGTCGCAATAGGGGCACTGGTTTAACCTTTAGCCTCATAATGGACAAATTGTGATAACCATTTCTTTTGCAGACAGTTTTGATCCAAATAAGACCCCGAAGTAATAAATGAGTAGTAACTTTGTTGCTTACATTTCCACCATTTCATCAGTAGACCGGTGTGTCATGCTGTGCCATACATCCGAGTTTTGGGTAAAGTTCTCAAAACAAATACAAAATTGAATACTGGTAAATACAGGCCTTAACGCATGCTATAAATTATCGATTGATAACCCCTAAATTGCCGACGGCAGTTTCATACAGAAATTTATTCTTTGCCCTTTTTACAGTGTTCGACAGAGTTTTATACGAGTCTATTTCCGTTAAGTTAATTTAGCGAGATGGACGCCGTAGCGAAATCATCATGGCGCGAATTAATACAAAATCACATTTACGCGAAATAATCATGACGCGAATATAACCTGTTTTACAGTATTATGAAATGACTGCGCAATTGTTGTCACCAGTTTCTTGAAATCTGGTATTTGGAGTCTGAGATGTATGTAGCATGGGTGGGTATCATTGTGTCAAGTTATACACTGTGTACACCCTGTGACTGGGTGTGCAATGTGTCCAGATGGACACATCGTGAGTAAGAGTACATTGCATGGGTGCATGTACATTGTGTTGAGACAACTGCAGGATCTGTCTGATCAGGGTCTGCTCGGTATGCTATAGAACTACATGTATACAGAAGTGATTCTTCAGTTTCTATCATGGCCTATGTTTATGAATCATTTGAAAATGCAATGAATATTCCTGAAGAGAAAGGTTCTTGACCTTAACAGGTTTAACCCATTACCTCAAAGACTATTTTTAGATCCAACCTCTTTGAATAAATCTACCGAAAAGGAACATTTACTAGAGAAAAGGAAAATGTTAGAATTGTGTAGTATTGAAACCATTGTGTTAATTAGAGCATTTGCTCCTAATTAGGAGCAAATGCTCTATTTATCATATTGGTTTCAAGAAGTGACTATTACGGCGTAAAAAGGCCTATTTATGGAGGAAAGGGTTAATCCATTTACTTCTTTAACAAGCTGAATTAATATTGTGGAATCAAATGGCACTTGAAACTGTTTCATGATGGTGCAGGGTTCAATGTGTACAAATTTTATTCCTAACTTCCGAACATGTTCATCGATTTTCCCATAAAGATTCATATCAGCAAAGTACTCCTATTTATCACTGGAAAAAAAAACTTATCTGAGTCTTCATCATTGTTTTGTGACCTAGGTCATATCCGACACTGCTAGTCTGATTGGGAACTCCAAGAATATAATATTTACATTGATTTTCATAGATGGTAGAAATACCATTAATTGCCGTAAGTGTACAGACAACCAATATCTCCACTGGTTCGTAAAGATGCATAATTCAGACTAAGGCATGATTTTGATAACTTTAGACTGACAAGGCAGCAAATAGTGAATAACCTGATCAAATGGCTCTTTCACCCTTCGGAAACGAGTCTAATTTCTTTTGCAAACAGTGTAGACCCAGATGAGAGGGCTCACCAGGGTCTACACTGTTTGTCATGTTACACTTTACTTTTCTTCAAAAAACCCTAAATATTCACCATAAGCTTGACTTCATTGCATTTTGGAACAGTCTATTCAACATTGTAAGAGTTAAAGAGCAGTAACTGTTGATCTGGGTCTACACTATTTGCCTCAGTTTGTATATCCAAATACTGAGAGTAAAAATATTAGGGTATGTACACTGATATTAGAACCAGAAATAGCCTTAGAAAACACTGGACTCTTAAACCTATCACACACTGTGGCAAAATTAGCAATCAGTTTTGAAGAAGATTAAAAACCATGAGTAACTCCGTAACGTATCTCATCAATTTACCATTCTTGCAAAATAAATTTGCTGACGCAGCAAATAATATAGCTCAGCTTTTAATCCTTTACTCTATAAATATTTCTTTTATTATCACATCATTACAAACAGAGCAGACCCAGATCAGATGGCTACAACAGGATTATCAGCCATCTGATCTGGGTCTGCTCTGTTTGCTTGACCCTTTCCCCCCATAGGCTATTTTAGACCCAACCTCTTTAAATGAATATACCCAAAAGGAGCATTTACTAGAGAAAAGATTTTTTTTAGAACTTTGTAGTTTGAAACCATTGTGATAAATAGAGCATTTGCTCCTATAGGAGCAAATGCTCTATTTATCACAATGGTTTCAAGAAGTGATTATAATAATAAATCTGATTATAACGTTTCTGCAAAATTTAATGATATAAATGTCCCTTGTCGATCCCTTGACATTATAAAATTCAGCTAATTAATATTCATGCAGTCGTTACTTCTGATATGAATATTCATCAGGTAAAGGATGAAAGAGAGTTGGATCATTTTACAGTTCTTGCAAATATTTGCTGAGGCTGTAAATAATATAGGTCAGCTTTTAGGTCTTTACTCTATAAATATCCCTAATCACGCCATTGCAAACAGTAAAGACCCAGATCAGAATTGGCTTCGATAGCAGCTATCAAAACACTGGTCCACTCCATTTGCTTATGATATAATATAGATATGACTCTACCGTTTTAATTCCTGCCATGGCGAAAAATTCCCGTGTCCATGAACTGTTATATCAATAAATCTAATTAATATTCATGAAGTAATTAGTTCTTACATGAATATTTATGAAGTAAAGGGTTAAGATTATGAGATTACACTCTTTGCAAGTTCACAAACTGAAAAACATTGTTCTCTGCAACAATTCTGCAGATAGGAGAGCAATCAGAATGTCAAGCATTTTGAATCCAGATGAAACCTAGTGGCATCTAATCTGGATCCAAACTGTTTGCATAAGTTTTATCACAAATTCACTATCAGCTTGCAAAGAGTTTTGTCTCCAAGATGGGGAACCCACATGGCACTGTTAACGGTCATTAGTCAAATATACCAATCAGCAAAAGCGTGTGAGAAAAACCGGGCAAACCACTTAAAAACACATTAGGGTCACCTTACACTAAAGTAGCACATTACTGAGAACAAACAATTTGCTACACTTATGTCACTGATGAAATGTTGCACATCGAAAAATGTCAAACACTGAGTTAAACCTCCAGTCAAACACAGTAAAACCTCCCTAATACAAAATTTCAGTACAAAAGCATGATCATTACCCTTCTGGGCATCACAGGGACTGCTTAACCCTTTCCTCCATAAATACGCCTTTCTACGCCTCTGTAAAAGTCACTTCTTGAAACCATTGTGATAAATAGAGCAAATGCAGACTATCTCCCTAATTACAGAAGGAATACTCAAAGAAACTCTCTTAGGTCACTTAAGTAAATAAACACCAACTGTCTGTCTTTTCATTTATAAACACTCTTTCAGGAATATGCAAACAAAATAGACCCAGATCAAATGGCTCCTGCAAGATTTGTTAATGGTATACAAACTCAGGATTGTTTGGCAGAAACTGACTGTAGAACTATCATGATTCCATATGCAAACAGAGCAGACCCTAATAAGACAGCTCCTACAGGAGCAGTTTGATGGGGTCTATTCTGTTTGCAAATGCACTAAACTAATGTCTACAGGCTCAAGGCAGAATAAAAGTAAAGCTGAAAACTTCCACTTGACCTTTAAATTTTTAACCCTTTCCCTGTTCTTTATTTCAAATTTCAATACCTACTGCATATTCATGGACAAAATCATTATAATGAAATATGGAAGGTGGAACATTGTAGAAACTTTAGAAAGCAAAGAAACATATCTATCAAAATCCATTAGCAAAGAGAGCAGACCCTGATCAGATGGCTCCAACAGGAGCCATCTGATCTGGGTCTACTCTGTTTGCAAATGCGTGAAAACACGTTTATATGAGGGAAAGGGTTCAGACCAACAATTAGACATCTTTGGAGTGTTAACCTTCAATTAAACCCTTTCCTTCAAATAAATGCCTTTTCCAGCATTTGCAAACAGAGTAGACCCAGATCAGATGGTTCCTATAGGAGCCATCTGATCAGGGTCTGCTCTGTTTGCTAAGGGAGTTTGATAGATCTGTATCTTTACTCTCTACAATGGCTACAATGGTCCACCTTCCGTATTTCATTATAACTATTTTGTCCATGATAACTCGGTAGGTATTGAAATTTGGAATAAATATAGAACAGAGAACGGGTTAATTGCTGGAATTTATAGCCATTAGCAGGATTGTTAGCAACAATATAACTCTTTGGATGCATGTGGAAAATTCTTGATACTGAATGCAGTACAGCCCCACTAAACCAGACATTCAAATTAGTTTCAGTACCAGTCTTTAAGACTGGTGGCAGCTTAATGCAGACAATGAAAGTCATGCAGAAAGCTCCACTGGGTGCTTTCTACATGACTTTCAACCTGCATTAAGCTGTCACCTGCTTAAAAGAAACTTTTTTTTAACAAAAGTGCCAGTTTACAAGGTTTTTACTATACATACAGTTTACTCCAGATGAGATGCCGAGTAAATCGGCAAGAGTCTCGTCTGTATCAAACTGTATGACACACCAAATCAATGTTTGAGAATGATACACTCTGACTGTGTTTGAGAACACTAGCTCTATGTTTGAGAATAACTAACTATACCCAAATTACACTAAGAATTCAGACAATCTCACCTCTTCATTGGTTATTTTAATTTGTGCCCATGTTTATAAATTCAAATTAGACTGAAATAGTAGCAAATAGTGTAGGAGCCCTTTGATCAGGATCTGCACTATTTGCCTAAGTGTGTCTGTCTGAATACGTATTTAATAGGGTATGGTTCTTAACCTACTAAGAGGTAACAATAAATATCTTGAACCACAAACTTATTCCATGAAGTTACTAAACTCAGATACTACCCTTTCCTTGTTGCATATTCCTGTAAGAGATAATGACATCATGAATATTCATGAATATTCATCAGGTTTTTTTATAACGCCATAATGAACATTTGGCTCAGGCAAAAACTGTAGAATCAGGTCTATTCCATAAGCTAACAGAGGACACCCTGATTAGACAACTCCTATACGACCCATCTGATCTGGTTCTACTCTGTTTGCAAATGCATGAAAAGGCATATGAGGGAAAGTGTTAATTATAAAAATACTTAGCAACTTATTTAACAGGATGTGCCAGTCACTATTATAAGGATCAACGAGAATCAAATACGCTCTATTATTAATCAGAGAAAGTTCCGTTGACAGTTATGGGTTTTGCATGATAAAGGTTCAGTACATAATTAAAATGACAAGTTTATTAAAGTTTACTTATTTCATTAAACCTTACCTAACGAATATTCATTTAGAAATAATGACTTAATGAGTATTTATTAGATTTATGTAAGAGGCAAAATTATGCACACATCTTTGGTCATGACAGAATCTGCAAAATCAGAGTACAGTAAAACATTCTCTATAACAGCCACTAAATTGTGTTAATTAGTTGGTATTTAGAGCAGATGGCTGCTTAAAAGCAAGGTGAAAGTAAAACAGAACGCTCCTATAGGAGCGTTCTGTTTTACTTTCACATTGCTTAAAGCAGCCACCTGCCTTTAACACAAAATACTTGATGTAATTTAGTGGCCGTTATAGAGAGGTTTTACTGTATATATCATTTGGTAATATATCTATATCATTTGATAAGCACTCACAGCAGACCTCAATCAGACAGGTTCCTACAGGACTGGTGTTGTCTGATCTTGGTCTACTCTGATTGTAAATGCATTTATGTATTCCTGCAGGCAAGTAAAGGGTTAAGCTGTTTTAAAGCTTTCTTTAGAATGAAGCTCATCAAATATTCATGTATGTTTGGACAAATTTTCCAGATAATTAATATGTAAGAAAACAGTGTTCCTAAATCTAAAGTGACATTTATTGCTCCAGGTTGCAGACACTGGCACACAGTACAATCTTAACCCTTTCCTAGTTGAATATTCATGTAGGAAATAATGACATCATGAATATCTATTTGCTGAAGTTTTATAATGGCATATATACATAGAATTTTTTTGTCACATCTGTTATAATTTCACAAGTAACCAGAGTAGACCCTTATCAGATGGCTACAGAAGCCGTCTGATCAGGGTTTACTCTGTTTGCAAAGGCATAGAAAGGCATATTTATGGAGTGAGGTGTTAACCCTTTACTCCATAGATACGCCTTTAACCCTTTCCCTGTACTATAATGTTTATCACAAAATTCAATGACCAAATTAGTTATAATGAAATATGGAAGGTGGAGCATTTAATAATAGCCATTTTAGAAATTAAAGAAACAGATCTATCAGTATTCCATTGGCAAACAGTAGACCCTGATCAGATGGCTCCTACAGGAGTCGTCTGATCTTGGTCTACTCTAGATCTGTTTGCAAATGAAGGAAGGGGTTATTATAAATGTAATTAGAGTAGGCTAAGATCAGATGACTCACACCCAGTTGGAGCCATCTCATCAGGGTCTACCCTGTTTGTGAATGGAAAAATATAGATCTGGTTCCGAAGTTTCTGCCAATTGGTAAAGAATGCTGAATCAGAGTTTCTACCATGGTATAAAATGCTATTATAATTTATATATAAAAGTTCAGCTAATTATATATTTAGTTATTCTTACATTAATATTTATGGAGTACAGAGTTAAGTGATCATTAAAGGAAAGTATGAATCAAAGTACTGACAGTACTGAAGGTTTCGGACATAATATATATTTATTACATTGATTGTTTGCTGTGGATTTTTCTGAAAATCATGTCAGTAGTTTGGAAGACCTTTAAAGATTTTTTATGAGCATGTCACACACAGTGCGATTCCAATAGCTCAACTTGCCACTTTGTGCCATAACTCTGGTAAAATGGTCAGAGCAATAATTACATTCTTTAAGAAAATCTTCACATTAAGGTTGACAGCTTATCATGGGTGAAAATTTGAAGGAAAACCTCCCATTGGTATATGGGTTGTTAGACACATAATATTGTTTCACTTTATATTATATAGTGAAGACGATTTCAGGGTTCCATATCGGGTACAATTTGTCTGAGCAAAATAAGCCTTTCTGTGCTTTTGCAAACAGAAAAGACCCTTAATAGTTTATCCATGCCTATACCTTGTCTTTTTGTGTGATTGTGTTGTATTTTTTACTTCTTCCTGAGGAGACTGCGAGTGTGAGTCTGTTCAAAGTCAATTTGTGAGTCTGTGCTGCAAACAATACATACCCCGATCAGTTACCACAACTGGCCAGGGTCTTTGCTATTTGCAGCATCATACATGTAACAAGTATATCAATAAATGATATAATTAAAAAACAATTATAGTCATCCATGCAAATTACAGTTAGTGCTGTAGTAAACACTACAGACCCTGATCAGTAACCGGCGTCATAGAAATAAATGATATGAATTAGAAATAAATTACATACATTACTATAAGATACTATAAGACACTATAAGATACTATAAGCCTGACACGTAAATCAATAAATGATGAAATGTGTATAAATTAAAAGATAAGAAAGTGCTTTGTCACATTTTGTTTGCCTTTCTCCTTTTTTTCATTTTAATGATTTTTAAATAATATAAAGGATACAAAAACCCTTGTTTCCTTTTAATAGTAATTGTTAATACTACCATCCAAGCTACTTAAACAATAAAGGTTGGCAAAGTGGGACACCCTGTTTGGATTCAGATCTGATACCAAGTAACTGTCTGACCAAAATCTAAACTGTTTACAACTTGTGACAATTTTGCCTTAGGTCAAAATGCCTAAAACTGATCTTTTAGAAATTCAAATGATGACAAACCTGAAGCAGACGATATTACAGATCTCTACAGCTTGCTTAATCCTTATAATGCTGAGTGATGTTTCGTTTGCAACAATTGACGTCTGCTTCAATTCTTCAATAAACTTTCTTTCATTTTATGCAAAAATATGATCAAGATGACAAACAGTTTGGATCCTGATGAGATGCAGAATTATGTGCCCTCTCATCTGGATCCAAACTGTTTGCATAGGCAATCATAGTTTCACCTCTAGCGTGCAAAGAGTTAAAGAGGAGGTCCCTACAATGATCGCATATTTTCAATAATATCATAAAACTTGGTATTTGTTATGTTCTATCATTATTATGAAGGTTTCAAACAATTTGAACTTATATCGAAAAATGCCCCTGTGATACAAATGAACCGATTTCATCAATACTGATAATTTTTGTTCTACAACACAATATTATCGGCCTTTTCCGTTAAATTATTCCGCGTTTTGCCGATGATCACCCGATCCCTCTATTGTTTACGTAATAGCTTTCTCTGAAGTGGTCGGAGAATCGCGAATAGAGCGAACAGTTACGAAATTAAAACCCAACCCGAATAAAACTTAAACATCGGGGAGTAAAGCTGGGATCGGCGATATCAAACACGTGGATGTTTTGTCATTATACACGGTAATAATGGATGCGGCTTTTTGCGATATATTTCTTTTCAGCATATAAACAAATGAGTTTTGTATATTTTAAGTGTTTATGAAACGCGTCAAATGTAGGGACATCCCCTTTAAGCGTATGGCCTCTAGAGATTTTAGCATGATGTAACAGTTGCCCTGCACTACTGACCACCAGTACGCTGTAACCTTTATACTGCAGTTGCCCTGCACTACTGACCACCAGTGCGCTGTAACCTTTTTACTGTAAAGGACGTAAAGAACAGAAGAAATATATTTAACCCTTAATTTCCCCATATAAACTTGTTTTCATGCATCTGCAAATAGATTCGACCCAGATCAGACAGCTCGCTCCCATAGATTCAGGGTCTCCTCTGTTTGCTAATGGATCCACCTTCCATATTTCATTATAAATATTTTGTAAGATTCCGGAACCGGATTGTAAGCCAAGCACTGCACATGTGCGTATTCTCTTAGGGGGATTCCCGCTAGGTAGCGCTCGTCCAATAGGGTTTTCCGCCATAGTTTGAGTCGCAATCCATTTTATAAGGATTTCGGCAAAAGCCGAAACCCTAAAAAGCGGCTCACATCAGACATGATTCTTCAGAATAGGATAAGGGTTTAAAACATTATCTTCAGTTCATTCCAAGATTGATCCATTATAACTTTTTACTCCATAAATAAGCCTTTCTACAACTTTACAGACAGAGAAGACCAAGATTAGATGGTTCCTGTAAGAGCCATCTGATCAGGGTCTGCCCTGTTTGCTAAGGGAGTTTGATAGATCCGTTTCTTTACTTTCTAAAATGGCTACAATGGTCCACATTCTGTATTTCATTATAACTATTTTGTCCATGATATAAACTCTGCTTGCTAAAAATTTAAGGTCATTATTTCTTCCATTATTATTCATGGAGTAAAGATTTTATAAAGGAGCAACTGAATAGCATCAATTCAAATGAATGCAAACAGTTATTGATACAGTCTGAACTCTGCCAAAGAAACTGCCAGTCCAGACCTGTGCACAATTATGGCAGACACAGTGGTACTCTGCATGCTGAGTACTTGCATTAATTGTATAGCCTTCAAAAACAAGTATTCTGCTGCCATTCTAAAACTCTTTTTTAAATCAATTCTCCTTAAAATAACAGTCAGAGTGTCAAACAGTTTGGATCTTGAGCAGATGTCAAATTACTCAGCACTTCATCTGGATCCAAATTGTTTACAAAGGTGATCATGAATTTCTGCTGAGCTTGTTAAGAGTTATGGTAGATTATTAACCCTTACAATGCTGAATTTTCAAATGGACTATTCCAAAATTCAAACAGGTCAAGCTTATGGTGAATATTTAGGGATTTTTCTAAAGAAAAAGTGTAACATGACAAACAGTGCAGACCCTGATGAGAGGGCTTCTCTAGGAGCCCTCCCATCTGAGTCTAGAGTTTGCAAAGGACATTAGTGACTCATGTCGTGCACTGTAACGGTTAATGTCTAGCTGTTATTGCTCAAGCTACCCTGGAGACCACTTGTGACCCAAGTGCTATGTCAGCAGAATTAGCAGATATAAGGAGGCCTAACCCTTTCCTTGATATAAACCTTGGCAAACAGAGTACACTCAGATCAGACAGCTCCTGAACGAGTGTGTAGAATTAACCTTTCAATACTAATAGGTGATTCAATTCTTGAATATGGGGGTCTTAAAAAGCAGGTGGTCGCTTAATACAGGACAAAAGTAATGCAGAAAGCTCCAATTGAAGCTTTCTGCATTACTTAACCCTTTATTCCATAAATACGCCTTTCTACGCCTTTGCAAACAGAGCAGACCCAGATCAGACGGCTCCTGTAGGAGCCGTCTGATCAGCGTCTGCTCTGTTTGCCTAATCAATAATGTATTGATTATGATTCTACAGTTTCAGCCATTGCCAAAAATGTCTGTGTCCATGCGCTAGTGTAACAAATTAATCTAATTAATATTCATGACATCATTATTTCTTACAGGAATATTCATGGAGGAAAGGGTTAAGCGGTTATAGAGGATCTTACATGAGTGTTCTTGATTATTGGATTTATTAAATGAGTCTTTTTAAAACGATAAAAAACGAGCTTTAGCGAGTTTTTTTTATCGTTTTAAAAAGACGAATTTAATAAATCCAATAATCATGAACACGAATGCAAGATCCTATTTATAACATAACACACACAAATGTTATATGCAGCCAATATTTCAGCAGTAACGTGGATTGTTATAAATTCTCCTTACATATAGAAATGATGAATGAAAGGTGTTATTAGGTTCGCTAGGTAACTGGGACAAAGTAGGTCCAAATTTTCCAACTTTATTTTTTACTTACTGTCATATCAACCAGGATCTAATTCAGACCTCTCTGGTATTCAATTTAACTGTGATAGTTTATGATACAAAAACATACAGAAACACGTCAAAATAATTTTTGAGTTACAGTTTTGACATACATAGTTACAAACACGTCACATTATGACGTCATTGTACACAACATGTGTCTATGTAAAGCGCGCCATTTACATGAAGACCTAATGTATATACAGTCGCCAACTTGTCCGACACTCACTGTCAATGGGATTCGAAATTCGCCTTCGTTTTGGTATATTAAGCCCTTCATTAGTGTTGTATGTATACACATGGACATGGACATTTCCACCGAGAAAAAAAATCTCGATTCAAGTTCAGTGAAAATGTTTGAAATGGACAAAAGATTCAGTACGAACTGCTGCATAAAATGTGTTGGAACAGGAGGAAGATTTTCGCGATCACCTGAGTTAGTGAGTATAGCATATTTGAAATATGTTTGTGCTGTGCTGGATTCAGATGACTATTGTTGTTGATTGATGAGATATTTGTATGAGTAGAAATCTGCATAAACAAAAGGACATGCGGTGAAGAAAATGCAAAGTTGAGGAGGCATTTTAATTTAAATGTAGAATTGATTGTATGGGTCAGAGTAGCTGGTAGGTCTTTTTTGGCATACATTTTGTATATGATTCCTAACAGCGATTACAATTTGTATTATTTTATCGAAATTAAGGCGCAAGTGCCAACAATCCTTTGCCATCTATCGTGACTCAATCGTGGACAGGTAGGTCGACCACCGTCCGCCAGTTTGTTTGTTTTGACAGCGCGTATGAATCGTTCGAATGTCATTCGGTCGTTCGAATGTTATTCACTAGTGATTATATGCCCATGATTATCAAAAAATAAATGATAGTGTTACGTCACGCTGAAGCCACGTGTTATGTTATAAATACATTTAATGAACACTGGGGTGTTAAAAAGCAGGTGGTTGCTTAATGCAGGGCAAAAGTAATGCAGAAAGCTCCTATAGGAGCTCTTATTGCCCTAACTGACCCATAATTCAACATCTTTTTGATGATTCTACTGTAAATCAAATGGGTTACAAAAGGAAACTACTTGAGAGCTGATAATACTTTTTATTTCTAAAAACAAAATCTTCAGTGAATAGGAACAAAGTAAAACATTTTTCAAGATCAAAGAGTCTTAACCCTTTGCTTCGTAGATGTGCCTTTTAACACCTTTAACAACAAGGTAGACCCGGACCAGAGATATCCTGTAGAAGCTGTCTGATCAGCGTCTCCTCTGTTAGCTTATGGTATAATATAGATCTGATTTTGATTTTATTCTGCTATGGTCAAACTTTCATTTGCCAATACAAAACTACATCTCATTAATATTAATTATTTCTTATATCAATCTTTATGAAGAATAGGTTTCAGGTAGGCATAATTCTTTTAATGAAGCTCAGGGTAGACATTAGCTTGTAAAAAAATACTCTGAGCAATCTTTTTCCTCCAGGAAAATAATCAAAGCCATGACTGTTCTCTTATTGCATTTTTTCCCATTTCTTTCCAAATATTATAGTCAAAATATCAAACAGATTGGATCCTTTTCAGATGCCGAAGTTATTTGTCATCTCATCTGGTTTCAATGTGTTTGCAAAGGACGAGAAAACTCTGCCATTGACAGGCTAAAGATTGTGCAATATATTCCAAGCCAATGGTGCCACAATGATGAGCCTGCTCCTGTTTGCTGCTGTATATCATAACATCAGTGACTTCATAACAAGGAGAGCATAAATATGATAGACAGTGGGTATAGAGTAACAGACACACAGTCAGCCTCACAGACTGAAGCCCTTACACAATATTGATGTGTGCTCTCTCTCTCTCTTAGACTCTCTCTCTGCAAGCAGCAACATGGAATAACGGTATTTAGGCACACAGCTCAGGAAATTTGGCACAATGCTTGGATCAGACTGCAATATTTCAAGTACCATCTTCAAGTATATAACCCTTTCCTTGTTGAATATTGATGCAAGAAATAATGACATCATGAATATTTATTAGCTGAATGTATAAAAAAAAATATGTACACAGTATTTTTTGGTATTGGTAAAAACTTTAGGGTCAGATATATATTATTATTATAATTTCATAAGCAAACAGATCTAGAGCAGACCCTGATTAGACAGTTCCTAAAAGAGCCATCTGATCTGGGTCTGCTCAGTTTGCAAATTAGAGGCCTGAAAATAGTGTTTGTATGAGGGAAAGAGTAAACCCTTTATTCCATGCACATTTTCAACACAGGATAATTATGGCCATTGTACAAAATCAGATCTGAATTATTCCATAAGCAAATAGAGCAGACAATAATAATTAGACGATCCTAAGTAATAATAGAAGCTATCTCATCTGGGTCTAGATCTGCTCTTTTTGCAAAGGCGTTACAAAGCATACTTAAAGAGTAAACAGTTAACAGAAATTAAGGCAGGGTATTATATTATAAGTTTCTTTCTTAATTTGACATTTCCTATCTTTGAAATATATCAGATCTGATAGCTTGGAGGCTGTCCTTGAGCTATAAACTTTCCAAGAAATCTTATTCAATTATTGTCTAACGTTCTATGCCTCTCGAGAATTGTCACAAATCTCGTTACCTAACTCCTTGCACCCCAGCAGGGAATTGGTGTATCCTATATATATATGCAAACAATTTGAATCCAGATGGAGACAATGAAGAGCTTTTAATCAGGATCAACACTTTCTGTATTTTTGGTAAGAAACTTTGAGAATTACAGCATTAAAAACAAAAGTAAAAATTTGATTGATATAGTAGCAAAACGTGTAGACCATTTGCTTTAGTTTGGTGTGCGGTGGTCTAGTGGTAACGCGCTTGACTACCAATCCGGAGGCCAGGGGTTCAAATCCCGGTTCCTCCAGGATATTTCAGAAATGCTTTTCAGTGTCTCCCACCCGCACCTCCTCTCCACCCAGGGGGTTAAAATGGGTACATGTGAGGGTCACAAGCCGGTACTGCGGCTGCATGATTGCACCATAGGCTAAGGATTCAATGACCAGGGGAGTAAATGTACAGTCGGCTGGGCGGTCTTTCGGACTGAAAGGAGGCTATAACTAGGTACTTTACTTTACGGGTAGTTTGAGAACCATGAAATATTACTGACTTCCAAGAAACTGACTACTAATGAACTCACATTGGTGTTTAAGTGGAACAGCTATTCAAACCACAGTACCCACCCAAATTACCCTGAGTATAGAATCGGACAAATAAACTTAACCCTTTCCCCCATGAATATTCATGTAAGAAAATATGATGTCATGAATACACATGAATTTTTAGCCATGACAGATTTAACTGTAGAATCATATCTACATTATACCTTAAGCAAACAGAGCAGACCCTGATCAGACGGCTCCTATAGGAGACGTCTGATCTGGGCTGCTGTTTGCAAAGGCGCAGAAAAGAATATTTATGGAGGAAAGTGTTAAGCAGCCACCTGTCTCCAGGATCAATATTTATTCTAAATTTAATGTCCGGTTTAGAAGGGTTCTTCTGTATTTTTCCCCATGGTAGAAGCAGTAGAATCATAGCTACATTATTTCATAAATAAACAGAGCAGATCCTGATCAAACAGCTCCTATAGGATCTGTCTGATCTGGATCCACTGTTTGCATATGCGTCGAAAGATATATTTATGGAGTACAGTAAAACCCCTCTAAACCAAAATTCTAGTAGAAAAGAATATAGATACTTTTAGGCAAGTGGCTGCTTCATGCAGGGTGAAAGTCATGCAGAAAGCTCCTAGAGGAGCTTTCTGCATGACGTCAGACTCTTACACTGCATGAAGCAGCCACCTGTCTCCAAGACCGATATTTATACCAAATTTAACGTCCGGTTTAGAGGGGTTTTACTGTACAGGGTAAAGCACTGAAAGGGGTATTTCCCTTCAAGGCTCTACAATGTATGTGATGAGCATGTCTCTCAATGCAGTCAAAGTTGTCCGCTTCAATTACCACCTAATCATTTAACTGTGACAGTAGTAGATATCTCTTAATTACCCTAAGAATTCAGACAAACAATACTTAAGCAAACAGTGCAGACCCATATTGAGCTGCTCCTGAGGGGTTGTATGATCAGGATCTACACTGTAATAAGGTTATCAAAATGGTGGCAAATAGACTTATTCAGTTACCTTTACTCCATGAAAAATTCATGTAATTAAGGCGCTATCATATATCATGAATATCAATTTAGATCAATTGTTATACTATAGCATATGGACACAGGAATGTTTGGCCATGGCAGAAACTGTAGAATCATGCCTATATTATATCATAAGCAAACAGAGCAGACACTGATCAGACGGCTCCCACAGGAGCAGTCTGATCTTGGTCTGCTCTGTCTGCAAAGGCTTAGAAAAGTTTAAAGGTTTAGTTATAGAGTAAAGGGTTAACAATTGTGGCAGGCTACAACACTAGCAAACGACAATTACTAAGAGTGCAAAGAGTTAACCTTTTCCCTGTTGAATATTCATGAATATTCATGTAAGAAATTATGACATTATGAATATCTACCAGTTGAATTTTAATAATAACATGTAACACAAATTTGGACATTGCTACAAACAAAAGAATCAGATTATCATGATTTCCTAAGAAAACAGTGCAGATCCTGATCAATTTAAGAGTCTCTTACATGAGCTTTCTGATCCGTGTCTACCCTGTAAATGCAAAGGCTTGAAAAGGCATTTATATAGAGAAAAGAGTTAACCCTTTCCTCCATAAGTACGCCTTTCTATGAACGCCTCTGTTAAAGTCACTTTATGAAACCATTGTGATAAATAGAGCATTTGCTCCTATAGGAGCAAATGCTCTATTTATCACAATAGTTTCAAACTACAAAATTCTAAAATTTCACTTTTCTCTCCTTTTGGGTAGATTCATTCAAAGAGGTTGGGTCTAAAAATAGCCTAGGGAGGAAAGGAGTTAAATGAGACACCAAGTTACTGATTGGTATATTGTCAGTTACAGATCTCATAGGTTGACACTCTGATAATTGTTTATGAAAAGAAACTGAAGATGTTTCTAACATTTAAAACATTAAGCATATTATAATTCAAACTCGTAAGAAAAGAACATTGTGAGAAAACCAGAACTTCACTGGCTGTAACACACGTTCCATGATCTGTACCTGTAAAATCTATAAATTTGCTGGTAAAACATGCATGTTATATACCAGTAATAGCCTGATACAGTCTGTTTACCCTAAGTATTTGAACAAACAAACTTAACTCTTTGCATGCTAGCAGTGAAACTGTGATTACCTATGCAAACAGTTTGTCACTTTCACCATATTTCTGCGAAGAAATGGAAGAAATTTTATTTTTAGAACTGAAGCAGATGACAATTGTTGCAGATGAAAAATTACTTAGCGTGCAAAGAGTTCAGCAAGTAGTGCTGATCCAGAACAAACTGGTCCTTAGAAAGGAGGATTTTGATCAGGGTCTTCACTATTTGTTTCTATGACAGTCTAATTTGAAGTTATCAATCAGCTTTACAAGCTGGTAGAGAGGGGAGATTGGGTGTGCATAATACAAAGGTAATTACGGCATATTCACATTTCAGCACACTGAGCCAGTTGTCACTAATAGAAATTGTGGTCTGCTTCAGTTCTCCAAGTACATGTCTACCATCTCTACAAAATCATGATCAGTGTGTCAAAAAGACTGAGTCACATGATATCTGACTTACTTATTATCTAAATTGGATCCATACTGTACAACACAATTTTGCAAGTAGTCTGCTAAAGGTAACATGCATGCATTTAACTCTTTCAGTGCCAATGTCGCCTGTTGGCACCATTATAAAACAGTGCAGTCCCTGGTCAGATGCCGCCTTGAAAAGGCAGCATCTGACCTGGGACTTCACAGTTTGTTTTCTGTACTTTTTTAGCCCAAGCATACAGGTTTTTAAAAAAAAATGTTTTACTAATACCTTTATTATTTAGTTTCGCACCAAAAGAGTTAAATTAATAAAAAATTAATAAACAGTATCGAAAGTTCAAGAGATCTTCTCTGATCTGGGTCTACGTGGTGTTTGTCATTCAATTTTAAGCATTTCATGCTGTTGAATGGACTTAATATATATATACTTAAAAACACTGAATATTCAGCATTCTAATGGTAACTTTTTTTTTCACTTTTCGCTAGGTTCTGCTTTGTTGGAGGCTGCAGAACTTGCATCTGTTTGAGTTGCATCACAGACTGTCGAAGGTTGATTTTTTTATTCACCAAGCTAAAAAACACACCAGCACCCAATTACATTTACCTGGCTTCAGAGCAGAAAGTCTGCAGAACTTTATGATGAGAAAACTGTTGGTTTGGGATTTTCGATGAGCTTCTTCATTGGCTCTCCAATAACAGTACAGTCATGTAAAACAGAAAAGTCAGAAAAGTCTGAAGGAAATTTCATTGCTTAATTAAATTGCCTCAATTCTAAGCCATTATCATCACTTTCAGCATTAAGACCACTAACATATTTGTCTTCAAAAACTACAATTCTAAAAATGTATTTCTGACTTCTTTTTTGTTATCTGAGAGTCAAAGAATTTAGATTGTAACAAGATCCATCTGGATCTATTTGCAAAGCTCATCACATAAGATGTTCCATAGTATTGACAAGATTAAATCTGGTAACCACATCATATTATAAATATGCAAACATATAAGGTTGTTTACCCAAATTAACCCAAGTATTTGGACAGACAAACTTAGGCAAATACTGCAGACCCAGGTCAAATGGCTCCTGTAGGAGCAGTATGATCAGGGTCTACACTATTTGCTACCATGTTAATCTCAATTCAAGTTATCAAAATGGTGCCAAATTGGAAATTATTCAGTTTAACCCTTTCCTCCATAAATACACCTTTCTACACCTCTGTAAAAATCACTCACTGAAACAATTGTGATAAATAGAGCATTTGCTCCTAAGGAGCAAATGCTCTATTTATCACAATTGTTTCAGAACTACAAATTTATAAAAAAAAATCCTTTTCTCTAGTTATAATGCTCCTTTTTGGTAGATCTATTTGTTCAAAGTGTTTGGATCTAAAAATAGCCTATGAGGGAATGGGTTAAATAACTGGCAGAGAGGGGAGACTGGGTGTCCGAATATATACATAAAGTAATTAGGGTGTGTCATTATCTGGATTAGGTTACAAGATGTACTTGCTACACTTCCTCTGCATACAAGAGAATTTGGTTAACCCTTCCCTCCATAGGCTAATTTTAGACCCAACCTCTTTGAATGATTGAATCTACTGAAAAGGAGCATTTACTAGAGAAAAGGAAAATGTTATAATTGTCTATGGAGGAAAGGGTTAAAGAGACGATTCTAAAGAATGGTTACAAAATAGGGTTTGGTGGAGAAATAAGGGAGTTTATTATTGAAAATGTTTTAATTTATGTATCTTACCTAGGCCTCTGCTACATTACTGCAGGCCCAAAGTAATGCAGGCCCAAAGTAATGCAAAGTAATGCAGGCCCAAAGTAATGCAGGCCCAAAGTAATGCAGGCTCAAAGTAATGCAGGCTCAAAGTAATGCAGGCTCAAAGTAATGCAGGCCCAAAGTAATGCAGGCTCAAAGTAATGCAGGCCCAAAGTAATGCAGGCTCAAAGTAATGCAGGACAACAATAATGCAAAAAGCTCCTTTGGGAGCTTTCTGAAATACATGTACTTTTGGTTTGCATTATGCAGACACCTGCTTTTTCAAGACTCCTTTATTTCCAAATTTTATAACTCCTTTACAATTTGCACAATAAAAACAAGAGTATTAACTGAAATTAAAATCAAATAAACAACAAAAATCTTTCCACATAATAAAGCCCGGAGTTATTGTTTTATTCCAAAGTTACAACGTAGCAGATGTAACCGTCCTCATAATTGCTACAACAGCTAAATTCTTCCACCCATAAAAGACACGTAAATCAGGAATTAAATCAACAATTAGATTTTCTACATTACGTAATTGTTTAAATTACTCTAATACAATTAGGCTTCTGAAACAAGCCGGGACACTGTGTTACAGCTGGAGTCTTCAGAAACTGTTCTAGAACTTTAAAGTACTTAATAACAAACTAAATTAACATTTTGAAAGTGCCACAAGTAAACGTGCACAAGTAAACAACAGTTTCAAAACCAAATGAAATATCAGTACAGTAAAACTTCTCTATAACGGCCACTATATTGTGTTAATTAGTTGCTATTAACCCTTTCCCTCATATAGACATGTTTTCACGCATTTGTAAACAGAGTAGACCCAGATCAGACGGCTCCTAGAGGAGCCGTCTGATCAAGGTCTACTCTGTTTGCTAGCGGAATTTGAAAGATCTGTTTCTTTTCTTTCTAAAATGGCTACAATGTTCCACCTTCCATGTTTCATTATAACTATTTTCTCCATGAATATTCAGTAGGTATTGAAATTTGGACTAAATATAGAACAGGGAAAGGGTTAAGGGCAGGAAGCTGCTTAAAGCAAGGTGAAAGTAAAACAGAATGCTCCTATAGGAGCGTTCTGTTTTACTTAGCAGCCACTGCCTTTTACACAAAATACTTGATGTAATTTAGTGGCCGTTATAGAGAGGTTTTAATGGAAGTCTACTGGTTTCACTCTTTTAACGTTTTCTTTCATATAAACACTTAGTGAGGAAATTTTTATTGCCATATCATGATCAAACAGCAAAGAATCAAATACATGTATGTATCATACATGAATATAAATAAGCAAACATAACTGACCCTGATCAGACAGGAGGTGTCTGATCCTAGTCTTCTCTGTTTGCAAAGGCATACAAATATGGAATATCTTAGTACCCTTTACTCCATGAATATTCATATAATCATGAATACTGATTAGATTTTTTTTATAATTGTACATGAACAAATTTCCAAATTTCAATACTTACTGAATATTCATGGACAAAATAGTAAAATAATGAAATACGGAAGGTGGAACATCGTAGTCATTTTAGAAAGTAAAGAAACACTGATCTTTCAAATTCCATTAGCAAACAGAGCAGACCCTGATCAGACGGCTCCTATAGGAGCCTTCTGATCTGGGTATACTCTGTTTGCAAATGCGTGAAAACCCGTTTATATGAAGGAAAGGGTTAAGCTACTAGCTGCCTTACAGACCTCTTTTTGATGGCCACTTAACCCATTCCCGCATAGGCTATTTTTAGATCAAACCTCTTTGAATATATCTACCAAATAGGATCATTTACTAGAGAAAAGGAATTTTTCAAAATTGTGTACCCAGTAGTTTTGAAACCATTGTGATAAATAGAGCATTTGCTCCTATGGGGCAAAATTTAATGCTCTATTTATCACAATGGTTTCACAAAGTGACTTTTACAGAGGCACCAAAAGGCATAATAATATGCAGGAATGGGTTAACTCTCATATTGATGCCTTTTGACGCCTTGGCAAAAGTCAACTGTTGAAACCATTGTGATAAATAGAGCATTTGCTCCTACAGGAGCAAATGCTCTATTTATCACAATTGTTTCAAACTACAAAATTCTAAAATTCTCCTTTTCTCTAGTTAATGCTCCTTTTCGGTACATTTATTCAAAGACGTTGGATCCAAAAATAGCCTATGAGGGAATGGGTTAAGAGAGGTTCTACAGTAGAGAAGTTTTACTGAACCAATCAAGGACCCAGAATAGTGTCATTAGTTCAGCTGGAACACTCAATCAACACTAAATAATGCATGTTCAACCGATATGAACCTTTTCTTAGAAAAACTATTGTCTTCTCTTTCTTCTAGAGACAACAATGACACTTTCAAGCAGTTTGGATCCTTATGAGAAGCCAATTCGCTAAGCATGTCCTTAACTCTTTGCACACTACGTAATTTTTCGTCTGCAACAATTGTCGTCTGCTTCAATTTTTAAAATCTCTAATTTCTTTGTAAAAATATTATCTAGATGACAAACAGTTTGGATCCTGATGAGACGCCGCATTATGCGGCGTCTCATCTGGATCCAAACTGTTTGCATAGGTAATCACAGTTTCGCCGCTAGCATGCAAGGAGTTAAGGATATGGAAAGTAAAGTCAGTGAACTTGTATTTCAGAGAATACTGAAATACAATCTTGTATAACTCAGCATCTGATTAAGACCATGAACACGAGCAATGTAACTCTGATCTTGTAAGCACTCATAATCCAAAATGCATTTGCAAACAGCTTGGACCCAGATGAGGTGCCAAGTCAAACTCAACGTCTCATTAAGATTCAAGTTGTTTGACACTTGATGGCTAGCTTCTCGAAAGCTTAAAATAATCACATTGCACCAATGTTTTAGCTCATTTCTTTTTGCAGCACGATATAGATTAACAAATTAGCACTCAACCAACTTGACTTACTTGATACATATATAAGGTAACTCTAGGAACGCAAAAAAACAACGCCAGGAAATACATTACAGACTACAGAGAAAACAAGAAGATTATAGGGTGTAAAACTAGGTAATGTCGCCAACCTCCATTAAGTTAATTGAAACTACCTCCAGGCAAAGGCTAGCAATATTCTAGAACTAATAGATGCAACAGATTACATAATTATTGGTCCTGCATGAAGCTGCGGCAAAACTATATATCACCTAAAGCCTTTAACTCATGTAAAAAAATAATATGCCTCTGCAAAATCACCTGTTGAAACCATTGTGATAAATAGAGCATTTGCTCCTATAGGAGCAAATGCTCTATTTATCACAATGGTTTCAAACTACAAAATTCTACATTTTTCCTTTTCTCTATTTAATGCTCCTTTTCGGTAGATTTATTCAAAGTGGTTGGATCTGAAAATACAGCAATATATTGGCTGGACCCATATTGGCTACGGTAAAGCACAAACTGTAGAAGTAGGTCAATATAATTCCATAAGCAAATAGGGCAGACTCTGATCAGATGACTCCAACAGGAGCTGTCTCATCTGGGTCTACTGTGTCTGCAAATGTGTTAAAGGGCATATCTGTGCAGTAAAGTGTTATGAGGCCACTTGGCATTACTAATTTATACCTCATGTTCTTTACCCTTTACCTGTTTAGTATTCATGTATAAGAAATAATGACATTATGATTATTTATTAGCAAGAATTTTTATAATGTAAGCTTTACAAGGGAATCTTTTGCTTTGATAAAAACTGTAGAATCAGATCTATTTCATGTTACAAGCAAACAGAAAAGACCCTGATCAGATGGCTCCTATAGGAGCCGTCTGATCTGGGTCTACTCTGTTTGCATAGCTAGGCATATAAATGAGTATTTATGGAGTAAAGGTTTAATTTGACTTATTTGATACATGTATCAGGTGACTCTTGGAACAAAAAAAAGGGTTAACCCTTTCCTTCATAGAAACGCATTTTCATGCCTTTGCAAACAGAGTAGACCTAGATCAGACGGAGCCTGTATACTGATCTGGGTCTGCTCTGTTTGCTTAATTATGGAATTATATAGATATGATTCTAGTTTCTACAGATACAAAAAAATCCTGTGTATATAATGCTATTTATAGAAATTGATCTAATAAATATTCATCATGTCATTATTTCTCACATGAACATTCAACAGGGGAAGAGTCAACAGTTTGGATCCTGATAACAAAATCACTGAATCCACTTTATCTAAGAATCTACATATTGAATGGTTCAATCATATGAAGAGAATGTGTTGTAATTTAGAAGAGATTTGCTTTATCATGGCCATTAATATATCAATTGTATATTGTAACATATGCTAAGAAATACCCCTGAATGCATGTTTCATCTACAGACAATCTAATGGACACCTCTAGTTCACCAGAGCTCCAGATAATGTGCATAAATTTAAACATTTTCAAGCATAGCTCCTTTATTTCTCCACCAAACCCTACACAGTACCCACTCTTTAGAACGATTCTAAAGAGTGGTCACAATATAGGGCTTGATGGAGAAATGACGATTTTAGAATTTTGGTACGCATTGTTATCTGTAGCTCTGACTTCTGTCTTGTAAATTACACCTTTGCAAACAGACTAGATCCAGGTAAGACGAGTCCTTTAGAGTCATCTGATCAGATTCTGCTCTGTTGCTTATGGCATTATGTAGATCTGATTCTGCTTTCTATCATGGCTACAAATATCTGTGTTCATATGCTATTTACAAAATTCATCTTAAGAAAATATTCACAACGTCATTATTTCTTACATAAATATTCATGAGATAGCTGGTTAACAGATGGGGCAACTGATGATATAGAGCTCCCTTACCTGTTATTATAGAGGTACTAACTATCCAGTATTTGGTGAGGGCCCTCCACGTCATATCCATCGTGAATACACTACTACTACTAGCTGGTATTACAGTGAACACACTGGCCTAACCATTCATCAATGGTGCTGAAAATATAAATAGTAACATGTGCGGAGTACTGAGGCTGCACCTGGACTAGGACATGAATATTTATAAGGTGGGCTGGACTGAAGGTGTTAATAAATCAAAGCGAGCTGTTGCCTTGTAACAAAAGGATCCATTGATGTACACCGGTAAAGGTATAATTGAATTACTGTATAAAAGATGCAGAGCTGAATATTTAATTAGGAAAGTGAGAATGAATGTACATTTGGTCAGTCTACTAACCTGATGAATATTCATGTATGAACTAATGACATCATGAATATGTATTAGCTGAATTTTTATCATGGTATAAGCATTACACTGGAGTTTTGGTACTGGTAGAAAATGTAGTCCTATCTATTATAATTTTATAAGCAAACAGAGCAGACCCTGATCAGATGGCAGTTATAGAAGCTGTCTGATCTGGGTCTACTCTGTTTGCAAAGACATAAAAGGCAAAATTATGTATGAAGGAAAGAATTAACCCAGTGCCTGATAAATATACCGTATTTCTCCTTTCTATAGCGCCCTCTCTAATAGTAGCTCCCTCCCTATAATATACGCTTCGAAAAGCCATCGGGGGGATCAACTTACCCCCACCCACCTCACCTCGAAGTCAAAAAGTTGGCGAAGAAAACGAAAACTCATTGCATCATCACTAGTAGTAATTAGGGAAAGCAAATTTACAATGAAACTGTTTTATACTGTTGTTGCATACCGTTAGGTTATTTTGTTTCTCTTCGACTTGTTATGTTTGCAAAAAGCGTTGGTATCTGATTATTCGGTGCTGTAAACCATGTATACATGTCACTTCTGCAAGCAATTCATTTAACACCGACTCACGGTCACCTACATATCGCTCTTTAATTCTAATTTTAAAACTGTCACTATTTCCCATACCTAATGGAAAGGTGATTCTGTTTTCTCCACTTGCCTAACGGATTAAACCAATGTTTGTTCGTTCTCGATTTCCGTCTGCGTCCAGTTTCCCCCATTTCTGTGTAGTGCATATTCTACAGTAGTATTTTACAAGTATTACGGTAAAGCGGAAGGGTCTTCGAACATTTCCGTTTAGACCGTACCTACACACCCGTAACTTCCGCTGATAATTTTACTGCAGAGCAGTCTAGCGGAAGTTGAACCTTGAAAGGTAAATACGATTCTTACTTTCACTTTAAAAGTCATAAAATCTACCGAAGATTAAGTTTGAAATAAATGATTTCTGTCAACAAATGAACCAAGTAGGATGTCTGCTGGTTATTTCAAGTCTTATATCGGCGCAAATATGATTAAATTTCAGAGTACGCAATGTATCATTCTTTAGCCTATACAGTCTCTACCATGACGGACATAGTAAAAACTCCGAATTTTTGATATGAAATAAGAGCTCCCTCTCTGCGTTTTGCATCGCGCCCGGGAGCGTCTATAAGAGGATATACGGTACAAGCAGAAATGATGACTTATGAATATCAATTATATTTATTTTTACAATGCAATTTGAATATACAGTAAAACCTCTCTATAACAACGACTAAATTACATCAAATATTTTGTGTTATAGGCAGGTGGCTGCTTAAAGCAAGATGAAGGTAAAACAGAACGCCCCTATAGGAGCTGATGGACCGACGGACGAATGGACCGCAAACAGATAGTCCAAATAGGCATTGCTGGTAGGGGACTAAAAAGTAATTAACCTCTCCGAAATGAAAATACAACCACTGAATTTGTATGTAGTTATTAATAATAATGCAATCTATAAATTAAAATCTATGTTGAATGAAAATCATGCTTAGTGAAAAATTGTTCAAAATAATTAAAAAGAAATTAAATTAAGATTGATAAATTTTTTATTTATTTTTAACACTTAGTAAAAATTAATATTCAATTAAATTTGAAATGTGAAAATGTTTTAAATTTGAGCTCTGCAATTAACATGCAAATTTAAACATAAATGTTTGTTCTGTATTTAGTCATTCCAATCAACACATCAATCCATCAGTACATTTCAATCAATCAATCTGTGTGAGACAAGAAGATTATCAGCACTCAGTCTCATATATGGGTACCTTGCCAATGGTATTGCATTCCAGGATTTAGTGACTAAAACCTGCAGAGAAGGTGCCATCTTAGTTAAATTCTAATATATTTCTTTCTTGAATTATTTTTTTAAACATGATCTAAGTGTCAAACAGTTTGGAAGCTGATGAGACAATTCCAGTAACTCAGTGTCACATCTGGATCCAAACTGCTTACAAAAATAATTGCATATTCACCTATAGCGTGCCTAAGGTTAACCCTTTCCCTGTTCTGTGTTTGTTTCAAATTTCAATACCTACTGAATATTCATGGACAAAAAAGCCATTTTAGAAAGTATAGAAAAAAGCTATCAATTTCCATTAGCAAACAGAGCAGACCCTGATCAGATGGCTCCTCTAGGAGCCGTCTGATCTGGGTCTACTCTGTTTGCAAATACGTGAAAACACGTTTCTATGAGGGAAAGGGTTAATTGGACCAGTCTGGCCTGGGTGTGCAGCAGATAACACCATGAATTGTTAATTGGCATGCAACCCCCTATCAGATAACCAGTCCATGTGATGCAATGCACATTAGATACTGAAATACATCACCCCTATTAATGCCTAAGTTAACTGTGCATCCCTGCATATCAACAAGTCAATTATAAACTCGGGGTGACATTTACAGCTTTCAGATTTTAACCCTTTCAACGCTGAGTTTTCAGAGTGGAATAGCTCATCAGTGATGAACTATGGATTCCACTCTGTATGAAGGTTTTAAACTTTAAATAACAAACAGTGCAGACCCTGATTCGAGGGCTCCTGTATGATCTACACTGTTTAAACAGTGCATGCATGTTCTCAGTTGAACGGGCTAAAATGGCAAGATAGAGATTGGTCTATGAAAAGAAAAAAATCTCTATCAACAGGCTGTTAAGGATCTTTGAATATTTGAAAGCTCAGCAGTTTAAGTAATAATATGCCATGTTTGTCAATTCTTGGTTCATTTCTTCTGATTTTAACATCAAACTAACACTTAAATATTGGTCCAAGACATGTCTTGCCAGAATGCTGTGGAATGCTACCCATAGGTAAAAGCTTTTATAGCATTAAAGTCTTGCTTAAGTACAAGAACATAATTCAATAACACAGAAGTCACTGAACCCATTTCCTCATATTGATAACTTTTGACGACTCTGTAAAAGTCACTTTGTGAAACCATTGTGATAAAATAGCCTATGAGGTAATGGGTTAACCATTTACATGTACTCCACAAACATGCCTTTTAACGCCTTAGAAAACTGGGTAGATCCAGATCAGAAGGCTCCTGTAGGTTTGGTTTGCTTTTTATCGGGTTTTTCACACCGTTTTAACAGTAGGGGACTCCAGTCATATCACAATGTCCAGCTTATTACTGTACAAGTGGAGGAATTCAGACCCCAAAGTTTCTTCTGTGCACGGAACAAAATGCATTGTTCCGTGCACAGAAAAACATCCAGGTAGAACCACCGACCTACCACATTCCAGCAGCTGAAAGGCTACCTCACATGAAAATTCAAAATGCCCAGACCGGGATTCAAGCCCACAGCAGTGAGGGGCTAGCTCCTGCAGGAGCCGTCTCAGATCAGAGTCCACTCTGTTTGTTTATACCTGAGTGTTCGGAAGAACACAGCGAGCAGGTGACACAAAAACTTAATATGCTGGAGTGAAATCAGAACAAAGGGGAATAACTCAAAAAGTATTGCATGCAGAGTGATGAACCTTAATTACATCAATGGTCCTCAATGACAGGAAGACACCTGTGAAATTTGAAAGCTCTATAATGATTAGTTTAGAAATGACAGCCAAAATAAGAAAGTGTGAACAAAGTGGAATAATCAAAAAGTATTGCATGCAGAGTAATGGACCTTAGTTACGTCAATGGTCCTTAATGAAAGGAAGAAAAATCTGAAACTTGAAAGCTCTATAATGATTAGTTTAGAAATGACAGCCAAAAAAGAAAGCGTGAACAAAGGGGAGTAACTCAAAAAGTATTGACTGTAGAGTGATAAACAATGACAGCCAAAAAAGAAAGTGTGATGGACAGACAGATGGACAGACAGGCAGACTGACAGACAGACAGACAACGGAAAAGTGATCCCTAAGTGACATGCTGCTTCTCGGCAGGTGACACAAAAATGATATAGATCTGATTCTACAGTTCTAGTAATGGCCAAAACTTCCATTTTTCATTGACCCATAATCTCATTATTTTCTTACATTAATATTCCTGAGTAAAGGGTTAATCCAGGGCAAAAGTAATGCAAGAAGCCCGCAGAAAGCTCCTGTATGAGTTTTTGCATAATTTTGTCCTGTATTAAGCTACCACATGTTCTTATTTTAGCGAGACTTTACAATTTGGAAACAAAAAGAAGGATGTAGTGGGGATAAGTAAAAAGATCTAATATCATTAACCATTACAGTGGGGACACGAGTCAATAATGACATCATGAATATTAATTAGATGAATTTGTTATATTAGCGCATGGACACATGAATGTTTAGCCATAGCAGAAACTGATGAATCATATCTGCATTATATCACAAGCAAACAGAGCAGACCCTGATCCTATAGGAGTCGTCTGATCTGGGTATATTTAGATATATATATATATATATATATATATATATATATAGTCCAACCTGCTTCAGCGGTCACCTGGTATCAGCAGCCACACTGCTGTAAGCGGCCACTCTAGGACCCTCCCAACGAAAAACACTATTTATCATGCAACGTCACGAAATACAGTCACTTCCTACTAGCATAATATTTTCCACGTCAACGCTGTATTTTGTAAGGTATAGTGCATGTGTACTGACCCCACTGGGATGCAAGTTTGGTTCAGCCAATAGGAGGAAAACAGAAGGACGATAAAGGCATAATTAAACATAAACATCAAATTTAACACATTTGCTCACCTTTGTCTCAACTATTTGTCCAGATAAAATGATTAAATCAAGTCTGTTTATGTTGTAAAAGTCGATGACGTCACTGCACGCCCTCATGACGTCACATATATATCGCACTTACATGTATTTTCATTCAGGGGACGAAATTGCTTTAGCAATCTTTCTTTTTCTTCATTTTCTTCATTTTCTGGGTGTTGCATGATAAAAGAATTACTATGCTAGATAGTTTGGAAGTTCAGCTGTATTTTGGCTCGTCAGAAAAGTAGTTAAATGCTCGCCAAGGCTCGCATTTAACAACTTTTCCAACTCGCCAAAATACAGCTGAACTTCCAAACTACTAGCATAGTAATTCTTATATATTACACCTGGTAAAAGCGGTCACCTGCCTAACGCGGCCAACGGCCACTCTATTTCATCCCAAATGGCCAGTACACACTGGTGTAAGCGGCCAGGTGTTCTACAAATGTAAAGCGTGTAAACACTTTTCATGGCTATCGATCGGCAACATAAGACATTTTGTCACATTTGAATGCATACAACTAACTGTCATGACCCATTTGGACCCCTTATCAGAGTTTTGTTTGTTTACAAAGCGCGTCGGTTGTTCACGCCATATTAATTGGGGATTTATCTTCTACTCGGAATTTACCCAGGAATGTAATAACGCGTGAACTAGCTGGTTCCCGACTTCCGCTTTATGAGTTAGATGTTCGCGGACAGAATATTCGGGAAACCAGTCGTGTAAAACATGGCTACACCGTTAGAAGTTACACCCTGAAGCCAAATTCGAATAACACTGGCACGTGTATATTACTCAAATGAAAGAACTGACACTTACTGACAAAAGGTTGAAGAACGACAAACAAGGCAATTAATTCAATATGACTTGCAATTATTACGGGCACTTCATCAGAACGGTCTTTATAAATATCGATTAGTATACTGCTGTACACATAATACATGTCTGTCATAATTACTCGAAAGTATGCTTGTAACATGCACCTGGTTTAGGCGGTCACCTGCTGTAAGTGGCCAAAGTGACCACTTCCCTAGACTGACCGCTTACAGCAGGTTGGACTGTATACTCTGTTTGCCAAGGCATTGAAAGACATATTTATGGAGTCAAGGGTAAAACCCTGCCAGTAGTTGCTGAGGAAAAGATGATGGACAAGAAAACACAACAGAAATGTTGGTTGCTGAATAATCAAAGGGCCATAACTATTACAATGCATCCAACTGGAGCACCGTAGCAATATACACATCTCTGCTTGATGATGAGACTTCCCTTAACACTTTCCCTGTTTTATATTCATGCAAGCGATAATTACATCATGAATACTTACTAAGTAGACAGAGCAGACTTGGATGACAGATGGCTCCTACAGGAGCCGTTAATGATCTGGGTCTTATTTGTTTAATTGCATAGGCCTAAACAAGCATTTGTTTGAAGGAAAGAGTTAACCCTTTCCTCCATAAATACGCCTTTCTATGCCTCTGTAATAGTCACTTCTTGAAACCATTGTGATATATAGAGCATTTGCTCCTATGCATAGGAGCAAATGCTCTATATATCACAATGGTTTCAAACTACAAAATTTCTAAAAAATTCCTTGCTTCTAGTTAACCCATTCCCTCATAGGCTATTTTTAGATCCTACCTCTTTAAATAAATCTACCGAAAAGGAGCATTAATTAGAGGGAAATTTCAGAATTGTGTAGTTTTGAAACCATTGTGATAAATAGAGCATTTGCATGCTCTGTTTATCACAATGGTTTCAAGAAATTTTTAACAAGGCGTATTTTTGGAGGAAAGGGTTAATGCTCCTTTTCGGTAGATTTATTCAAAGTGGTTGGATCTAAAAATAGCCTATGAGGGAATGGGCTAACTCTTCATCAAAATCCTACTAGTAGTGCAGACTGAAAAAAAAACAACAGAAATGATGGTTGCTGAATGCAAATCTTATAATTGACGAGGCTTTTCGTTAAATTTCATTCAAATCCTGCCGGTTGAGAAATGATGTGGACAAGAAAAACCAACAGGCAGATGAACTCACTTACCAACAGACAGCCAAACTGACCATTTGTGGGGTTTAAATTAACATTCACCACGGGACAGTCTTACATGAATATTCACCAGGTAAAGAGTTATTAGTGTACCCAACAGTTCCAGGAAATTATTTATTTCTTCACTACTTTTAATGCTAGAACCGTCATAACACCCCAAAACAATTAAGGCAAATAGTGCAGATTCAGGTCAAATGACTCCTGAAGGATCTGTTTGATCAAGGTCTACAGTATTTGCTGCTATGTCGGTCTGATTTAAAATTATCAAAATGGTACCAATTTTAATTACAGCAGATCCTTCTTAAGCGGCTATCAAAAAGAGGTCTAATTATGGGTTACGGTTACATGAAGATGGTAGCTTAATGCAGGTCATAAGTAATACAGAAAGCTCCTATATAGGAGCTTTCTGCATTATTTTTGTCCTGCATATTAAGCAACCACCTGCTTTTTAACACTTTCCTCCATAAATATGCCTTTCTACGCCTCTATAAAAGTCACATTATTAAACCATTGTGATAAATAGAGCATTTGCTCCAATAGGAGCAAATGCTATATTTATAACAATGGTTTCAAACTACAAAATTCTAAAATTTTACTTTTCTCTAGTTAATGCTTCTTTTCGGTAGATTCATTCAAAGAGGTTCATCATCATCATCATCATCGTCCTGTTTAGAATATCCAGGCCTTTTATTATTCCTTTTACAAGGGTGAGGCCTGGCTGTCTGGTCGAGAGCGAATTCTCCCTTTTGGGTCTAAAAATTGCCTATATATGGAGGAAAGGGTTAAGACCCCTATACGTTCAATAAATGAATAGCAGCTTAGGACAGGTTCTACTGTATTCAGCTTTCCAAACCAGCAGAGAGGTGAGACTGGATATCCATATACTTATCTTAATTACAGTAATCTTTTGAAGTACCTGTAACCTTAAGGATAATCTTCGACAGTAATCCCAACTCTTTTGAGTATTGCTCTAGGGAGACTACCTGCAGCCACTTATCTCAGAACTGTTGAGTACATACCATCGGATGAGAGGGACTTAAGTTGGATAAGGTTAAAGATTTACCTAATCCCAAGTGTATTATAAAAGGGCCGAGTTCATGAACCTTTTTAACCTTTTTAACACTGAATATTCGAAATGGAATGGCCAATAGGGTGTTCAACAAGAGAGTCCATTCAATACATTTTTTAAAGGGTCAACTTTTCGAGCGGATGTTGAATTACAAACACTGCAGACTCTGATCAGAAGACTCATCTAGAAGCCCTCTGGGTCCAAGGTTATAAAACTTCTGAGTCGTAGTCTGAGATCATGCTCAAGTCTCTGATTGGTCAGATCCTTGAGAATGATCTCAGACTCAAGCAAAAAGTTTTATAATCTCGGGGCCTGACCTGCATCTACATTGTTTGTAAATGTCAGTATACATTCTAGGAGCCCTCTCATCTGTGTCTACACTGTTTGCAAAGGACATTAGTGACTCTTGTCCCACACTGTAATGGTTAAAAAACCCATCTCCAAAATGAACTAGTGCTAGCTTGAGCAACACATTTGGATTATCTACACAAACAGTAATGGGATCCAGATCAGATGCTATTATCCGGATCGAGGCACTTTATTCTTCAAAGGATATGGAAGAATTAATTCACTCTCAGAACTGTAGCATAAAACAGTAACTGTTGTTGTAAAGGCTACAACTTTAAGTCTACTTAGCCTGTAAACCTGTTAATTTCCCTCTTATATTTTTAGAAGGGAGAGAATAAATACAATTCTTTTCAGTAGACAGCAATTTGTTCAGCATAGTAAAGTTAATGAAGTCTAGAAATGACTGTTTTCCTGCTGAGCAAAGAAATGAATGAGTTCAGAAATGCCAACTGCACAGCTATGCTCTTTTAGACATTAACCCATTCCCTCCTATGGAGCAAATGCTCTATTTATCACAAATGACTTTTACAGAGGAGTCAAAAGACGGAAGTAGGAGGGAATGGGTAAACCCTTTCCTCCATAAATACGCCTTTATACACCTATGTAAAAGTCACTTTTTCACAATGGTTTCAAAACTACACAATTCTAAAAATTTCCTTTTCTCTAGTAAATGCTCCTTGTTGGTAGATTTATTCAAAGAGGTTGGGTCTAAAAATAGCCTATGAGGTAATGGGTTAAGTAATGATGCTCTGTAAAAGAATTGTCTGCTGTAGTTCAGGAAAATTACATTTCTTATATTTCCCTTACAAATGCATTTAACCCTTACTATTAAATGGAATTTACTTAAACAATAACCTGTTAAAAACCAAACCAAACCTTATACAACTTGTTTCCAGTGACTCAGTAATAACCTGTTACTTCATACACCTTTGAAGTAGACCCCAAACAGATGTCTCCTGTTGGAACTGTCTGAGCATGGTCCATTCTGTTAACTTAACCCTTTCCTCCTTAAATACACCATTTTACGCCTCTGTAAAAGTCACTTCATGAAACCATTGTGATAAACAGAGCATTTGCTCCTATGGGAGCTAATGCTCTATTTATTACAATGATTTTCAAACTACAAAATTCTAAAATTTTCCTTTTCTCTAGTTAATGCTCATTTTTGGTAGATTTATTCAAAGTGGATGGATCTAAAAATAGCCTATGGAAAAAAGGGTTAACACATTCCCTCCGTAGTGACGCATTTTGATGCCACTGTATAGGTCAAATTTTGAAACCATTGTGATAAATAGAGCATTTGCTCCATAGGAGCAAATGCTCTATTTATCACAATGGTTTCAAAACTACACAGTTATAAAATTCTCCTTTTCTATACTTAATTCTCTATTTCGGTAGATTTATTCAGAGGTTGGGTCTAAATATAATCTAGGATAGAATGAGTTAATATAAAATAATACAGTTTCTGCCATGGCCAAACTTTGTGTGTTCATAATAAATTAATATTCATATATTCATTCTAACACGAATATTCATGCAGTAAATGGCTAACCTTACATTCATACCATACCACAAGAAATATCCACAAAACATGTATTTTAGTGTAGGAAACTACTAGCCCCAAGCAATGTTTTAAAAAAACTAAACCGTGAACTGGAAATCTGCACTTAGTACTTTTATTTAATGCTAAGCTCAGCACTTTATCCACTTAATCCTTTCCCTGTTGAACAAATATTCATGTAGGAAATTATGACATCATTATATTTTATGAACATGGGAGATTTTTTATCGAAAAAAGTAATCAGATCTATATTATATCATAAGCAAACAGAGCAGATCCTGATCTTACAGCACCTACAGGAGCCAATATCTAATCTGGGTCTACTCTGTTTGCAAAGGCATTTAACGCATTACCTTATAGACTATTTTTAGATCCAACCTCTTTGTATAAATCTATCAAAAAGGAGCATTATCTAAAGAAAAGGAAACTTTATAATTTTATAGTGTCAAACCATTGTGATAAATAGAGCATTAATTTTGCTCCTATAGGAGCAAATGCTCTATATATCACAATGGTTTCAACAGGTGACTTTTGCAGAGGCGCCAACAGGCGTCAATATGAGGGAATGGGTTAAAAGGCATACATATGATGGAAAGACTTAAGTAGATTAACTCTTTAATTACTTTTTGATGCAATTGCAAACAGAGCATACCCAGATCAGATGGCTCCTGTAGGAGCTGTCTGGTTAGGGTCTACTTTGTTTTCTTATAAAGTACCGGTAATATAAATCTGATTCTACAGTTTCTGTTGTGGTCAAACATTTCCTGGATCATTAAATGTCATCATAAAAGTTCAAATTATGAATATTCATGATGTCTTTTTGTTTCCAATATGAATATTTATCAGGTAAAGTTAGCTACTGAACCCATTCCCTTATCCCTTTCCCAGATGTTATAATTATATTAGTCAAAATTTCAATACCTAGCCATGTTATAAAGTAAAGAAACAGATCTTTCAAATTCCATTTAGCAAACAGAGCACTGCCAGACTCTGATCAGACGGCTCCTATAGGAGCCGTCTGATCTGGGTCTACTCTGTTTGCAGATGTGTGAAAACACGGTTATATAAGGGAAACGGTTATATTGATGCCTTTTAACGCCTCTGCAAATTTAAAAGTACATTTTTGAAACCATTGTGATAAATGGAGCAAATGCTTTATTTATCACAATGGCTTCAATACTACACAATTCTAATTTTTCCTTATCCCCAATAAATGCTCCTTCATGGTAGATTTATTCAAAGAGGTTGGGGTCTTAAAATAGCATATGAGGGAATGGGTTAATCAGATTACAAATTCAAAGCTGTTCTGCAAATAAGCATGATGTGACCAAATATTTGGAGATGTTGCATGATACTGACTACCGGAACAGACTGGGAGTAGTTTGAATTGTCACCCACAGACTTTCTTATCACCACAGACTGATGTGATTAAAAGTACATGTATGAGTCATGCAGGAAACACCATACACAGTCACCGGAACAGCATCACCACAAAAAAGAACATCAAATATACATGCATAATCAAAAGACACAAACAGATGCACAAAGACAAAACAAACAAACAATAGGGGGAAGATGGAAGTACCGCCTTGGAACGGCCAGTGACAAATGTCACTTAGAGGCTGAAGGAAAAATTAAGGAAAATGAGTAGATATTTTTTAATTATCTTGATTGTCACTCCATAAATATTCATGTCAGAATTAATTATGTTACATTATAAGTACATTAATTTTTGTAATGGCATATAAACACAGGTATTGGCCATTGAATCAGATATATGTTTATATTATTCCATAAACAAACAGAGCAGACCTTGACGAGAGGGCTCTTACAGGCATTTAAAGGGACTCACATATAGAGTAAAGGGTTGTTAGTGATTGAGTCCATTCAGAATGAAAGGCTGTAATCTGCGAGACAATTTTAAATGACAAACACTGCAGACCCTGATCATAGGGCTCCTCAAGGAGCCCTGGGTCTGCACTGTATGCAATTACCAGAACACTTGTTTCCTGCATTCAAAGTTTTAACCCTTTCCTCCATACGCCTGTTTACGCCTCTGCAAAAATCACCTGTTGAAACCATTGTGATAAATAGAGCATTTGCTACTATAGAAGCAAATTCTTTATTTATCACAATGGTTTCAAACTACAAAATTCTAAAAAATTTCCTTTTCTCTAGTTAATGCTCTATTTCGGTAGATTTATTCAAAGAGGTTGCATCTAAAAATAGCTTATGAGGGAATGGGTTAAGCTTTCAACATACTCCCCATTTGGTTTTGCATGTACTTGTAGGTTTAACCCTTTCCCAGGTGTTCAATAATGATTTCAGAATAAATGAGATCAAGAAAAGTTATTTAGCAGAATATTTATATTTGCATTATGTATACAGGAGTTTTTGGTTTTGGTAGAGACATACGGTATATAGAATCAGATCTATATCATACCATAAGCAAACAGAGCAGACCCTGATCAGACAGCTCCTTTAGGAGCTGTCTGATCTGGGTCTCCTCTGTTTGCAAATACATGAAAAGGCATTCATATGAGGAAAAGGGTTAACCTCATAGGAATGCCTCTTCACCCGTTGGCAAACAGAGTAGATCCAGACCAGATGGCTCCTGTACTTGTAAAAACACTTGCTTGATACAATAAACACAATAAATCTGTAATTACTTTTGGCAATCAGTTTTGATCCACATGGGATACCAAGTAACTCGATCTAAACTGAGGCCTGGACTCTGGTCATGTTCCTGAAGAGACACGAAAGACAACTCGAGTTTGAAAACTAAAATAGACAACATGATTATTCACTGGAAATTTTTTGCTCAACAGGATAAAGCTTAACCCATTCCTTCATATTTGACGCCTTTTGACACCTTTGTAAAAGTCACTTTTTGACACCATTGTGATAAATAGAGCATTAATGCTCCATACAGGAACAAATGCTTTATTAATCACAATGGTTTCAATACTATACAATTCTAAAAATTTACTTTTCTCTAGTAAATTGTCCATTTCGGTACATTAAAAATTATTCAAGGAGGTTGGATCTAAAAATAGCCTATGAGGGAATGGGTTAAGTATCCATGTATAAAAGCCAGCTAATCCTTGCCACTTAGTGTGTCAGTAGTGACACTGTGCAAACAATCTTGTAATTCCTCCTGATCCAATCAGCTATGATTAATAACCAGTTGTGATAAATTGGGCCAATTTATGCACACAAATTGCCATATTTCTGTAGCTTCAAATTAATATTATTATTAATTAAACCCTTTCCCTGTTTAATATTCATGTATAAAATAATGACATCATGAATATTTATTAGCCGAGTACAATGTATCTATAATCCTTTCCTCCATAAATATGCCTTTCTACGCCTCTGTAAAAGTCACTTTTTGAAACCATTGTGATAAATAGAGGGAATATGGGTTAATTCACTGCTGGTAATGTTAGATGTTGTATCTTATCTTTTACAAGTTTAGGAAAACATTCCTGGCCTTCTTTGCCCTCAATTTCATGTGCTGCCAGAAAGTCAATGAACCTTTGGAAGGAAGAATAAACACACCAGATTATATTGTGGTGTCTTTGGAGCATGCACAATAAATGGAACATTAGCTTTATGGTAAAAGCAATGTAGCAACTAACAAAGCTTTATTTACAACTTATATAAAACCATCACTTGGTCACTGATAAAATACATGCATAACCCATTCCCTTGTATTGACGGCCCTTCAATGCCTCTGTAAAAGCATTGTGATAAATAGAGCAATTGCTCCATAGGAGCAAATGCTCTATTAATCACAATGGCTACACAATTCTATTTTTTTCCTGTTTTCTAGTAAATGATTATTTTCAGTAGATTTATTCAAAGAGGTTCGGTCTAAAAAATAACCTACATGTATGTGGTAATAGTTTAACAGGGGCAGAAAGGAAAATGTTAGGGGGGTTAGGGGGCTAACATAGGTGGACACCACATGCTTCACCTGTTATGTCGTCACGGGTGTATCTCAGGCTAACACCTTTTAAAAGATCCATGATAAATTGGGGAAAACTAAACAATTTGCAAGGCCAAAGACCTGCCATTGCCAACATCCTCCAAGTACTTGTAACTAAGTAGCCAAGGTCATGAGGTGTGAAATATCTACAAGATTAACCATTTCCTCCATAGGCTATTTTTAGATCCAATCTCTTTGAATAAATCTATCGAAAAAGAGCATTTACTAAAGAAAAGGAAAATTTGGGAATTGTGTAGTTTTGAAATCATTGTGATAAATAGAGCATTTGCTCCTATGGAGCAAACACTCTATTTATCACAATGGTTTCAAAAAGTGAATATATTACAGAGGTGTAGAAAGGATGGAGGATTTAGGATTAAAGAAACATATCTTGTTTGGCCACAGTAGAAACTTAGGTGCCTTATAGCTTTACAATGAAATATAAGGCTCAACACCCTTCAGAATTTTTAATCTTGGTTATTTCTGATAAAGAATTACTGTCAGGAGTGGGAATTAAACCTACAACCTTTGGATTTCTAGTCAAGCACTCAACTGCATCAGCATAAATGCCAGCGTGCACAATTTAGTTGGTAACAGTGTCCTTCACCCCAGAATCACCCATTCAGCAATCATTGTATCCAAATCTTGCATTCATGTAAGCTATCTCAGTAACTTTATCCAAATTTCCTCATGACATTTTAAAAAGAAACTTTAAGAGTGGAATTTCTATGTTAGCTACAGTGAGAGTGACCAGAACTTGACCCAGACCCCAGATGTAAGCTCAAACTTTGTCTCCATTCACAGTATCTGTACACTACAGCATTGAAAGAGTCATGAAAGTGATAATACTAAACCCCCACCCTTCCATTCAATACAATATCATACAACCTCAGTGGTTGTCTAAGTGTTACCTGCAATACAACAAATTTGGTTACATATTATGTGTTTCCTAACAATATGTGATTCCAAAACACACTAGAATTGTTTTTGATGAATGTAGGTAAAAATGCCACAGGTAAAAATGCCTTAGGTAAATATGCCATAGGTAAAAATGCCTTAGGTAAAAATGCCACAGGTAAAGTGGTAAAAATGCCTTAGGTAATAATGCCTTAGGTAAAAATGCCACAGTTAAAAAAACAACAACATATTTTTAAATTTATAAAAGGAAAACTGTATAGTTTGAAAAAATATGTTATAATATTTCATAATAAATTTTAGTATATAAAACCATTTAAACATGTTCAAAATTAAAAATATTTATTATTATTTTCTGGCATTTGACGGGTGGTGTCTGGGTCCACTCTGTTTAAAAATGCCACAGTTATAAAAAAATAAATTAATAACAAATATTTTTGAATTTATAAAAGGAAAACTATATTTTGAAAAAATATTGTTATAATAGTAGACCCAGATCATATAGGAGCAGTCTGATCAGGATCTGCTCTGTTTGTTACTGGATTTTGATAGATATTGAAATCTTACCTACCTGTTTCTTATGATTTTTCCGATAAATTATTTAAACAGAGTTGACCCAGACACCTTCCCTCAAATGCCAGAGGTATATAAAAACATTATTTAATAACGAATATTTGGAAATTTTGTCTGAGTCCAAAATAAAAAAAATAATTTTCATACAATTATTTACAAAAAATTAGACCAAGACACCACCAAAATTGATTATGAAATGATAGTACAACATATTTTTTCAAATTATACAGTTTTCTTTATATATAAATTTAAAAATACATGTATTTGTTATTATAAAAAATTTCAGACGTATATAAAAACATTATTTGATAACAAATATTTGGAAATTTTGTCTGAGTCCAAAATAAAAAAAAGATTTTTCATACAATTATTTAAAAAAAAAAATAGACCAAAATTGATAATGAAATGATATTACAACATATTTTTTTCAAATTACATGTAAACAGTTTTCCTTTTATAAATTTAAAAATATTTGTTATTATTTTTTTTTCAGAGGTATATATAAAACATTATTTAATAACAAATATTTGGAGATTTTGTCTGAGTCAAAAATAAAAAAAAGATTTTTCATACAATTATTTTAAAAAATATATACCAAAATTGATAATGAAATTATATATTTTTTTCCTTTTATAAATTAAAAAATACAGTATAACGGCGTTATTTCGACTCTCGTTTTTCCGAGATGCCCGCTTATTCCGAGGGAATGTTGAGGTCCGGGCTCAAATTCTATCAAACCTCATTGAAAATACCTGCATTAATCCGAATAGCGATAATCCGAAAATTCGAGCATGTGTGCTGGTCCCGCGGATCAATCTGGTTCCCTTTATTGATTGTTTAATTCGAGCATAGCGTTTTCCCACCTCCGAGGTAATTTTTCACACCTTCTCGATACGTTGTCGTGACTTTTCGAAAGATCCGTCTATGGGACATTAGATCTTCAAAAGGTGTGAATAACACATTCATTGAATGCAGACTTTACTTTGGTGTAAATAATGATGAGAATTTATTGACTGAAGTCTTAATAAACAAAGAGTCACATCACACTCATAATTTGCATGTACGTTCGCAAACGTGTAGTGATTTTTCGGTACCGCTGAAAGTGTGCCATATAAATTCTTTCTGCTTTAAATTTTGAAATAGTGCACTGCTTTTCGTGTAGTGCTTTGAAATTCGCAATATTTTTGTTACTTTTCTCGTTCATGCAGACTCTTGCTACGAGAGATGAACGAGAATAACTACGTTAGACGAAAACAGCCGAGTGTTCCGATTATTAATCAATTTGGTCACTCGCCCTGATTTTCCTTACTACGAAACAGCACGGGAACGAAACGAAAATGTTTGTTTGTGCACCCAACTCAGCACCAACAACTAAATTAATGTCGACAAATGGAACATATGCAAAATAAACGACATAACGCTATACGCTACGACTGTTCTAGGGATATGTCTAAATGGTTTGAAACAAGTTTTGAGTTTATTGTGAAGGGTCTGTTGAACGGACCCATACAAATTATACTGAAACTTCGGTCGCCGATGTGAATGGTGTTTTCTTTTATCACTTATATTTATATATAAGGAAAGAATCGATGAATTAAATATGCATTGAAGTTTAGGATAATGTTAAAATTTTAAATTTAATGTGAAGAAATACGCTTCCTGCCGTCGTCAAACAATGCTCTTAGGAAATGACATAAAATGGTCTCGGTTCTTTCGAGCATCGCGATAATCCGAGGTTTTTGCTGATCCCCGATGGTGCTCGAAATATCGCCAATATACTGTATTTGTTGTTGTTTTTTTTTAACTGTGGCATTTTTACCTATGGCATATTTACCTAAGGCATTTTTACCACTTTACCTGTGGCATTTTTACCTGTGGCATTTTTACCTGTGGCATTTTTACCGCGAACTGATGTCTCCCCTACCCCCACCACGCGGACACGATTTTCCATGTAAAAATGTCATAACTCATATCATAAATCATTGAACCAGAATAGAAATAAGATATGCACAACTAGGCATCATCTAATGCTGATCAATCATATGAAGTTTCAGGAAACTCCGACCAAAGGTTCTTGAGAAACTGCGTGGACAAAATTTTCCATGTAAAATTTTTGAAGTTCCATAACTCTGCAGAAAATCATCAAACTGGAACAGGAAAAATATATGCACAACTGGGCATGGTGCTGATCAATCTTATGAAGTTTAATGAAAATCTGACCAAAGCCTTTGGAGAAACCGCGCAGACAGAAGTTCCCATGTAAAAAATTAAAAGTCCAATGACTCTGTAGAAAATCATTGACCCAGAACAGGATTACGATATGTAAAACTAGGCATGGTGTTGATCAATCCTATGAAGTTTCATGAAAATCCAGCCAATGGTTTTGGAAAAACTGTGCGGAAAACGTAAAATCGGACAGACGGATGGATGGACACAGACAGACGCCACACACAAAAACAATATGTCTCCCCAGTATACTGGGGGAGACATAATTAATGAATGGAAAGTGATTTCTAGTAACAGTGAACTTCAAATTGACCCTAGACACCCCTATGTATCAAACAGTTTGTCACCATGCATTAGCTATCTGTATTCATTTGCAGAATAGTTCTGGAACTTACAGGTTTTCAAGAAGGCCAATTATGCACAATAATTCTAAACACTACTCCCAGGTATTGTGTCTTTTAAAATCACACTTAAATATTTCCCTGTTAAATATTCATGTAAGAAATAATGACATCATGCATATGTATGGATCCTACAGCAATAATCTGATCTGGGTCTATTCTGTTTGCAAAGTCATGAACAAGAGTGTTCGGAGGAAAACGTGTCTTACCTGGTCGCAGCTGATACAAAAACTGTTAATATGCTGGAGTGAAATCAGAACAAAGGGGAATAACTCAAAAGGTATTGCATGCTGAGTGATGGACCTTAGTAACATCAATGGTCCTCAGTGAGAGGAAGACACATGTGAAATTTGAAAGCTCTATAATGATTAGTTTAGAAATGACAGACAAGACAGACAGACGGAAAAGTGATCCCTATGTGACACACTGCCTCTCAGCAGGTGACACAAAAACTGTTTGTATGAAGGAAAGAGTTAACCCTTTACCAGAGAGAGAGAGTGAGAGAGAGACCTTTTTAATGCCTTTACAAACAGAGTAGACCCAGATCAAAAGGCTCCTGTGAGAGCAATCTGATCTGGGTCTGCTCCCTGTTCATTAAAACATCATAAAAAATTTGCTATACATTATTTCTTAATGAATATTCAACAGGTAAAAGGGTAAATAATTGCTGAACCTATTCCTCCATAGTCTAGTCTATTTTTAGACCCAATCTCTTTGAATAAATCTACCCAAAAGGAGCATTTACTAGAGAAAGGGAAAATGTTGTTTTGAAACCATTGTGATAAATAGAGCATTTGCTCCTATAGGAGCAAATGCTCTATTTATGGCAATGGTTTCATGAACTGACTTTTACAGAGGCGTAGAAAGACATATTTATGGAAGAAAGGGTAATAACTAAGAACCATGGCTCCCATTTTGTTAGCAGGCTGTAAGTCGGAAATTCTGAAGCAAAGCTGGAGAATGCCAAGAGTCTAACACCTTACAGTGCAGGACACAAGTCGCAAATGTCCTTTGCAAACTGTGTAGACCCTAATGAGAGAGCTTCTAGAGCACTTGCAAATAGAGAAGACCCAGATCAGATAGCTCCTGTAGGAGCCGTCCCATCAGGGTCTACTTAGTTTGCTTATGAACTAATAAAGCTATAGCTCTATAGTTTCTTCCATGGTCACAACTTCATGAACTTGCCGTTATATATATAAAAATTATTCTAATTAATATTCATGATGTCATTATTTCTTACATGGATATTCATGGAGTAAAGGGTTAAAGTAAATGTTAAATTTCCTCGTTTCATGTTATATGGCATTCACTTCTAATAAGTGCAACATTGAGACACTATCAGTTGGGTAAATGGGTGGGGTAACACCTGTACGTATCCAGCTGGCATGGTGACTTCTTCCACTTCACTTTGGCATCTCGGCTGAAAACTTGATTGCGATTTTATTGCAAGTAAGGGTAAAACAGGGTCTGGAAAATATCAGGCCTACCACAGACTATTTCCTTCATACTTCGCAAACAGAGCAGATCCTGATTTTAACCCATTCCCGCATATCGACACCTTTTGAAACTTCTGTAAAAGTCACTTTGTGAAACCATTGTGATGAATAGAGCATTTGCTCCACAGGAGCAAATGCTCTATTTATCACAATGGTTTCGAAACTACACAATTCTCTAGTAACTGCTCCTTTTTGGTAAATTTAATCGAAGAGGTTGGATCTAAAAACAGCCTATGAGGGAATGGGTTAAGACAAGTTCTGTAGGAGTCGTTTGATCAGGGTCTGCTTTGTTTGCTTATGAAAGATTAAAAAAAGCAAAAACTTTTAAACATTTTACATTATAAAAGTTCAGCTAATCGTTATTCATGAAGTCATCATTTTTTACATTAATATTAAACAGGGAAAAGGTTAACCCTTTACTCCATAAATATGCATTAAGAACTACGCATTTGCAAACAAAGTAGACCCAGATCAGATGGATCCTATAGGACTCATCTGAGCAGGGTCTGCCCTGTTTGCCCACAATATAATAAAGAATGATATAATTATAAAGACTGGGTCTTGTCTGTTTGCAAAGTTGTAAAAAGCTAGGGGTTTCATCACTAACATTGATCTTTGTGAATTGAAGGAGACAAGTTTAGAAGGGAAAGGTCACTTGTGATAACTTTCCCTGTTCTATATTTATTCAAAATTTCAATACCTACTATAATTCATGGAAATATGGAAGGTGGACCATTGTAGCCATTTTAGAAAATAAACTAACAGATCTATCAAATTCCATTACCAAACAGAGCAGACCTTGATCAGATGGCTCCTACAGATAGCATTCAGCAGTCAAGGTCAAGGTCACAGAGACCTGAAAACTACACAACACTCCACCATCCCAAAATGTACTGACACACACCAAATTTGGCATTGCAACCTCAAGTAATATAGGAGATAATTATGCTCATGACAATAATTTTCTATAGCTCAGGTCAGCAGTCAAGGTCAAGGACATAGAGACCTGAAAATAGTAAGTGACACCCCACTGTCCCTATAGATATACAGTGAAACCTCGGAAATCCGAACCCCTTCCGGACCAAATGAAAAGTTCGGATTTCTGAGGATTTCGGATTTCTGAGGTTTCTCATATAGTTAAATGTTTCGACCACAATTATGCTCTCTAAGTAAGGTTGATGTGATCAAAATGTTGATTGCTGATATTGCATGACATTAAAGGGTAGATTTTGCTCACAAAGTATTTGCAATGGACTTGTTTCTTTAAAGCTTTCTACTTTGAAGAAGCAACACCAATGTAAATAATAGTTGAACAAAATACATGCAAATTGTATAAGTTCATTTAATATGTAAGGTATGTAATGTGCATGGAGATGAACGGAGGGATTGGGGATGGGGGAGGGATCGTTAACAAATTAGATCTGGGCCAGATAAGATGTCATTTAGATCAATTCTGGTGCTCTGGAAAATTAAAGATCCCATTTTTATGCTAAAAAGCTCTCGGCTTAGAATTTATGACGATTAAATTGATTTTAAAATGAAAATAAATAAACGCTGACAAACCTTAAGGGTTGGTTTTGGAACTTTTTCAGATTCTTTCAATAACTGAACTTTAATGTCAAGGGTTAAGTCAACCCGTCTACGCTTACTCGGCGGTTCAGACATGATCGTGATCTTAACTAGAACTTTTCTTTACGATGTAGAATATAGCCTAGAATGAGCGAGAATGGTGAACAATTTGAGAAACTGCATCATTTATTACATTTGGAACAATAAGGGATTACTCACGACCTTAGTTTGCAAAATTACCAAACGAGATTAGAGATTTTTTTTGTCAGTCAGCCCACCGTGTGTAAAACAAAAGTCGCCGCACAAAAGAGACCGCTCTTTATTCCACAAAATTAGGACATAATTTGGACATTAAAGAGGTCTTACCGCAGTCGATCGCCACAGCCCATCTTTTAATCCATTTAAATCAACAGCCGCATCAAACACCTAATGATTCTTCGAAGATAATTGGGGCTTAAACAAACACCAGTTGACACGACTACCGCACACGCTTTATCGTGTGTATGTACCGTGTAGAGTTGTGGTTACATAACCGCTAAAAATAGACGCGCATGCCAGCCCAAACATTCTCAGGTGCAGTAAGCGTTCGGAATTCCGGGTTACATTTAAGCGCAATTAAACAATTTCGGACGAAAAAATTGTTCGGAATTCTGAGTTCCGGATTTCTGAAACTTTCCCGTAGTTAAAATAAGAAGGAAAAAAATCGGGACCAAACGGAATGTTCGGAATTCCGGAGCTCCGGAATTCCGAGGTTTCACTGTACCAGTACTCACACACCAAATTTGGCATTCCTACCTCAAGCGATATAGAAGATACATTCTGAACAAAGTTTTCCTATACCCGAGGTCAGCGGTCAAGGTCACGGAGATCTGAAAACTGTACAAGACACTCAACCATCCCAAAATGTACTCACACATCAAATATGGCATTCTTTCCTGAAGTGATATAGGAGATATGCTCAGGACAAGGTTTTTCTATAATTGAGGTCAGCGGTCAAGGTGACAGAAACCTGAAAACTCTGCTCGACTCTGTACCATCCCAAGATGTATTCACACACCAAATTTGGCATTCCTAACTCAAGTAATATAGGAGATATGCTCCCTACAAGGTACACACAAACAAGCAAGCTTTGGGAATATACAAATATGCTTTTAGAATATCAGATATGCTTAAGCCTTAGAGTGCAAAAGATTAATTAACCCTTTACCTCATGTACATGCCTTCTAATGCCTTTGCAAACAGAGTAGACCCAGATCAGATGGATCCTATAGGAGATGCCTAATCAGGGTCTGCTCTGTTTGCTTAGGAAATTATACAGATCTGATAATACATATTCTGCCAGAGCTACAGATAACGGTGCATACTCAAAATACTAAAATCGTCATTTCTCCACCAAACCCTAGTTGTGACCACTCTTTAGAATTGTTTCAAAGAGACGATTCTAAAGAGTGGTCACAACATAGGGTTTGGTTGAGAAATAAAGAAGTTAGACTTGAAAATATTTTGATTTACGCATCTTATCTGGAGCTCTGTTCTGCCATGGCCAGAATTTCTCTTGTCCATATGCCTAATTATAAAAATTCAGTTAATTAATTCTCATTTAGCCATTGTTTCTTACATGAATATTCTAAAGGGGTTAAAAAGAGGGCATACAGTAACATTGCTAAATAACCGTAACCTGACCCACAATTCTGTAAAATCATGCTGTAATTTGTAACAAATTGTGACATTTCTACCCTAATTACCCTAAGTATTCGGACAAAGTTAAGCAAATAGTGCAGACCCAGATGAAACTGCTCCTAAAACACTGCTCCTTTAGGAGCAGTTTTATTAGGGTCTATATTATTTCCTACAATGTCACGATCAGTCGTATTTAAAGTTATCAAAATGAGGTCCAACTTCTATATTCAGCTTTACAAATCTACCGAGAGAGGAGACTAATGTCTGAATACTTAGGTCAATTAGAGTACCGGTAAACATCCCATTTTAATTCTCTTACAAATTATTCTGACATTGGTTCCCTGGTTAATGTTAATTCCCTAGTGTATAATTGGAACTAGACATTGGATCCATATGAAATAAAAGACTTTGACCACAACAATTTAATAATAGTCACTGTTGCAACCACAAGGACAAAGCAGATGACCAGTGGGCAGCTTCTGGACATTATCTCAGTGTGTGGTCCAACTTTTAAATCACCCACCCCCACTCTAAATCATCTGTTTGCTCCAAATCAAACTAATTTGTTCTGTTATTTATGGGTATAAAATGACAAAGTTAAGATAGCCAACATTGGATTGGCAAATATAATGGCCCAATCATACTGAATTATACAGAAACAATGCTGAATCAGTATAATTATGGACTTGCAAAAATATGCTTTAACCTTTCCTTTGTATAAATGCCTTTTCACGCCTTTGCAAACAAAGCAGACCCAGATCAGATGACTCATGTAGGGCTATCTGATCAGGGTCTGCTCTGTTTGCTTATGAAATTATAACAGATTTTTACCAATACCAAATCATCCTGTGTTCATTATGCCATTATCAAAATCCAGCTAATAAATATTCATGATGTCATTATTTCTTACATGAATATTCAACCAGGAAAGGCTTAAGATAAGAACAGGTGGTCAATGTTTCATGCAGGATGAAAATAATGAAAAAAACTCCTAGTGGAACTTTTTTGTTTCACTTCATCCTGCATTATATAACCCATTCCCTCATATTGCATTAACCCATTCCCTCATATTGACGACTTTTGACGACTCTGTAAAAGTCACTTTGTGAAACCATTGTGATAAATAGAGCATTTGCTCCTATAGGAGCAAAATGCACTATTTATCACAATGGTTTCAAACTACAAAATTCTATAATGTTTCCTTTTCTCTGGTTAATGCTCCTTTTCAGTAGATTTATTCAAAGAGGTTGTATAAAAAAAACAGACTATGAGGTAATGGGTTAAGGTACCATCTGTTTGAAAGCTCCAGAATTAGACTAATGTTTTGTGTCTCACTATGTTGCTGTAGATTAATGTTTTGTGTCTCACAGTATGTTGCTGTAGGCTAATGTTTTGTGTCTCACTATGTTGTCTCACTATGTTGCTGTAGATTAATGTTTCGTGTCTCACAGTATGTTGCTGTAGGCTAATGTTTTGTGTCTCACTATGTTGTTGTAGACTAATGTTTTGTGTCTCACTATGTTGCTGTAGACAGGTTTTTTATGCTTGTCTTAAATAGAAATCACAATTGTTGACTACATAAATGTTGCCATGCAATTTGCTTATAGTGTAGAAAGTCATAACCCTTTACTCCAAAAATATGCCTTAATTTCTACACCTTTGCAAACAGAGTAGACCCAGATCAGACAGCTCCTGTAGGAGCTATCTGATCAGGACTGCTCTGTTTGCTTATGAAATAATATAGATATGATTTTAAAGTTTCTGCCAGTTTCTGGCTTAATATTCCAGTGTCCAAAAAAATAATAATTATGCCATTATGAAACTTAATCTAATTAATATTCATGATGTCATTATTTCTAACATAAATATTCATGGAGTAAAAGGGTTGAAATACCACTCCACAAGTTAGTACAGCTACATATATATTTACCCTTTCCTCCATAAATACACATTTCTACACCTCTGTAAAGGTCAGTACTGTTGAAACCATTGTGATAAACAGAGCAGTTGTTCCTATAGGAGCAAATGCTCTATTTATCACAATGGTTTCAAATTACAAAATTCTAAAAATTTCCTTTTCTCTAGTTAAGGCTCCTTTTCGGTAGATTTATTCAAAGAGGTTGAATCTAAAAATAGCCTATGAGGGAATGGGTTAAGTCATTTTTGCATCATTTTGATGAATTTGAATTCGATATAGTAACAGATAGCGAATGATTCCTTCTAGAGCCATTTGATCTGGGTCTGCACTATCTCCCTAAGTTTGTCTGTCAGAATAGGAAGGGTAATCAAGGTAGCTACCAAAAGCATAGAAATTAGAAAGAAAGAATAAAACATTAGAGCCGCATGCAGTTGCCAAAACTCGTCTGATTTGGTGCTTCTCCACTGAAAAATATATAGGGCAATAACTCCAAATTTTGAAATCAAGAGTTATGGTTCTTATGTAGGGTCCTTCTCCTCAATGAGATCAACCCACCTATGAAGTTTTGATGTTGATACCTCTTATACTTTTTGATTTATCAGCTACATTTTTGCATGCCGCTGACAACGCCTACAACTACAACGTCTACGACCCAGTGATCACAATAGCTCGACGTTTCTTCGAACAGATGAGCTAACAAGCAATTGAGAAGACAGGATGAATGCCAAACACCAGACATTTATGAGACAAAATTATGATTCTAACAAAAGTAATAGGAACCTGATCTATCGAGCCTACACAATGTATTTGGCAAATTGTCAATTATTTGATTGCAGACAGATTAGGAGCTATGATTAATAGAACATCACTCAGGACATAGATATACCATAATAATAAATGCTTATATGAGCCTGTGTTCCATTTTCATGTGACTATACAATGCAGACATATTTTTTAAATGAAAAGAAAAAAACAACTCAATTAGAGTTATGTCTTTAATGGTGAATGAAACTTGAAGTTACAGTAAGCTGGACCTGTTAAAATTTTGGAATAGTCCATTTGAAAATTCAGCATTGAAAGGGTCAATCCTTTACTCTATAAATATGCCTTTCTATGCCTTTGCAAACAGAGTGGACGAGGATCAGACAGCTCCTACAGGAGCTGTCTGATCAGGGTCTGCTCTGTTTGCTTATGATATAACAGAGATATGATTCTACAGTTTCTGCCAATAGCCAAACATTTCTGTGTCCATATGCCATTATAACAATTAATGTAATTAATATTCATGATGTCATTATTTCTTACATGAATATTCATGGAGTAATGGCTTAAGCAAACAAACAATCTAACAATTTTGCTTATGAGTCATTCTTTCTGAAGAATTGCAGTAAGTATTTTGATAAACGTAACAATAAACACTAACAACAAGATTTCATATCTTCAGTCATATATTAATATCTTAAGTACAGCTGACAGCCAGAAAATCATCATCTACATCTTCTTCTTTTTTATTTACCTCATGAATATTCATGTAAGAAATATCAATTTGTTTGCTGAAAATCAGCTAGCTGAACTTTTATTTAACTATATGAACACAGGATGTTTTGGCTTAAATGCTACCGGTAGTCAATATCTATAATACTTCAGAATTAATAGATCCTAATCAGACGGCTCCTTTAGGAATCATCTGGCCTGGGTCTATACTCTATTTGCAAAGGTGTACAAAAGTATTTACATGAAAGAAATGGTTAACAAATGGTTCAAAGTGTCAAAAAGTTACTAGGCATCTCATCTGGATCCAAACTTTTTGCAAAATTTGACACCCCATAGATTGTAGTTTTGTGCTCAGCCCTCATTGGGCATTATAGTTGTGTGAAGCTGTATCAAATCTCTACCCATGCATGTGGAAGACATAGAGCAGACACCAAAATATGTGCTATATCTTATTAACCCTTTCCCTCATACAAACGTGTTTTCACGCATTTGCAAACAGAGTAGACCCAGATCAGACGGCTCCTAGAGGAGCCGTCTGATCAGGGTCTGCTCTGTTTGCTAATAAAATTTGATAGATCTATGTCTTTGCTTTCTTAAATGTCTACAGTGTTCCACCTTCCATATTTCTTTATAACTATTTTGTCCATGAATATTCAGTAGGTATTGAAATTTGGAATAAACATAGAACAGGGAATGGGTTAAAGGCCCTTCTATGACCTTGACCTTAAGAACAGGTGGATAGGCGTTATACCTAAAATACCGTCTGGCCATAAGAAACAATTAGTTGTTATAAAGTTAAATAAAACCTTACAAAACATAATGGAACATACAGAGCAAACACAAAATTAACACACTGAAACGCCACCTATGACCTTGACACTGGGAGTAAGTGGGTGCAGTGTTGTACATAACACATCCTCATGGCATTGGAAACCATTATGTGAAGCGGTTTTTTTTCAAAATCTATTCTGGCATTCCAGGAAGGTACAGAGTGGATACAAAAAGTGAGACATTATTATTCCAGTTCAATTTGTGACCTTGACTTTTGGAGTAGGTAAGTGAGTCTTGTATGCCTTGGCAACAGTACTGTGTAAAGCTCTAACAAAATCTGTCCATATACAGTGCAACATAAAACGGTGTATACTTTAACCCATTCCCTCATAGGCTATTTTTAGACCCAGCCTCTTTGAATACATCTACCGAAAAGGAGAATTTACTAGAGAAAAGGAAAATTTTAGAAATGTGTAGTTTTTAAACCCTTGTGATAAATAGAGCATTGGCTCCCATGGAGCAAATACTCTATTTATTGCAATAGTTTCATAAAGTGACTTTTACAGAGGCGTCAATATGAGGGAATTGGTTTAAAAAATATTCAAATGTTCTTTCTCCACCAAACCCTATGTTGTGACCACTCTTTAGAATTGTCTCAAAGAGATTATTCTAAAGAGTGGTCACAAAATAGGGTTTGGTGGAGAAATAAAGTTATTCTTGAAAATGTTTAAATTTACACATCTTTTCTGGAGCTCTGCATATATGTAGAGGAAACAAACTTTGGACATACTGATTTGCACAACAAACCAATTTCAAACCTATGTTATAGTACGGTATATTCTAAACAGGTCTTTGACTGGTGTTATTGATAAATCATTTATACTAAAAGTTTATTGATGAGAAAATGGGCAATCTGATAGAAAGTGTAAGTCATAAATGCAAGTATAATCTTTTCTTTAATAGCTAGCCATTTTTTGTCTATGCCAAAGGCATTATTGTGTGCCTCCACCCTTCAGATATATCTTATTTCTACGCCGACTTACCTGCGATGGTAACGCTTAAAATAACATGCAGCATTTGCACAGACAAACATTCTGAATCTATTTCAGACTCCAGTAAGTTCTGCATCTGATCTGAATCTGAACTTATTGCAAAGGCATTGATGAGATGGAGATCGTTCTTGGATCCCCTCTCCACTATTGAAATGGTTAATTAAAACAATAGAAAAATTGATACTGTTAAAAATTATGGGACTCACAATACACTAATTATAACAGTAGATGCAAGCATCATGTTTTTTGATGGCATTAATGGTTTCAAGCTGCATAAAAAACACATAATCTTTAACCTTTAACAGAGAGAGTGAATTCATGATAATTTTTACCTTCGCAAATAGTCTGTACTAAAACGAGAAACATCATTAGAACCCGAACAGTCTGACACTTAAAGATGGTGAATCAACAAAGTTAGAAATATCAGCTTATAATTAAGTAATGTAGAAGACAAATTTGCGTCAGACAAGTCAGTTAATCGTGACTTTTTGACAGTTGTACAAGGTAATGGGTGCGGTGCACTGTTTTATCTCTTAACATTTTGTTTCACAGAAAACCTGATGATAATGTAACAATTACATGAGATGAATTTACAATTTCGTGCAGTAAATCATGGCCCATCAGGCAATATTTATCTACCACTTTTAACCCTTTCCCTAAAGAACATTGTGCACTAAATTTATTACTTCATGAATATTCATTTACTGAAGTGTTTCATATCATAAAATTTTCAAGGGAAGTTTTGGCTTAAACAAAACTGTTGGATCAGATTTATATAATTCCATTAACCATTTCACCGCTGCAGTTGCATTAATGCACCACGACAAATAGTGCAGTCCCAGATCAGACGCCGCCTTTTCAAGGCGGCGTCTGATCAGGGACTTCACTATTTGTCTGAAACTCTTCTTCTATATCTGTGCTTTATTCCTTTGAAATTTGCATTTATTTATCTCATTTCCTTATTTTACCAAATTACTTAACAACTAGAAAATTGTGTCTGTAAGACACAGTAGATGCCCCCGTGTAGGTGCTTGCCTAGCTGCACGTAAAATTTCCAAGTCATTTGACCTTGACCATGGGCTTGTGGGCAGCATGGGCTGGGTGTGCAATGAAAGTATGGATGGTGTTCAATGTGTATATGCAATTCCATGGCAATAGCTACAGAGGTTAGGGAGATATAAGACAATGAAAAAACTGTGACAAAAAACTGCATGTAAATGTGACAACCAACTGCATGTAAAATTTCCAAGTCATTTGACCTCGACCTTGGGCTTGCGGGCAGCATGGATGGGGTGCCAAATTATAGCACAGATGGTAATTGATGTGTATGTGAAGTTTCATGTGTATAAGTGTAGAAATTACTGACTTATAACACTTGAAAAACTGTGACAACCAACTGCTCCTAAAAGCGTGACACACGGACAGACGGACATGTGCAAAACATAATGCCCCCTGACTATCGTCAACGGGGGCATAAAAATTGCATTGCAGACGACAATTAGAAATTTGGCGCCGAAAGGGTTAAGCAAACAGAACAGACCCTGATCAGACAGATCCTACAGGAGCTGTGTGATCTATGTCTACTCTGTTTGCAAAGGCATGTAAAACCATTATATGATTAGGAAAGGGCAAACATTTTGATTGCTAATAAATTGTCATTCGGCAAAATTGTCATCTGCTATAATTTTTTAATTTTTTTAACCCTTTCCTCCATAAATACGCCTTTCTATGCCTCTGTAATAACCACTTCTTGAAACCATTGTGATAAATAGAGCAGTTGCTCCTATAGGAACAAATGTTCTATTTATCACGATGGTTTCAAACTACAAAATTATTTTATTTTTTTGTTTTCCTCTAGTAAATGTTCCTTTTGGGTAGATTCATTCAAAGAGGGTGGGTCTAAAATAGCCTATGGAGGAAAGGGTTCAAATACAATTAGAATGACAGATGACATCCTGATGAGATGCTGAGTTATTCTGTGTCTCATCTGGATCTACTTGCATCAGTTATCATGAATTTGCCACTGGGATGTAAAGAATTATATCTTTCTTTTTTTTTCAGACATTGAGTCTGAGTTGAGCCTCAGTTTAGATCTCTCAAATCTCAGTTGAGCCTCAGTTTAGATCTCTCAGATCATGCCTGATCTGGATCGAAACTTTATGCATAGGTCATAAATGGCAAGAGAATCTGTTGCTCCTAATGCAAAGAGTTCAGCCCCTATCTGTACATAATGTTTCCAACAATATACAATATTAAACCTTTCAGTGTGGGGAAACAAGTCATTTAAATGTCCTTTGCAAACAGTGTAGACCTAGAGGAGCCCTCTCATCAGGGTCTGCACTGTTTGTCATGTTGAACTAAGTCTTTTTCTTTAAAGAAAGTACTTGAATATATTCACTGTAAGCTCGATCTGTTTGAATAGTCTATTTGAAAATTCAGCGTTGAAAGGGTTAAATATTTCAAGTGTTTTTCCATCAGCAATGAAAAAGTTTTATTACATACTGTTAAAAGCAAAATAATGATTTCACGATACCCTAGATATTACTAAAAATTCAAATAAAGGTTTAACTCTTTGCACGCTAAGTAATTTTCCATCTGCAACAATTGTCGTCTGCTTCAATTCTTAAAATAAACTTTCTCTCATTTCTTTGCAAAAATATGGTCAAGGTGACAAACAGTTTGGATCCTGATGAGACGCCGCATTATGCGGCGTCTCATCTGGATCCAAACTGTTTGCATAAGTAATCACAGTTTCGCTGCTAACATGCGAAGAGTTAAGAGTTTGTTGGGTTTTTTTGACAGTTTGCACCTCAACTCTTTACCTCATGAATATTTACAAAATAAATTCATGACTTCATGAATATTCATTAACGTTTTTTTTTATAATGGCCATTGAACAAAGGAGTGTTTGCAATTTCACAAACTGTAGAAGCAGAACTACAATATTTCGTAGCAGACAGATCAGATCTGATCTGGATCTACTATGTTTGCAAAAGCATGAAAAGGTGTGTTTGTTTCTATAAAGTAAATGGTTAAGGACAAATGCATGATTAAAACATTAAGCCTTTCCTCGATCCATAAGCTATTTTTAGACCCAACCTCTTTGAATGAATCTACCGAAAAGGAGCATTTACTAGAGATAAGGAAAATGTTATAATTGTGTACTATAGAAACCATTGTGATAAATAGAGCATTTGCTCCTATGGAGCAAATGCTCTATTAATCACAATGGTTTCAAGAAGTGACTCTTACAGAGGCGTAGAAAAGTGTATTAATGGAGGAAAGGGTTAAACCTTTTCCCTGTTGCATATTCATGTAAGTCAAAATGGCATCAGGAAATATTATTTTAGCCGAATTTTTATAATGGCATATGCATACAGAAGTGTTTGATATTAATAGAAACTGTAGTCTGAGGTCAATAATAACTTCATAAGAAAACAGAGCAGAATATGATCAGACGGCTCCTGAAGGAGCCATCGGATTCAGGTCTACTCTGTTTGCAAAGGCTTGAAAAAGCGTTTCTATGAGGGGAAGGGTTAAGCCTATATCCCATAGATACACATTTTTAATGCCTTTGCAAAACAGATAAGATGCAGATCAGACAGCTCCTGAAGGGTCTGCTCTGTTTGCAAAGGTGTGAAAAGAAGTTTAACCCATTACCTCATAGGCTATTTTTAGATTCAACCACTTTCAATAAATCTACCTAAAAGGAGCATTAACTAGAGAAAAGGATTTTTTTTTTGTAGTTTGAAACCATTGTGATAAACAGAGCATTTGCTCCTATAGGAGCAAATGCTCTATTTATCACAATGGTTTCTTCAGGTGATTTTTATAGAGGCATAGAAAGGCGTATTTATGGAGGAAATGGGTTAAGACAGTTTAGATCCCTGTAAGATTAAGATTCAAACAAATTGGCACTTTCATCATCTGAGAAGAAATGACAGAACAGAACTAATGATTATGTATACTGTAGTAGATAGTAGACTAATTCCCCTAATTATTTGAACACACAATCTCTCCTCGCCACCTGTTTGTACAGCTTTAAGTTAACCCTTTCCTTCATATAAACATATTTCACGCATTTGCGAACAGACTAGACCCAGATCAGATGGCTCCTAGAGGAGCCGTCTGATCTGGGTCTCCTCTAATTGCTTATGGAATTTGATAGATCTGTTTCTTTATTAGTTTCTAAAATGGCTACAATGCTCCATCTTACATATTTCATTGTAATTATTTCGTCCATGAATAGTCAGTAGGTATTGAAATTTGTAGTAAATATAGAACAGGGAAAGGTTTAACCTCGTGAATTTTCATGTTAGAAATAGTGACATCATGAATATATATTAGCTGAATTTTATAGTTGTATATGTGTAACACAATAAGGGGAAGATGAATGAACATGGGATTGTTTGGCTTTTGCAGAAACTGTTGTCAGATCCAGTATAATTCACAAGCAAACAGAGTAGACCTTGATCAGACAGTTCCTATAGGAGCCATCTAATCTGGATCTACTCCATTTGCAAAGGTTTGAAAAGGCATCTCTATAATCCTGAATGCAAAAGGTTTGCAAGTCAAGTTGGCACCATTTTGATGTCAATTAGACTGACATGGTAGCATATAGTGCCGATCCTGTTCTAAAGGCTCCTTCAGGAGCTATAATTTGATCTTGGTCTGCACTATTTGCCTTAATATAATAATATATATATGTTTGTCTGTCTGAATATATAGGGTAATTAGGGTACAATGTTTGCAGAGAAAAAAGGTTGAAACATCATAAACTTCTAGACAGCTATTCTACTTATAATTGGATTTCAGGGCAATTATTGTTTTATCAACATTTGTACTATTCTTGTTTGACGTCTGAACACTCAACTTCAATATGAGCAGTTAAAATTCTTCAGCTTATTTGAAAGTTAACCCTTTACTTCATATAAATGCATTTTCACCCATTTGCAAACTGAGTAGACCCAGATCAGGAGGCTCCTATAGGAGCCATCTGATCAGGGTCTGCTCTGAAATCTGATAGATCTGTTTCTTTACTTTCTCAAATGGCTACAATGTTCCTCTTTCCAATATTTCATTATAACTATTTGGTCCATGAATATTCAGTAACTATCAAAATTGGAATAAACAAAGAACAGGGAATTAGGGTTAAAACACTTCTTTTAATCCAATATCACTTTGATTGTGGTACTTTGCAAACAGTATAGACCCAGATCAGAGGTTTCATAGAGGAGCTTTCTGAATAGGGTCTGCACTGTTTGTTACTTAACTCATTCCATCTTAGACTATTTTTAGGCTCAACTTCTTTGAATAAATCTACCAAAAAGGAATATTAACTATAGAAAAGGAGAAATTTAGAATCGTTTAGTTTTTTAACCATTGTGGCAAATGCTCTGTTTATCACAATGGTTTCAAAATGTGACTTTTACAGAGGCGCCAAAATGTGTCACTAGGAGGGAATGAGTTAAAACCCTTTAGCATATTAATGCCTTTTATTCTGAATTAACTCTGTAGTTAAACACTGATGGGCCATTCAATAGTCATCATTCAAAAGAATTAACCCATTCCTTCATATTGATGACTTTTGATGACTCTGTAAAAGTCACTTTGTGAAACCATTTTGATAAATAGAGCATTTGCTCCATAGGAGCAAATGCTCTATTTATCACAATGGTTTCAAACTACAAAATTCTTAAAATTTCCTTTTCTCTAGTTGACATGCTCCTTTCCGGTAGATTTATTCAAAGAGGTTGTATCTAAATATAGCCTATGAGGGAACGGGATAAAGGCAGATTTGATGTTGCAAACTGACTCTATAAATCATATTCTCAAAATGCATAAGCACAGTATTACCATTTTAAATTTGATTATGATGATTACAAACTATAAGACTTTATAATCATCTACAAGTTAAAATTTGACTCTTTAATATTTGTCTACATACATTGTATTCAACTACAAGTTCCTCCCAGATTGAATTATGACCAAGACAACAAGAGCACCACAAATGGGTGCCAACGCTCGTCTGTCGCCATTGTCAAGATGAACATGCATACCAAAAATGAAGGTTGTTAATGAAAAATTGAAGAAGTTATGGTCAATGTTAAGATTTCGAACGACGACAAAAAGGATGATGACAACAACGACGCTGACGCCGGAGTTACGACAATAGCTCGTGATTTCTTCAAAACAGATGAGCTAAAAATTGAAATAGTCAAACATTATTTAACAAAGATATGTATATTATCATATAAAACCTTCAATTTTATTACAGACTTTCTTGTGTTAATAGTCATGTTATGGGATGATGCTTAAGAGTTTTGTGAATGTAATTTATTAACCCTTTCCTCCATCAATACGCCTTTCTAAGTCTAAAAGTCACTTTTTGAAACCATTGTGATCAATAGAGCATAAAATTTTGTTCCTATAGGAACAAATGCTCTATTGATCAGAATGGTTTCAAAACTTGTAACACAATTCTAAAATTTTCCTTTTCTCTAGTTAATGCTCCTTTTCGGTAGATTTATTCAAAGAGGTTGTATCTAAATATAGCCTATGATATAATGGGTTAAGCACGTTTGCATTTTGACGTGATATAGATCTGATTCTACGGCTTCTGAAAAAGTTTATACTATAAAAGTTCAGCTAATAAATATTCATGATGTCATTATTTCTTACACGGATATTGAATAGGGAAAGGGTTAAACAGAATAGACCCATACCAAACATTACTCTTGTAGGATCTGCACTATTTGCTATGATTAACCCATTCCCACTTAGGCTATTTTTAGACCCAACCTCTTTGATTAAATCTACCAAAAAGGAGCATTAATTAGAGAAAAGGAAATTTTCAGAATTGTGTAGTTTTGAAACCATTGTGATAAATAGAGCATTAATTTTGCTCCTATGGAGCAAATGCTCTATTTATCACAATGGTTTCATAAAGTGACAGAAGCGTCAACAGGCGTCAATATGCGGGAATGGGTTAACATTCCTATGTTCATAATTATCATACTTCAGCATTATAAAAATTCAACTGTCAATTTTCATGACATCATTATTTACGTTACTCTTAAAGTGTTTTTGAATCTTGTAAAAAGTGAAATTGTCCAATTTATCCCTAACATTATAAACCAAAATTAGCAGGAAATCTGTTTTCCTTTGTGCCATCAGCAGAGAGCAAATCTTATTGGCAACAAAGTACTTCGCTGATAATAAAATCTAGACCAATGCTTATGCATTATGTAACTTATGTCTATATTATATTGGCAAAATTCCCATTTTCCTTTATTCTGCTGTGAAAAAAATTTGTCTGCACAAATTCTGATCTGCTAAAATTTTTACTTACCTCTGACTCTTTCAAGCTATTGAGAAATTTAAGTGACCGAGAGTCAAACAGCTTGGATTCTGATGAGATGCCAAATTGCACCAGGCATCTCGAACCGTTACAAACATGCAGATTCAGTGGAGATCAACAGATTTGTCAATATACACCCAGACTAATCAGTTTCATGTCAATTACTCCCTTCCATCAGAACAACAACCTGAAGAAGTCATAGAGAAAGGCTACAAAACAAGTTTGCTACAAAGTTATTACAATATGGTAAAATTTGTTTTAAGCCTTTGCTTGCTGAATTTTAAAACACATTTCTCCTTCTTTACCCATGCCCTGTTGTATAATTACATAATTATATCTTCACTGTGTACAAGTATTTCGCTGTGCAATTACTGCTGTGGAGTGCACTGGTTGCACAATCAACTTGTAAATAGTGCAGACCCTGATGAGACAGCTCCTGCAGGTAGGTCTATTGACGTGAATAGCAAGCGAAGGGTTAATTTTGTGTTACCCCTTGAATATTTATACGTTTGAACTTCAAGGAACCATACAAATTAGTTCAAGATAACAGAGGTTCGAGTCATCCGATTCATAATCTGACCAATTTCTCAAATTCACAGCTTAATGCAGCTCTAAAATAATGCTAAAAACTCCTGCAGGAGCTTTAAGCATTACTTTAGACCCACATAATAAGCTACCACATGCGTTTCTAGATATGTGAATTGATGCATTTCAGAACAATTCTGTATTGTAAATTTTGGAAGGACCGAACTTTTAGTTCGTCAGTTGTCCCGAAATTCGAGTTATCCGAGTTCGAGATACCAAAGTTCAACTGTATAAGCATTCATGACTATTTATTAGAAAACTTTTGTATTCAAGCACATGAACACAGAATTGTTGGGCCATCAATCAGATCTGTATCATTTCATAAGCGAACAGAACAGAACGGATCCTGATAAGATGGCTCACCTATAGGAGCCGTCTGATTTGGGTCTTCTCTGTTTGCAAAGGCATTGAAAACTCCAAATATCAATACATTATGACTAGTTTCTTTGCAAACAGTCTAGTGAGTCCAGATCATATGGCTCATGGAGGAGCCATCTGATCAGGGTCTGCTCTGTTTGCCTATGGAATAATATAGATCTGATTCTAAAGTCACTGCCATGGCAATACTTTCTTTACCACTATGAAAAAACCATTTCATCTCATTAATATTCATGATATCATTATTTCTTACAAGTAATATTCATGGAGTGAACGGACAATGCATTAGCCAGGTAAAATTCATTTGGTTTTTCGGATTAATCTTTAGCACATTATGAGCAATGTTGTAAATACTGTTGCAAACAGTATAAATCCAGGGTCTGTGCTTATAAAACTTTTTAGTTGAGTCTGAGATCGTTCTCAAGCTTTTGATTGGTCAGATTTAAGTTCTCAAGCTTTTGATTGGTCAGATTTGAGCCATAGGCTCAAATCTGACCAATCAAAAACTTGAGAATGAACTCAGACTCAACTGAAAGTTTTATAAGCATTAGACCCTGATGAGACATCAAGTAACATGGCACCACATCAGGATCCAGATTGGTTGACACAGTGTACAGCTTGTATGCTTAACCCTTTTCTCCATAAATACGCCTTTCTACGCCTCTGTAAAAGTCACTTTATGAAACCATTGTGATAAATAGAGCATTTGCTTCTATAGGAGCAAAAGCTCTATTTATCACAATGGTTTCAAACTACAAAATTCTAAAAGTTTTCCTTTTCTCTAGTTAATGCTCCTTTTCGGGAGATTTATTCAAAGTGGATGGATCTAAAAAATTGCCTATGAAGGAATGGGTTAATGAACAAGCAACTATTGTCAAGAAATCCATTGTCTCCCATCCCTTGAGATTGTACACAAGTACCATATATCTGTACTAAATGGTCATGGGCATTGCATTTTTTAAAAGAAGCTTCTTGCATTTTGTACATAGGTGGTTGCTTATTGCAAAGAAAGAAAGCAATGCAGAAAGTGCCTGGAAGAGCAAAGTTTGCTAAGGAGCAAAGTTTTTATGCTCTATTTATCACAGTGGTTTCAGAACTACACAATTCTAAATCTTTCCTTTTCTCTAGTTAATGCTCCTTTTGGTAGATTTATTCAAAGAGGTTGAATCTAAAAATAGCCTATGAGGTAATGGGTTAAGTAAGGCCTTGCACTCTTCCTTTCCAAGATGCACCTGCACAAGAAATTTGGAAACCATAACTCACATGGTTGAGAAGATATAGTCAAGACAATATTCCAGACGGAAGGAAGGATGGATGGATGGACAGATGGACAAAGGGCGGTTGGAAAGACCAATCAAGAGGTCCGTTGGGGACTAAAAAGACAATATACCCAGCATGCTAAACGTTAAATAAATCAGTGCATGACATTGATTCATATATGCTAAGTAAAAATAGACATTATAGGAAAATGGTGTAGAGCCAGATTGACGGCTTCTAAAGACCATTTAAATCCCTGATCTGAGGGATTCTCTAGGTGCATTCAGATCTGGGCTACAGTTTTTCTCATTTCTAGCACTCGAAGGCTTCCTCCTAAATTGTCCCAATGCAGATGACTTTTGGTACAATCATGTGCAATCAGAGAAGACCAAGATCAGACAGATCCTGTTGGATCTGCTTAACTCATTCCCTCATAGGCTATTTTTAGATCCAACCTCTTTGAATAAATCTACCGAAAAGGAGCATAAAATAGAGAAAAGGGCAATTTTAGAATTTTGTAGTTTGAAACCATTGTGATAAATGGAGCATTTGCTCTATATGAGCAAATGCTCTATTTATTTGAAACCATTGTGATAAATAGAGCATTTGCTCTATATTTATCACAATGGTTTCAAAAAGTGACTTTTACAGAGGCGTAGAAAGGCGTATTTATGGAGGAAAGGGTTAATAATAATATAGATATAATTCTACAGTTTCTACCATAGTCAATAATTCCTGTCATCATTGGCCATTATAAATAATTAGTCAATGAATATTCATGAGGTCATAAAAATTCTTGTATAAATATTCATGGTATAAAGGGTTATATGAAAGTTGGTACAGTAAAACCCCTCTAATGCGACTACCAAAAAGGGGCATAATTCACAATGGCAAAGGCAGGTTGTAGCTTAATGTAGGATGAAAGTTATGCAGAAAGCTCCTATTGGAGCTTTCTGCATAACTTTCATCCTGCATTAAGCAACCACCTGCTTATGAAGACAGTCATGTTTGTTCATTAAGTGTTTGCATTAGAGGGGCTTTACTGTATTCTCATGCTGGCTGTTTCTGTTCACCCCTTTACTCCGTTTGTCAGAAATAATGATGTTATGAATATCAGACAGATTAATTTGATATAACACCAGATTGACACATCAATTTTTGGCAATGGCAGAAGCTGTAGAATCCTATCTATATTGCATGTATATATATCATAAGCAAACAGAGCAGGCCCTGATCAGACGGCTCCTATAGGAGCCGTCTGATCTGGGTCTACTCTGTTTGCAAAGGCATAGAAAGGCATATTTATAGTGTAAAAGATTGAGTGAAAGTAGTAGGGTAAAAGATTAAGTGAAAGTTGAATAAATACAAAACATAAAGTATTCTCGTGCTGACAGTTTCCGTTAAGGGAGGTCTCCGTGTACAATGTAAATCAACACTTGTCAGGCAATTTACAGCCAAATCGTTAACCAATTAACTGTATAATTGTTAGGACTCAAGTTTCACCTTCCCCATTCTGATGGGTGAGGACATGAGGTTAACAACTCACACAAAATGTTACATGAAATAGGCAGATAATTTGGTGATAAGGGAGATAAGACCTAATTACTGCAAGGCGGAGTGATACACCCTTGTCATCTGTCACACCCACAATGATCTTGTATTGCTACAAAAGTTTTGTCTGCTAAATTACTGAAATGAGCTCTAACAGTTGGCACACATTCATTACAGGCTTGAACTTATTGAGCATGTTTTCTCCTCTTCTAGTGCCTAACACTGTAACAGATCTTGATCCAAACCATAACAAATGCCAACTATTTTTCAGTCATGAACAGGAATGATCTCGGTGAGATTATCACTCTGAAAATGTTTTGCATAGCGGTTTTTTCTGTGTTAGACTACTGTAAGCTAAGGCTAACAAAAAATTAGCCACCTGGTTTTTTGACCATATTAACCCTTTATTGATGTAATGAATAATGACATTATGAATATTAACCATTTCCTTCATAAATACGTCTTTCTACGCCTCTGTTATAGTCACTTTATGAAACCATTGTGATAAATAGAGCATTTTCTCCTATAGAAGCAAATGCTCTATAGGAGCAATGGTTTCAAACTACAAAATTCTAAAATTTTCCTTTTCAATAGTTAATGCTCCTTTTCGGTAGATTTATTCAAAGAGGTTGGGTCTAAAAATAGCCTATGAGGTAATGGGTTAACTGATATTTTTATAATGGCATAAGAACAGTCGAATTTTATACCCAGGCAAATACTTCAGAATCAAATCTAAATTATTTCAAAAGCAAACAGAGCAGACCCAGATCAAACAACTCCTAGCCCGGAGCTGTTTGATCTAGTTCTACTGTACCATCTGCAAAAGCATAAATTTTGTAAATACAGCTCCTATTAGAGCTTTCTGCATTACTTTTGATCTGCATTTTAGCTTCCACCTGCCTTATAATTCCATTGTTAGATCTTTTTATTACCACTTGAGATTATGTTCTACTGTATAGAATGAAAGGTCAAATGTTTACTTAATAATCCTTTGGTTTTGCCTCTAGAAACGGAGTAGACCCTGATCAGACAGCTCCTGTAGGACTTGCCTGATCATGGTCTTCCATGTTTGCTTATAATTTATGTTACAGGTCTGATTGCAATAATTAATCTTTAACCCTTTCCCTCATATAAAACTCCTTTTCACATCTTTGCATGACTGTATGAGCATAGAGGAGCTTTCTACATGAGTTTGACCCTGCATTAAGCTGCCACCTGTCACAAAGAGCATTATGCAGTAAAACCTCTCTATAACGGCCACTAAATTACATCAAGTATTTTGTGTTAAAGGCAGGTGGCTGCTTGAAGCAAGGTGAAAGTAAAACAGAACGCTGACCTATAGGAGTGTTCTGTTTTATTTTCACCTTGCTTTAAGCAGCCACCTGTCCCAAATACCAACTAATTAGTGGCCATTATAGAGAGGTTTTACTGTATTCATACTAAATTGAATGTCCAGTTTAGAGAGGTTTTACTGCACCTGTAAAAGTTCAAAGTTTATGGTAAAAGTTAGTTCCGTGCAGACAAACAGACAGACACACATATCAAGAACATTATGCCTCGAGAACAAAAACCTTGGGGGCGTAATAATATAGCCATGGTTTAATCAGAAATTGATGTACATTTCAGAGGCAAACTGTATTCAAAATGGCTCTTGGAGGACTCGTCTATGTCTGAAGCTCTCCTGGTACTCGTATTCTAGAATAATCCAGTGGCATTAAATCTTCAATCTGAGTCCTCATCTAAATCCAAATTGTCTGACCCTTTTTTGTTAAACTTGGTGCGATGAGAATAAAAATGTATATGTACTAGCTTGCCTCAAATATACAGAATGATTTAAGTGGATTGTGCAGAACAACACTCATCAATTATTTGTTTGATTAGTTGAAAAGCATGCCCAACCCTTAGTATGTTACAATATAAACTGTATTGAAATTGAATAGGAGCTAAAAGATCAAAAGACCAATACAGTCTCTATGTTCAGAGACTAAATAACCTTACTGATCAGTACAGAAGCATTCACCTGGAACCTACCTAAAGTACCCAGGGAACATCTCCCAAACCCTTTCCTGTTCAATATACAGTAAAACCTCTCTATAACGGTCACTAAATTGAGTTAATTGGCTGGTATTTATGGCAGGCGGCTGCTTAAAGCAAGATGAAAGTAAAAATAGGAGCATTCTGTTTTTACTTTCACCTTGCTTTAAGCAGTCACCTGCATTTAACACAAAATACTTGATGTAATTTAGTGGCCATTATAGAGAGGTTTTACTGTACATGTAAGAAATTATGACATCATGAATATTTATTAACTGAAGTTTTATAATGTAAACCTTTCAAGAAAACATTTTGCTTTGAGAAAAACTGTAGAATTTGATCTATATCGTGTCAAAAGCAACCAGAGCAGACCCTGATAAGTTCCTATGAGTCTACTCTGTTTGCAAATATGTAAAAATGCGTTGCTATGAAGGAAAGCGTTAAATGCAGAAAAAGAGTTTACTGGCATTTGAAAACAGTGCAGTCCCAGATCAAAGGCTCCTAAAGGAATTCTCTGATCAGGGTCTACACTGTTTTTCATTCCATATTCTCTCTTAGCCTGTTATAGGACTGTATAGATAAACAAGAGCATCACAGGTGCTTATAACAATTATCTGTTTGATTGTAGTCCTTGTTTCAGTGAACAAGTGTCTGAAGTTTCATAAGATTTGCATGAATAATAAAGAAGTAATAGCCCATGATAAAGTTTCAGGATGACGACGACAATGCGGACGCCAGAGTTACGACAATAGCTCATATTTTTTTCTTCGAAAAAAAAAAAAGACGAAGTAATAAAATGGGCTAGTCCGATTTAGGTATTCAGTTTTAAAAGAGTTATGTAACAGGTCTTTTCTTCTTCTTCTTCCTTTAACCCTTCCCTTGCTATTCGCGTCAATATACCTACCCGTAAATAGTGAAGACCCAGATGAGACAGCTCTTACAGGAGCTGTCTCATCAGGGTCTGCACTATTTACAAGTTGATTGTGCAACCAATGCACTCCATAGCAGTGATTGCACAGCGCAATACTTGTAAACAGTGAAGATATATGTAATTGTACAACAGGGCATGGGTAAAGAAGGAGAAATGTATTTTAAAATTCAGCAAGCGAAGGGTTACTGTACAGATCCCACTCTGGGGCAATGTCGTACATGGTTACATTTTACCTTTAGGTTACCTTTAACAGATCTGAGCTAATTGTCATCAAATTCTTTAACCATTTACTCTATAAATATGCCTTTTAACACCTTTGCAAACAGAGTAGATCAATATCAGATGGCTCCTGTAGGAGCCATCTGATCTTGATCTACTCTGCTTGTGCTTTAAAATAGATCTGATTCTACAGTTTCTGAGATGGCCAAAACTTCCTGCGTCCATTACAAAAATCCATCTAGTTAATATTCATGATGTCATTTTTTATAATTGTTTGAATTTGAAATTGAATTGTTTGAATCCAAATTGTTTCCATAACTAATCACAAATAGGTAGCTGTTGTATAAAGGTGATTGTTCAACATTGACATTTCATTATTTTATTGTTCAACAGAATAGACCTAGATGAGAGACACAATCAAGAAAACAATTATTGGAGAAAATAAAAGATTTGAAACGCAACAAGCTGTTTCAAAAGGCATTGATCGATCCAACCATTAGTATTACTACCATCAGTGTTCAGACAGACAACTTAGGCAAATAGTGTAGCCCCAGATCAAACTGTTCCTGAATGAACAATTTGATCCGGGTCATCACTATTTGCTACTATGTCAGTCTAGTTTTCAAAATGGTACAAGTCAATTTAAATCATTGAGCTTTACATATTAACCCTTTTGGCGCCAAATTTCTAAATTGTCGTCTGCAAACCAATTTTGTTAAATCATTCGGTACAATAAGGAAACGAGATATATAAATGTAAATTTCAAAGGAATAAAGCAGCGATATAGAAACAGAGATTAAAACAAAAAGTGAAGTTCCTGATCAGACACCACCTTGAAAAGGCGGCGTCTGATCTGGGACTGCACTATTTGTCGTGGTGCATTTATGCGACATTGGTGGTGAAAGGGTTAATGGTGGAGATGGGTTGTAACTTGGGTATTAATATAGATGAAATATACTCATTTGACTGGTTCACAACTATTGATTCTTAGTTCAGTATAATACTAGTAATGGTAAACCTCTGATTACCTAGATGTAATTCAAAGCCATTACTAACTTAGAACAGTAAAACCTGTTTTATAAGGAACATTCAACTCATTAACCCTTTCCCTGTTCTATGTGTATTCAGTATTTCAACACCTACTCAATATTCATGGACAAAATAGTAATAATGAAATATGGAAGGTGGAACATTGTATAGCCAATTAAGAAAGTTAAGCAACAGATCTGTCAAATTCAATTAGCAAACAGAGCAGACCCTGATCAGACGGCTCCTCTAGGAGCCATCTGATCTGGGTCTACTCTGTTTGCAAATGCGTGAAAACACGTTTATATGAGGGAAAGGATTAAGACAGGTTTTACTGTATTCATTAGCAAATTTGTGAGGAAATGGCCGGATGAACTCCAAGCAGGCTAAATCAATTTATTCTTCAAGTATTTTTTTCTTCCTTATTTCTCTTAACCCTTTACTTCATAAATATGCCTTTCTAAACCGAGTAAACTTTCTAAACAGAGTAGACCCAATTTGAGCGCTCCTGTAGTTTAAGCATTCCAGTGGCATTGACCTTGATCTTTGAGAATGCAAAGGCAATCCTAAGCTTTCTTTTTCATGTAAGCTATTATTCTGCACACAAAGTTTGTTTAAAAAAATCTCTCTTAATTTACTAAAGTTTGTTGTTAAGAATCTGTTTTTCTATTTTTAGTAACAATAACTTTCTGACTTTGACCTGAAACCAGTCAAATGCATTGCAAATCTTTATATCCATATAAGCTATTAATCCATTCCTCCATAGGCTATTTCAGACCCTCCTCTTTGAATAAATCTTCTCAAAAGGAGCATTTACTAGAGAAAAGGACATTTTTAGAATTGTATAGTATTGAAACCATTGTGATAAATAGAGCATTTGATCCTATGGAGCAAATGCTCTATTTATCACAATGGTTTCCAGAAGTGACTATTACAGAGGCATAGAAAGGCATATTTATGGAGGAAAGGGTTAATACACCAGGTTTGACCACAATGGTGGCTGGTTGTGTTGACATCCATTTCTGCCAACTATGGGCTTAAATTGATAGAGGAGACAGACGAATACGGAGAAACCTTGGCGCGATGCCCTACTCTTATTATCGATAGAGTTACTCTGGTTCTTTTAAATACCCAATGTATTACACTGATCAATCTGAGTTCATAAAGACTCATCGAAAGGACTTGGTCCAGCCTGGGATCAAACCCTGGACCTCTGGTATTGTAGTTGAGCCCTTTAACCACTTGAGCACTTCAGTCGGTTTACCACATTGCCATTACTAACTCTTCGCTTGCTATTCACGTCAATATACCTACCTGTAAATAGTGTAGACCCAGATGAGACAGCTCCTGCAGGAGCTGTCTCATCAGGGTCTGCACTATTTACAAGTTGATTGTGCAACCAGTACACTCCACAGCAGCGATTGCACAGCGAAATACTTGTAGACAGTGAAGATATATGTAATTATACAACAGGACATGGGTAAAGAAGGAGAAATGTATTTTAAAATTCAGCAAGATAAGGGTTAACTAAACTTTGATATCATATGGAAACTGAACATTTATGCCTGCCCAAGCACCCACTGGACAAGTGATGTACCTCATTCAAATAACCTTTGATAATATGGTTAATAAACGAGATAAAGCACAAAAGATTATAAAATGATAATTTGTCAATCAACCTTTTCCCATTTCTTTGTGATAATGTTCTGAAAGGATTCTGTGTGTAGCAGAATTAAGTAACAGCAATTCACATATTAACAACCTATCTAAAATACTGAGATCTCTTTTTAAATTGGGATGGCATTTTTATCTTCTAACTTGGTAAACCACATGAAACAAAAACTCTACTTAACCCTTCCTCTTTTCTATATTTATTTCAAATTTCAATATTTATGGACAAAATAGTAATAATGAGATATGGAAGGTGGAACATTGTAACCATTTTAGAAATTTAAAGAAACAGATCTATCAAATTATCAAACAGATCAGACCCTGATCAGATGGCTCCTATAGGAGCCATCTAATCTTGGTCTTCTCTGTTTGCAAATGTGTGAAAAGGTGTTTATATGAATTAAATTGTGATGGCATTAACATTCTTATCTTCTAACTTCGTACAACATATGAAAAAATCCTCTAATTAATCCTTCACATGCTAATGCTTATGTCACATATTCACAGATCTGACGCCGGATTAGCTACTTATACGATCAAGCATCATTCATGACAATCTGTACTGGTCTGTAGCTTTCCGAATTTGAGCCGTAGTCGTATCTTGCACATACTTGCATATTCGTGACAATTTTTGAACATGTTCAAAATTTGACCACGGATCAAAGTACATCCTTACTAAACCGTATTAGAATGTACTGATCTATTTTAGTCCGTATCTAAAGACCGTATTAATTCATTCTTATTCGTAGGCCCGATGTCAGATTGCTAAGATCCATGTCACTCCATGCCATTCCGTATCAGACCGTTCTTATTCCTACTAACCCTTACTTATACTGTAACAAACCATTGTTCATCTGTAGTGCTCACGCCCTGACATGTGTTACGTTCCGTATCAAACCGTTTCATTTCCGTATCAAACCGTGTCATTTCCATATTAAAACGTGTCGTACCATAACAATCCGTATCACTTGCGACCCATTTCCTACCTTATCCTACCATAGGTATGTCAAAACCAGTAATTACAGCCTTGTGTGCATCCGTATTGAACTACTGAAGTTAGCATTTCCGGGGTCATCCGGAGATTTAATCCGTAGTGGAACCGGCGAGGTGATCCGTGAATGTGTGACCTGTATGGCATTTGCAAACAGCTTGGATCCAGATGAGATATCAAACAGCTAGGATCCAGATGAGATATCAAACAGCTTGGATCCAGATGAGATATCAAACAGCTTGGATCCAGATGAGATATCAAACAGCTTGGATCCAAATGAGATATCAAACAGCTTGGATCCAATGAGATATCAAACAGATTAGATCCAGATGGGATATCAAACAGCTTGGATCCAGATGAGATCTCAAACAGCTTGGATCCAGATGAGATATCAAACAGCTTGGATCCAGATGAGATATCAAACAGCTTGGATCCAGATGAGATATCAAACAGCTTGGATCCAGATGAGATATCAAACAGCTTGGATCCAGATGAGATATCAAACAGCTTGGATCCGGATGAGATATCATATAGTTTGGAATCAAACTGTTTACATTCATTCAGTAGTTTTTCAAAAGCTTTAACCCATTACCTCATAGGCTATTTTCAGACCTTACTTCTTGAATAAATCTACCGAAAAGGAGCATTTACTAGGGAAAAGAAAACTTTTAGAATTATGTTGTTTTGAAATAACCGTGATTGTTGTGCAAATACTCTATTTATCATTATGGTTTCAAAAAGTGACTTTTATAGAGGCATCAAAAAACGCCAATATGGGGGAATGGGTCAAACCTTTCCCTCATATAAACGCATTTTCACGCATTTGCAAACAGAGTAGACCCAGATCAGGGTTTGCTCTGTTTGCTTATGGAATTTGATTGATCCGTTTCTTTACTTTCTAAAATGGCTACAGCATTCTACCTTCCATATTTCGTTAATAACAATTTTGTCCATGAATATTCAGTAGGTACTGACAGAGCTCTAGTTAAGGGTGCGTACCCAAATGCTAAAATCATCATTTCTTCATCAAACCCTATACTGTGACCACTCTATAGAATACCGGCCGCATGGTTCAGTAGTAGAGCGTCCGCCTGTGGTACGGAAGGTCGTGGGTTCGATCCCCGGCCGCGACAGACCAAACGTCGTTAAAAGTTGGTACTAGTAGCTCCCTTGTCTACGCTCGACATCAAAAGGTGTAGTTCTAGGACTGGTCGGCCCGGTGTCAGGATAATGTGACTGGGTGGGGTGCCCTTGCCATGTGCCCGCGGCAGGGGTATTTCAGAGAGGCAACACTATAACTTGTCTCATGCGGGTGCCGTCTGCAAATAACTGAAATACTGTTGGTCGGAAGTTAAACCCAACTCACTCACTCTATAGAATCGTCTCTTCGAGACGATTCTAAAGAGTGGTCACAATATAGGGTCTGGTGGAGAGATAAAGGAATTATTCTTGAAAATGTTTTAATTTAAGCATCTTATCTGGAGCTCTGTATTGACATAAACATAGAATCATAGGGAAAGGGTTAACAAAACGAAAGTAAGTAATTAACATTGTAGTAGATCAGAGTAGGAGCAGATATTCATTTTATCAACAAACTTGAGGCTTAACTCTTTGCCCGCTAGCGACGAAACTGTGATTACCCATGCAAACAGTTTGGACCCAGATGAGACGCCGCATAATGTGACGTCTCATCAGGATCCAAACTGTTTGTCATCTTGACCATATTTTTGCAAAGAAATGAGAGAAAATTTATTTTAAGAATTGAAGCAGACGACAATTGTTGCAGACGAAAAATTACTTAGTGTGCAAAGAGTTAAAATTATGCATGTCCCTATAATGGCTTCAAAGCACATCTTTTAATTATAATAGTTATTGAAATTAATGTATCAAGCTGTAACCCTTTACACCATGACTATTCATGTAAGAAATAATTACATCATTAATTTTAATTTGCTGATTTAATGAACGCAGGAATATTTTGCTGGCCATGATAGAATCAGTAGAATCAGATTTATAATATTCCATAAGCAAACCGTATAACCTATAGGCGTCATATAATATTCCATAATTAGCAAACAGTATATCCTATAGGAGCCATATAATCTGGGTCTACTCTTTTTGCAAAGGCATTTAAAGGCATATAATTTTTATATGGAGTAAAGCGTTAACATACATGAAATGAAAATCCTGTTAAACTTGATAATAATTAATAGATTTCTGTGGTAAGAAAATTGTTATTATTAACAAAGAAAGGACAATTTGTTCCCAAAAACACATGTAGATAATGTGGCAATAAAAGAACATACATTAGCGGTCTAGTTACTGTGGCATACATGTCTATGAGCTAGAATAAACAAAATTGTTCTCCTGAAAATAAATTTCAAACTCATCAGGATTTTAAGCTTTTACTTCATAGATGTACCTTTAACCCTTCCGCTGCCAAACTCTGTTGTCTGCTAACTTTGTTGTCTGCTACAATAATTGTTCATTCTTTTGATTTTCTTCATTTTTGTTAAAAAAAACATAGTAACAGTAACAAACAGTTTGGATCCTGATGAGACGCCGAGTCACTCGGCGTCTCATCTGGATAAAAACTGTTTGCATAGGTAATCACAGATCTGGCATTGGCAGCGAAAGGGTTAATACCTTGGCAAACATAATAGACCCAGATCAGACTCCTGTAGGAGCCATTTGATCCGGATCCGCTTTAACCCTTTCCCTGTTCTATGTATATTTCAAATTTCGATACTAATGAATATTCATTAACAAAATAGTTATATAAATACTTGAATTGCTCTGATCTATTACCTATTATGATCATTATCATGTCAAAATACACTTCACATTTTTGTTAAATGTAACAAAAATGTGATGTGTATTTTGACATGATAATCTTTGAAAAAGGCCTTTAGTGGTCGAAATATTAGATCAGAGCAATTCAAGTATTTATGTATTATATTAATTCCCTATTTTGTAATATTTTCTTCATTGTGAAAATAGTTATAAACAAATATGCAAGGAACATTGTAGACATTTTTAGAAAGCTAAGAAACAGATCTATCAAATTCTATTAGCAAACAGAATAGACCCTGATCAGACGGCTCCTCCAGGAGCCGTCTGATCTGGGTCTACTCTGTTTGCAAATGCGTGAAAACACATTTATATAAGGGAAAGGGTTAAATGTTTGCTTATGGAATAATATAGAACTATCTCTAATGGTGATGAATACCCACACACAGCAGTTTTGATTGCAAATCCAATTTTGTGACACCAACATAACCCATGTAACAGGACCAAAACAAAAAAATACTCAAAGTTAAAGGGGAGATAATTATTTAATGCTTGCAACAAACATATGAAAATTGCATCGTACACATCTGCTATTCATGGTTATCATGTATTGCAAGTATCAATTCAATAACTTTCAAATTGAAGGAGGTGTTCATGACACCAACTCCCCATGTTTCATGCCAAAACAAAAAAACATCCTCAAAGTTCAAGGGGAGATAATTTTGCAATACTCAGTAAGAAACACATAAAAAGTGCATCTTGCACATCTACTATTCATGGTTATTATAAAATAATGACACTAACTCCCCATGTTTCATGAAAAAAATAAACTAGAACTATCACTAAAGGTGATGAATACCCCCACACGGTAGCCTTGATTGCAAATCCAAGTTTTGACCATGTAACAGAACCAAATAACAAAAATACCCAAAGTTCAAATAGAGAAAATTCTGTAATTTATGCCAAGTATCAAGTGAATCAGGTTGAAATTGAAGGAGGAGTTCAAAGTACTAGATTTTGCCTGCAAATTTCAAGGCCAAATGTCAAGGTCAAGGTCACAGAGACCTGAAATTTGTGTCTTGCACATCTACTACTCCTGAGTAACATTTATGCCAAGTATCAAGTAAATCAGGTTGAAAGTGAAGGAGGAGTCCAAAGTAAAAAAATTTGCCTGCCAATTTTAAGACCAATTTCAAGGCCAAAGGTGAAGGTCACAGAGATTTTAAATTTGTGTCTTGCACATCTACTACTCCTGAGTAACATTTATGCCAAGTATCAAGTGAATCAGGTTGAAAGTGAAGGAGGAGTTCAAAGGACAAGATTTTGCCTGCCAATTTTAAGACCAATTTCAAGGCCAACGGTCAAGGTCAAGGTCACAGAGACCTGAAATTTGTGTCTTGCACATATACTACTCCTGAGTAAAATTTATGCCAAGTATCAAGTGAATCAGGTTGAAATTGAAGGAGGAGTTCAAAGTACTAGATTTTGCCTGCCAATTTTAAGACCAATTTCAAGGTCAACGGTCAAGGTCAAGGTCACAGAGACCTGAAATTTGTGTCTTGCACATATACTACTCCTGAGTAACATTTATGCCAAGTATCAAGTGAATCAGGTTGAAATTGAAGGAGGAGTTCAAAGTACAAGATTTTGTCTGCCAATATCATGACCAATTTCAAGACCAAAGGTCAAGGTCAAGGTCACAGAGACCTGAAATTTGTGTCTTGCACATATACTACTCCTGAGTAACATTTATGCCAAGTATCAAGTGAATCAGGTTGAAATTGAAGGAGGAGTTCAAAGTACAAGATTTTGTCTGCCAATATCATGACCAATTTCAAGGTCAAAGGTCAAGGTCAAGGTCACAGAGACCTGAAATTTGTGTCTTGCACATCTACTACTCCTGAGTAACATTTATGCCAAGTATCAAATGAATCAGGTTGAAAGTGAAGGAGGAGTTTGCCGTACAAGATTTTGCTTGCCAATTTTAAGATCAATTTCAAGGCCAAAGGTCAAGGTCACAGAGATTTTAAATTTGTGTCTTGCATATCTACTACTCCTGAGTAACATTTATGCCAAGTATCAAGTGAATCAGGTTGAAATTGAAGGAGGAGTTCAAAGTACAAGCTTTTGCCTGCCAATTTCAAGACCAATTTCAAGACCAAAGGTCAAGGTCAAGGTCACAGAGACCTGAAATTTGTGTCTTGCACATCTACTACTCCTGAGTAACATTTATGCCAAGTATCAAGTGAATCAGGTTGAAATTGAAGGAGGAGTTCAAAGTACAAGATTTTGCCTGCCAATTTCAAGACCAATTTCAAGACCAAAGGTCAAGGTCAAGGTCACAGAGACCTGAAATTTGTGTCTTGCACATCTACTACTCCTGAGTAACATTTATGCCAAGTATCAAGTGAATCAGGTTGAAAGTGAAGGAGGAGTTCAAAGTACAAGATTTTGTCTGCCAATTTCAAGACCAATTTCAAGGTCAAAGGTCAAAGGTCAAGGTCACAGAGACGTGAAATTTGTGTCTTACACATCTACTACTCCTGAGTAATATTTATGCCAAGTATCAAGTGAATCAGGTTGAATGTGAAGGAGGAGTTCAAAGTACAAGCTTTTGCCAGCCAATTTTAAGACCAATTTCAAGGCCAAAGGTCAAGGTCAAGGTCACAGAGACCTGAAATTTGTGTCTTGCACATCTACTACTCCTGATTAACAATTATGCCAAGTGTCAAGTGAATCGGGTTGAAACTGAAGGAGGAGTTCGCCGTACAAGATTTTGCAGACAGACTGACCGCCGGACCGACCGACCGCCCGACCGACCGACAGGCTGATTCCAGTATACCCCCCTCAAACTCTGTTTGTGGGGGTATAAATATTCAAAGTTCAAGGGGAGATAATTCTGCAATGCCCAGTGGTAAACACATGAAATTTCCATCTTGCACAACTACCATTTGTGGTTATTATGTATACCAAATATAAATTCAATAACTTTAAAACTGAAGGAGGAGTTCGCGACACCAACTCCCCATGTTTCATGCCAAAATGACAAAAAACACAAAGTTCAAGGGGAGATAATTCTGCAATGCCCAGTGGTAAATGCATGAAAATTGTGGTTTAGGGAGGTAAATTTACTGTATATGCCATTTTAGAAATTCAGCTAATGAATATTCATGATGTCGTCATTTTTACAGCTGTCAAATATCCAGTCTCTATCATACTCAACTGATATTGTAACATATATCATTATTGGGAACTATGACAATTTGTCTGGACGCCTAAATCACTGGAAATAGAAAGTAATACACATATGCATCAAGTATGTCTTTTATCTGCCTTAACCCTTACAGAGCTGGAACCCAGTATATAACACCTTTGAAAACAGTGTAGACCAAGATCAGAGGGCCGCTTGGGGAGGTCTCTGATCAAGGTCTGCACTGTTTGTAATAAATTGATATTTTGTTTAATTAATATTCAGAAAGGGGAGGAGCCAGTTTTAATGATACATCACATTAAGGGTTAAAGCCACTCTCGGATATCAATACTTAATATCTGCGAGACTTTCTGTCGAGACATGTTTATATTTATTGACATAACGTCACTTCACTTTTGGAAACTGATGTCTTTCGAATTTTCAAACAGTCCTGGAAGTATGTCTACGATATGCCCACAGTACAGAAATGCTAAAGAAACATGTTTTTTTCCTGGAAGACTTTTGTAATATGTTTGAGATTGGTTTTTTGTTTACCCTTTACTCCATGAATATTCAACTATAAGAAGTATAATGACATCATGCATATTAATTAGTTCTATTGTTACAAAACCATAATATTATGAGCACAGTAAATATTTAGTCAAGGCAGAAAGCATAGAATCAGATCTAATATATTATTTCATAAGAAACAGAGCTGACCCTGAGCTCTTAAAGCACTGCTTGCATTAAGGCATAGAAAAGCGTATCTATTAACCCATTCCCTCGATCGATCTAGGCTATTTTTAGATCCAACCTCTTTGAATTTATAAATCTACTGAAAAGGAGCATTAACTATAGAAAAGGAAAATTTTAGAATTGTGTAGTATCGAAACCATTGTGATAAATAGAGCATTTGCTCCATAGGAGCAAATGCTCTATTTATCACAATGATTTAAAGAAGTGACTATTACAGAGGCGTAGAAAGGTGTATTTTATGGAGGAAGGTGTTAAAGTAATCAAAATGTTACCAAATTAAATTATTCAGCTTTACAGGAAAGATTGGGTATCAGAATACATAGGATAACATGGGTAGTTTCAGCCACAAGAGCACTGTTATCCAATATGTAAGAGATAACGACATCATGAATAATAAATAGGTTATGAATAATAAATAGATAATGAATAATGAATAGATTAACTGTTATAATAGCATACGGACACAGAAATGTTTAGCCATGGCAGAAACTGTAGAACCAGATCTATATTAATTCCATATACAGCTCCAGGAAATATAGCAGCTCTTAAAGGAGCCATCTTATCTGGGTCTTTTCTGTTTGCAAAGACGTAGAAAGGCGTATCTATGGAGAACAAGAGCCCCGTGTTCCGGAGCATTATACGCCCGAAGTATGTGCCGTCATAACATGCACAATATTATCCTTTAGCCTGCTGAGCAAATTATTTTTACAGAATTTTTCACCTAATACATTTTCAAAATTCAAGTTATAGTCAATTTGTCTACAAAACTGCAATCAGAGTGTCAAACAGATTGGATCCTGATGAGACGCTGAGTTATTCTGTGTCTCATCTGGATCTAAACTGTTTGCATTGGTATTCACTCATCCAACCAAAGCAGGCTAAAGCTTAATTTGAGCTGAAAGTCACTGTGACCTTGACCTTTGACCCCAAACATCAAAATCAATAGGGGTCATCTACTGGCCATGACCAACCCTCCTACTAAGTTTGTTTGTTTGTGTTGATTAACGTCCTGTTTCTGCTCACTATGGGCTAATTGGACGCCCCAGAGAGAGGGGAGAGGATACAAAGAAACCCGGGTGCGATGCCCTACTCTAATTATCGACTGAGTTTCTCTGGTTCTTTTATATGCCCAGTGTAAAGCACTGATACATCGGACCTCGGTCCAAAGGACTTGGTCTCCTACTATGTATGAAGACAGCACACCTAATCAAGTTATTGAGTGGACACATTTTTTGGAGTGGTCACTGTGCCCTTGACCTTTGACCAACTGACCTCAAAATCAATAGGAGTCATCTAATTGCCGTGACCAACCTTCCTACTAAGTTTGAAGACAGCACACCTGAGAGTTATCAAGTTATTGAGCAGACAAGATGTTTGAGTTGAAAGTTTCTGTGACCTTGACCTTTGACCACTGGCCTCAAAATCGATAGGGGTCATCTACTGGTCATGGCCAATCTTCCTACTAAGTATGAAGAGAGTACACCTAATACACCAGTCACAGTGACCTTGACCTTTGACCGACTGACCTCACTATATATATAGGGGTCATCTAGTTACGTGCCATGAACAACCTTCCTACTAAGTATGAAGACAAAACACCTATACTTGTCAAGTTATTAAGCAGACAAGATGTTTTAGTTGAAGGTCACCATGACCTTGACTTTTGACCTCCAAATCAATAGGGGTCATTTACTAGCCATGACCAACCTTCCTACTTAAGAAGACAGCACATCCAATAGTTGTCAAGTTATTGAGCGGACAAAGATGTGGCTAACAGACAGATCGATGCACAGACAGACAGACGAACGAGCGCCATACCACAATACGACCGAAGTTACCTTCGGGTGTATGAAAAGGTTATGTAATCCTCAACAAAAGCATTGTAACACACTTTTTGCATTCATAGAAAAGACTTCTCCACATGTTTACAGAAAAGAGACATACCTTTTTTCTGGCATTAGCCATCTAAATGAAAGCAGTCTTCCTAGCACTCATACGCCAGCATCCATCATATTAGCTACAGAAAATAACTATTCTGTTTATTTTAGGACTAGACAATAACCGACCCACACAATAGCAGACAACGCCAGAGAGAATATTGTTATTTCATTACAGCCTGTCTGCAAAATTTTGTTGTTTATTTGTTATAAATATGTAACACTTACATTTTAGCATATTTTGTAACAACAAGTCCCTATCTTTTTCTCAAGTCGTTAACACCAAACATTTCATGAAGAATTATTCAAGTCTGTGTCTGGTGATTTGTTATGAACAGATTATAATTAAGAAACTTTACCCTGTACAGCTCTTAAGAACATTTTGACAAGATGCCTGTGGGCAACTTGTCTAGTCCTAGCGCAGACAAAGTTTACGGAAGAAAAAATCAGGAAAGGGAGATAATTAAAATTAATTAAGATTCCAGCATTATGACTCTTGTATACTACACATCAACTACTTATCGTGATAATTTGTTTTAAATTAAATTGATCTATAATACTCCATAAGCAAACAGAGTAGACAGGTTAGGTACTTTTTATCAAACCTCCTACAGGAAGCATCTAATTTGGGTCTACTGACTCCTTTGCAAATGCCTGAAATCATAAAAAATGTTATAGTTCTTGGGTTCTTGAATTCTTGCATATCAGTATTACATGGTCTACATATGAATGAGACGAGTTTATATTTGAACCCATTTCTCCATAAGTACGCCTTTCTAAACTTCATTTATTGAAACCATTGTGATAGATAGAACATTTGTTCTATTTATCACAATGGTTTCGAACCACAAAATTCTAAAAACAAATCCTTTTCTCTAGTTAATGCTCCTTTTCGGTATATTTATTCAAAGAGGTTGGATCTTAAAATAGCCTATTAGGTAAAAGATTTAGGTTGGGTAATTTTTATCATTTCATAGCATTTTATATAACCTAATTAATATTCATGATGTTATCATTTCTTGATGAATATTCATTGAGTAAAGGGTTAAGGTTGGGTAATTTTTATCAATTTATAACAATTCCAAATTAGCTGCTCAAGGAACAAATTCCTGGCAATTGAAGTTTTAGACCTACATAATGTATGTAATCCTTGGAGTCTTTCAGGAGCAAGTTTAATTGGGTCTGTACTATTTGTCTAAGTATGTCTGTCAGAATTGTATGGGTAAATTAGTTAATGATAAACTGGCTATGAACTTTGAGGACTCTTATTTCCTTTGGCACTCATAACGCAAAATGCTTTCTAGCTGCTATAACAATCCATACTAACCCTTTGGATAATGATTTCTTCAAGTTAAATAGCCCTTCATTGTAACTGACAGTAGACCAGGAGTCTATTCAGTATGAGAGGGGTGTAAATAAACGGAAGAGTTAAACACTTCAGTTGACAGGTGCCTTTAATTTGCAAACAGAATAGACCCAGATCAGATGGCTCCAACAGGAGCTGTTTCATTAAGGTCTGCTTTGTTTGCTGATGGAATTACATAGATCTGATCATATATTCACAGTTCTTGCCAAGGCCAAAAGTATTTTGCTCATATATAAAATTCATTTAACCCATTCCTCCATAGGCTATTTTTAGAGTGACAACCTCTTTGAATAAATCTACTGAAAAAGAGTATTTACTAGAGAAGAGGAAAATCTTAGAATTGTGTAGTTTTTAAACCATAATGTGATAATTAGAGCATTTGCTCTATTTATCACAATGATTTATTAAGTGACTTTTACAAAGGCGTAGAAAGGCATATTTATAGAGGAAAGGGTTAAAATAGCCATTTTTTCTTACATTAGATAAAAGATTAAATGCCAATAGATGCAGATGCCAGTGGCATTGTTTGCAGCATTATATATGACCCTTTCCTTCATAAAAATACCTTTTCAGGCATTTGCAAACAGAGTAGACCTAGATTAGATGCCTCCTGTAGGAGGTTGATAAAAAGTACCCAACCTGTCTGCTCTGTTTGGTTATGGAATAATACAGATCTGATTCTACAGTTTCTGCCCGAGCCAAAATGCCCTGTGTTAACCCTTCGCTTGCTGAATTTTAAAATACATTTCTCCTTCTTTACCCATGATGCCCTGTTGTATAATTACATATATCTTCACTGTGTACAAGTATTTCACTGTGCAGTCACTGCTGTGGATTGCATTGGTTGCACAATCAACTTGTAAATAGTGCAGACCCTGATGAGACAGTTCCTGCAGGAGCTGTCTCATCTGGGTCTTCACTATTTACAGGTAGGTATATTGACGTGAATAGCAAGCGAAGGGTTAATATATCATTACAACAATTAATGTACTACATATTCATGATGTCATTGTTTCTTACATCAATATTCAACAGGTAAAGGGTTAATATGATGCAGGTAAAGTTTTGCTCACTATAATCTTAACCCTTTACTCAGCTGTGAAAAAAATGATGTCTGCTCAAACTTCGATCTGGTACATTTTTAACTACAGTAAAAACTCAATACTATGAACACTCAAATACGTACCATTATTGATCTTTAACACAGGTGGCAGCTTAATGCAGGGTGAAAGTCATGCAGAAAGCTTCTTTTGGAGCTTTCTGCATGACTTTCACCCTGCATTAAGTAGCCACCTGCCTACAAAGACATATAAATTCTTCATTACTAATATAGTATCGACTTTTTACTGTACTTTCAATTCAATTAAGCTTTTCAGAAACTTTTGACTACGGTATAAGTATCAAATAGCTGATGGTTCCTGATACTTGACGCAAGAGTTACTCGGTGTCTAATCTGGATCCAAGCTGTTTGCACATGCAAGTCAGGTCGCGAAAAGCGGGATAAGGGTTAAGTATCAGGCACAGTTAGACCACCAGAAGTTCTGGACAAGAACTTCTCAAGAAGACAGATCTCTGTAGAATAAACCTTTGAATGCAGGAGACAAGTATCATTGGCATTTGCAAAAAGTGTAAACCCAGATCAGACAGCTCATAAAGGAGCCCCCTGATCAGGGTCTGTACAGTTTGTCGTTCAAATTTCTCCAGCTAATTTTTCCATTTCATACTGGATGGACTCATCTGCTAAATGATGAAAAGCCATTCCACTTTTGAGAATTCAGCATTTATATTGGCCAAGGGAAGTCTTTTATGTGTTTTTTGCCCTTTTGCTGCTACACAACCTTTCAAAGCTAACTCCGTTATCTGTTTAGAAAAAAGTACACTCGTAAAATTGCAGACTGTTGCAGTATACCATTTCCATCAGAACAGCAACCGGCGCCTGGATGATTACTTTCTTTCTAACCTTTAGCATGGTGTGTAAGGAAGTTTTAATAGTTGGCTTGAACCCTTTCAGTACAGAAACAAGTCACTATTGTCACTAATGCCCTTTGAAAATAGTGTAGACCCAGATGAAAGGGCTCCTAGAGGAGCCCTTTCATCAGGGTCTGCACTATTAGATTTACACTTTTCTAAAAATAAATTCTTTACAATTCACCATAAGACTGACCTGTTGGAATTTCGGGGTAAACCATTTGACAATTCAGTATATTGAAAAGGTTAATGTTTGCATGCTTCATCTTTACTCTTCATCTTGGACAAATATATCAACCCAGTATCAAAATGAAAATGAATGTCAAGTGATTTGTATTCGGATTAATCGCAAATCCATATTGTCTTATTTTGATCCAAGCTGTTTTGAAAATGTTATTACAATCATATCATAGGCATGTTTAAGGTCAAGACCTGCAAGAAATTAATCTGCAAAATGTCAGAAAGTCAAAATGGACAGTAACGTTTTACGATAATTGTTAAGATTTATTTTCTTCAGTAGTATTTGTGATTTTGAATACTTTTTGATTAAAATTTCCATGGGCTGCTGATATTTATAGCCATGTAAATAGTGGGGTGTGTTTTTAAGGGCGTCTGGAACAATAAAACTTAATTCATGGCGCACTATGTGTGAATTAGGGATGACCTTGACAAAGTAACGACCCTGAGTTACTTATATGTGTGGATCAAAACTGCATAGCACTCTATTAACCCTTCACTTGCTGAATTTTAAAATTTACCCATGCCCTGTTGTATAATTACATATATCTTCACTGTGTACAAATATTTCGCTGTGCAATCACTGCTGCGGAGTACACTGGTTGCACAATCAACTTGTAAATAGTGCAGACCCTGATGAGACAGCTCCTGCAGGAGCTGTCTCATCTGGGTCTTCACTATTTTTACAGGTAGGTATATTGACGCGAATAGCAAGCGAAGGGTTAAGCTCTCTGTTAAAAATCAATTTTGAATTTAACCCTTTACCCGAGAAAATAATGACATCATTAATATTTATTTGCTGAACTTTTATTAATGGTAGATCTATATGGACACAAGATTATTTGGCCATTGCAGAGACTGTAGAATCAGATCTATATAATTCCATTATAAAGCAAATAGAGCAGACCCTGATCAGATGGCCCCAGGTTCAGGAGCTGTCTGATACAGGTCTACTCTGTTTGTAAAGGTATCAATAGGCGTCACTATCAGGTGAATGGTTAAGAACAGTTTTCTTAGAAACTGAAACAGATTTTTTGAGCTGACACTTATAATGGGCTTATCTAAATATTGCTGTTGGACTGTGAGGCAGTTCTTTAACCCTTTCCATCATAGGCTATTTTTTAGATCCAACCTCTTTGAATAAATCTACCGAAAAGGAGCATTAACCCATTCCCACTTAGGCTATTTTTAGACCCAACCTCTTTGATTAAATCTACCAAAATGGAGCATTAACTAGAGAAATGGAAATTTTCAGAATTGTGTAGTTTTGAAACCATTGTGATAAATAGAGCATTTGCTCCTGTCCCCAGCGAAAAAATATTCATAATATTATGAATTTTTTAAACTTTAAAGAATTATTCATGAAATACTCTTCATCAATGATGTAATCTACTTCATGAAGAAAACTTCATGAAGTATGATTAGATCCTCTTCATGAAGATATTATGAAGTAATGATAGATTTGCAAAATCCTTAAAAACCTCATGATATATGCAAAAGATATATGAAGAATTTTTAATGAAGACCTTCATTGAGAAAAATGCATAAAAAAAATCATTAAATGTTTTATGAATAATTCACTGATTTTTTATTATAACTAACTTCATAAAAAAAATCTTTACTGGTGACATTATGAAACAGTCAAGATTTTTTCATGAATCCCCTATTCATACCCTGCGTTTATGACCACTGCCATATGATGCATTAACACTTTCCCTCATGAACATTTAGAAAGAGATAATTAATGAAATCATGAATATTGATTTTCATAAAGATATATGAACACATGAAATTTAGGCCATGGCAGAAACTAGGAACTACAGTACCATATTTCAAAAGCAAACAGAGTAGACTGGACCCCAATTAGACGGCACCTACTAGAATTGTCTAACCTGGGTCTACTCTGTTTGCAAAGGCATAATAAAGCTTTAAGGTGTTTATGGGATAGAGTAAGCATATACAGTCAAACACAGAAAGTTTGAACACAAAATCAAGTATCATTATTGGCCTGTAAATCAGGTGGCAGCTAAATGCAGGATGAAAGTCATGCAGCAAGCTTTTTCAAGCTTTCTGTCCGACTTTCACCCTGCATTAAGCAGATACCTAAATGCTCAATTCTTCATTACTAACGAACACATCAAACTATTCATTGTTTACTGTGCATTGTATGGATTCTAATGACGGTTTCCAATGATATATTTGATCAGTTTTTAATTTACTATTCCTATAATGATTTCAGAGCTACAAACAATAAAACAATGTTTCACTTCCCTTTTTTTCTCAGTGTATATATTTTTTATCAATGTAGCCAAACAGATTGTGGGTCATCAATACTTAACATATTGGTCCAATTAACTTTCACAAGAAAAACTTTCTGCAACAGCATTTCCACAAACATTTATAAGAGAAATGGTTTTGTTTCTTTTGTTAGAAAAAAACCCATGATGTCCACCATTCTCTTCCATGTGTAAAACTCTGTCTCTTTTAGCTTTTTACAAACTATTAAAAAGAATCGTCATCAAGCATATTGTACACAAAATAAGTTGTATGGCAACTATGTCACCAGCTGCTGCTCATGAAGAAACACTGAACTATCTTCTCTTCATCTTTGGACTTCCACATGTACATCTTCTTGTCAGCACTTCAAATTTTTCATGACAATGTTCTTTGGAAATGGTCCTATCCTGAAAGAAACAATTATTTTTATTGATTTAATATTCCAATTGTCTTGTTTAAATATATTAAATTATTACCAATTAGGACAGGTGATTCTTATTTATTTCTGTGACTTAATTGACACATTCAATTTTCTTTTAAACAGTTCTTATACAACCATCTATATCTGTCACAGGTAAATCCAATGAAAGCAATTGTATACATGTAGGCTTCTTTTTTTATTTTTACTATATTATGATCTACTTATATAGGTATAGCCAATTCTGGCATATATATATTTATCAAATTCGATGTCAAACACATCATTTCTGTGAAAAGCAGTTAAAATCAGTCTAAACAAATTCAAAGTACAGTCAAGTGAACCGTTAGTATGGTGTGAAATGAGGGGAAATATTAAACCTTCACATAACTGCTATTCATTATGTGTGAATTTTCAGCAGTTTCACTGTACTTAATTAATGCCTTTGAAATTTGCAGTGTATGAAATTAACTTGACCATCACTGGCAAGTTTAACCAGTAATTTTTCAAACATCACTGGCCAAACCAAAATGGCCAAAAAAGGCACTGTAAATAGTGACATTTTACACATTGGCTCAAACGTCCACTGATTGTATAGAGGATTTTTTGAAAATTAAAAATTAATTGGTTGCAATGCAATTTTCCTCATCATTTTCTTCATATTTTATAATAAACGATAAGTAAAATAATTGCAATAATGTACAGATCGATTTGCTAAATTTTCAAGTTTTATACTGTCCAAAATCGTAGCATGTAAGTGTGAATACTGATTTCTGATTCTATCGAAAATCTTCGTTTTGTGCAACTAATGTTTACTACTGAACTTTACAGCATATACAAACCAAATCACTTTTGGATATAACATGTCTGTGTATGTCTATTTTAAAACACGAATAAAATGCAGAACATTACTTCGTTGTTACAAATAGCAATCACGGACGTTCTTGTTATCTACAGTGTTATGTGTTTTCGCGACTTTCTTGAGAGATCGACTTTGGCTGCAAAGTTCTTGTTATAGCGCATATATCAGACTATAATTTTAACACTCGAGAGTGAATATGATTTACATACATATATAAATGTTACTTTTCAAAAAAACTTACTCGTCAGTCGATCCAGGGCGAGTGTGCGGTCCGTAATTTCACAGACTGAACATGGATTTTTCGGTCTCTCGAAACACGTCTTATCTTTCAGCTGCTTTACACTGAACTTTCTTCTTCGAGTAAACAATACTCCTTCATGACTGAAAATTACGTTTATCTATTGTTATATGTTTGTCCTAAGGTTGAAAGTCTCTCATTGTTATCGATGATTCTCCATTTTTGAAACTTTCTACCAACATCCAAACAGAGTTCGCCATTTCCGATTGCAGTGTACACATATGCACACTCGGTCTGCATTCGTAACTGCTCGTCTTATTCCGTCTTGGTTCGGGGTCGCATATGCCTTATGAACACAGTATGTATGTCGTATACACCTGTCGTGTCCAACGGAAATTATCGCCCATTCGTCGAATTTGGAAGGCCCAATTTTAGCGTAATTTTATGTCAGAAGAATTGTGCCAACAGAAAAATTATGCAGGAAATGAAAGGTAACGCTTTTCTTTGAACGTTTTTCTGTCACTCGCAATCCCTTATTCTAAATACATGAATTCATACCGGCAGATACCGAATCGTATCGGACATTTTCGTCGATTTATGCTTGCCCACATGTTTTCCGCGCATGCGTACCAAAAGTTCAAAATGGTGGACATTTCTGAAAACCCCGTTTACGGGAGGAAACGATATTCGTGTCCGTATTAACTATTGAGGAATTCGTTTTTGGACAGCAACTTAGTTGACAACAAACCATAGGGGATTTCGCTGGAAGCAAGTACTCGCCAATTATAATTGCTAGTAAGTCATATTAGATCTACTCTTTAAATTTTGACCCCAGGACCCAGGGCAAATGCGACATATTGTTCCCGTTTAAAATACTAGTAGAATCAAAATCCCTCTGAATCATTTAAAAACAAGAAACATCCACTTATAAGCGTTTAGTATCTAATAGAATTATATTTCATGATTACAAATTCATCAGTTTTGCAAGTTTTCGGTGGTTGCGTTTGCTATATTTTCTTAGATCATGAAAAAATTGTTGTAACTGGGTTTGTACTTTGTACTGGCTTTATATATTCATGATTACTGTTATCTATCAACGTTCTCACTGAAATGTGTAGTGAGCAGCATGAAGTACCCATATCCAATTTTTGTCAGTTTCTAATAAATTTGTCTCGATTTCAATTGGAATTTTCTTTGTTAAGATATTTTTCAAATTCCAATTAATACAAAAATTAAAAGGCTTGTGTGTGAAGAGTAATATATATACATACATTGTGTATGTATATGTCTCTGGTGTGTGGGTGTGTGTGTGTACAAAATGATTGATTATCCCTGAATATTGGTATGTAAGTAGGAGATATAGCTCAACTGAGCACAGCATACTCATTGTTTGATTTGCAAATAAATATGAAATGCCTGCTTTTATGTGTTCAAAGTTGCCAGTTAGAGTATTTTGTGTTACATTATAATGTTCTTTTCTTCTTTTAGTCATTCAAAGGAGCCCAGTGAATGTAAAGGATAGTTTGATGGACACAGAGGGTGAAACTGAGTATGTAAACGAACATCTCCGGACTGGCAGAGGAGTTCACAGAACACCGCCAACAAAAGGGGAATAACTCAAAAATTATTGCACGCATTGAAAGGAAGACATGTGAAATTTAAAAGCTCTATGAACATAACCACCACCAAAATGACAGCTAAAAAGAGTGTGATGGATAGACAGACAATGGAAAATTGATGCCTAAGTGACATGCTGCCTCTCGGTTTAATCATTAAGAGTCACATATTTTATGAAGTTTTAATGAGTGATTGTTCATGAATTCTTCATGAACATGTAACAGCTTAAAAGTCACATATGTTATGAAGTTTTAATGAGCGATTGTTAATGAAATCTTCATGAAAAAGAAGTGAAGTTTTACTCCTGATATCTTCTTCAAAAAGAAGTGAAGTTTTACTCTTGAATTCTTCATGAAAAAGAAGTGAAGATAAAATGGCACAATAGTTTTTATAGCAAAAAACCCATGATTTATTCATTAAAAGTGAAATGATTTTTTCTTCTTGAACTCTTCATGAAATTGAAGTTTAATGATTATTATATGAATTTTAAATCATGAAGTGTTCATGAATTCTTCTTGAATAATAATCTGGTTGATTTGAAGAATTTTTTATGCTTTTTCTCTCTTCATAAAAAATGCATTTGCTAGTTATTTAGAAAATATTTTTAAAAGTGTGCCATTTTATCTTCACTACTTCTTCATGAAGAATTCATGAATTTCCTTCATGAAAACTTCATATTTATTTCATGAATTCTTCATGAAGAATGACTGAACATTTAGCAGGGGTTGGAGCAAATGCTCTATTTATCACAATGGTTTCATAAAATGACTTTTACAGAAGCGTCAAAAGGCGTCAATATGCGGGAATGGGTTAACTAGAGGAAAGGAAAAATTTAGAATTGTGTAGATTGAAACCATTGTGATAAATAGAGCATTAGCTCCTATAGGAGCAAATGCTCCATTTATCACAATGGTTTCAAAAAGTGACTTGTGCAAAGGCGTACTTATGGAAGAAAGGGTTAACACATGGTTACACCTAAAAAAGTATTGTGCAGCTGCAAAATGAAGTTAAATATGGTCACCTATATTTCATGGGTTGTAGAAATTCAATTTAATCTGCAATGGTGAAGCAATTATGTTATATAATGCATTCTTACGCAGCCTGCAGAATCCTTTAACCCTTGACTTGTTAATCCATCTTTATATTCTTTTGCAAATAGTGTAGACCCAGATCAGAGACTCTGCTCTATTTGATTATATGTTACAGCGGATGAGAATAATTCTTTACGGTTTGCTATGACAAATAATATTTTTGATACAATATTAAATTAATGCATATTAATGAAAGTAATAAAAGTGCATGAAAGTACAATGTTATTTTCCCATGCAAAGTTGTACTCTACAAAACTTCTTAACTCTCTGTTTACTAAATTATAATATTTGACATCTCCCTCTATGAATACTTGTGAAGCAAAGCAGCGAAACAACAATTTTCCTTACAGAGTATGGTTATTTATGGCAAAGTTGTGCATACCTTGATCAGAGGGATCCTAAAGGAGCTAACCCTAACTCTCCTACAGGAGCCCTCTGATCTGGGTCTACACTGTTTGCAAATGATTGATACATTAAATTTATTTCCGTACATATTAAGGGTTTATGTCATAGTCTGGCAGCTTGTCTATAACTTTTTTACTCCGTGTTGAGCTATTTCTTGTTACGCTAATTCATTTACCTGAGTTACTGCAATTAGACTCAAGAATGAGTAATGAATAGCTTGACTCATAATGTTTTACACAGAATGCTTTACCAGCAGTTTCTATAAGTAGGTTCTTTACTATAACGTCCCAAAAACTAATACAAGAGACATCTACCCAGTATGTAAATCATTGCAGCCATCCGAGTATCATAATTTTGTTTCTGTAAGAAGTTGTGTGATTAAGATTTTTGTCTAGATCTGTTTACATTGTTCATTAACCCTGGCCTCATACAAATGCTTTTTCATGCAATTGCAAACACAGCAGACCCAGATCAAACAGCTCATGTTAAGGAGCCATCTGATCAGGATCTGCTTATGAATTATAATAGATATGACTGAAGTTTCTACCAACACCAAACATTCTGTGTACATACTAGTATGACATTATGCTGGTATTTCAAAGACACATTTACTGGTACAGAGACATTATGCTGGTATTTCAAAGACACATTTACTGGTACAGAGACATTATGCTGGTATTTCAAATACACAGTCACATTTACAGAGACATTTAATGTTGGTATTTCAAAGACACAGTCACATTTACAGAGACATTTAATGATGGTATTTCAAAGATACAGTTACTGGTACAGAGACATTATGCTGGTATTTCAAAGACACAGTTACTGGTACAGAGACATTATGTTGGTATTTCAAAGACACAGTTACTGGTACAGCGACATTATGTTGGTATTTCAAAGACACAGTTACTGGTACAGAAACATTATGTTGGTATTTCAAAGATACAGTCACATGTACAGAGACATTTAATGTTGGTACAATGTATTTCAAAGACACATTTAACTTCATAGCACTGGCCATTACTAAATGTAATGTTCATGTTGTCATGACTTCTTGTATAAGTATAAACATGAGAAAAAGGGTTAACCCTTCTCTTGCTGAATTTTAAAATACATTTCTCCTTCTTTACCCATACCCTGTTGTATAATTACATATAATATCTTCACTGTGTACAAGTATTTCGCTGTGCAATCACTGCTGTGGAATGAACCGGTTGCACAATCAACTTATAAATAGTGCAGACCCTGATGAGACAGCTCCTGCAGGAGCTGTCTCAACTGGGTCTTCACTATTTACAGTTAGGTATATTGACGCGAACTGCAAGCGAAGGGTTAATTAGTGTTAACCGAGTACACATAATAACCATACTCCAGGTGTACATTTCCAGTTCACATAATGTCGCATAATTCTACAAATGTTGCATGATCACTGGAGTTACAGATAACACAAGAAAGTATGATAAATGGACTGACTAGGAGACTGAGACAGCTAAGGGTCACTCTAACTGACTCCAGCTACCCTTAGTATCTTCATGAATTGAATAAAGTGTTGTATACCATATTCTTCCTAATAAATGCCCCCACTCTGATAAATTACCCCTTTCTGGGGGCTGGTGGGGGGTGTCTTATGACATATAAAACAAGAACAAAACAACCCTTATAATAACCATTAAATAAAGAAATACAGGTTTTTCAAAATCCAGGTGATAGCAAATAACTCAGACTAAACGCCGAAACTCCTTTTAAAATATATCACGCCTCTGGAGGCATTTATTAGAGATTATATATATTAGCCATTAATACACACTACACTCAAAGCAATGTCCATGAGACATGGATGCCTCCACTACAGCATGGACCTGTGACAAGGGCTATAACTCTAGTGTTACTTAACCCATTACCTCATAGGCTATTTTTAGATCCAACCTCTTTGAATAAATCTACCAAAGAGGAGCATTAACTACATAAAAGGAATTTTTTTAGAATTTTGTAGTTTGAAACCATTGTGATAAATAAAGCATTTGCTCCTACAGGAGCAAATGCTCTATTTATCACAATGGTTTCACAAAGTGACTTTTACAGAGTCGTCAAAAGTCGTCAATATGAGGGAATGGGTTAATGCATACATATAATAATTGTATCTAAGGTGTGCAAGTCAATGGCCAATCATCTTATGAGGTTTCTAAACTCTAGATCAAATACTTTTTCTCAAGACACAAATAAGTGTGACATATGTACAGATCATCATGATCATAACACAGACTGATAGATGGATGGAACGGACATATTACCCCTTTCAGAAGTAGGGACATAACAGTTCTGTGTTCAAAGGGTTGTAATGGTATAATGAACGTGGGATTTTTTAGCAATGGCAGAAACTATAGAATCAGATATATATTTCTTATCCCTTTCCCTCATATGAATGTATTTTCTTGCCTTTGTGAACAGAGAAGACCCAAAGCAGATGGTTCCTGTTGAAGCCATCTGATCAGGGTGTCCTCTCTTTGCTTTGGGAATAATATTGATCTAATTCTACAGTGTCATTCATGGTCCAACATGTCCTTATTAATAACACTAATAACCCATTCCCTCATACATATTGACTCTTTTTGACGCCTCAGCAAAAGTCAACTGTTGAAACCATTATGATAAATAGAGCATTTGCTCCTATAGGATCAAATGCTCTATTTATCACAATGGTTTCAAACTACAAAATTCTAAAAAAAAATCCTTTTCTCTAGTTAATGCTCCTTTTCAGTAGATTTATTCAAAGAGGTTGGATCTAAAAATAGCCTATGAGGTAATGGGTTAACCTTTTACCTCACATAAACACCTTTTTATGATTTTGCAAACATTGTTCTGTTTGCTTTTGACAGGACAAAGATCTGATTCTACAGCTTTTATCAAAGCAAATCAAACCCCTTGAAAAGTTTACTATAAAACTTCAGCTAATAAATATTCATGATGTCATTATTTCTTACATGAATATAAAGGTTTAAACAGCTAATTAATGATCATACATTCATTATTTCTTACATGAAGATTTATCAGGTAAAGTGTTAAGCAAACAGAGCAGACCCTGATCAGATGGTTCCTATATGAGTTGATCCTGATCAGATGGTTCCTATACAAGCTGACCCTGATCAGATGGTTCCTATATGAGCTGACCCTGATCAGAGCTGACCCTGATCAGATGGTTCCTATATGAGCTATCTGATCAGATGGTTCCTATATGAGCTGACCCTGATCAGATGGTTCCTATATGAGCTGACCCTGATCAGATTGTTCCTGTACGAGCAGACCCTGATCAGATTGTTCCTATATGAGCTGACCCTGATCAGATGGTTCCTATACAAGCAGACCCTGATCAGATGGTTCCTATATGAGCTGATCCTGATCAGATGGTTCCTATACGAGCTGACCCTGATCAGATGGTTCCTATATGAGCTATCTGATCTGGGTCTCTACTCTGTTGCAAAGACATATCTATGGGGTAAATGCTTAAACAACTGAACTGAAATATCTGCAATGTATACAATGAAAATTATGCAAACCTAATGAATTGTTGGAGTCTAAGTTGTGACAAGAGCCCCCGTGTGTCGGAGCATTATACGCCCGAAGGCTGTGCTGTCGTAACATGCACTATATTAATTTGAGTTGAAAGTCACTTTGACCTTGACCTTTGATCCAACCAATCTCAAAATCAATAGGGGTCATCTACTAGCCATGACCAGCCTTCCTACTAAGTATGAAGACAGCTCAGCTAATACTTATCAAGTTATTGAGCTGACAAGATTTTTGAGTTGAAGGTCACGGTGACCTTGACCTTTGACCTACTGACCTCAAAATCAATAGGGGTCATCTACTAGCCATGACCAACCTTCCTATTAAGTATGAAGACAGCACACCTAATACCAATATCAAGTTATTGAGCTGACAAGATTTTTGAGTTGAAGGTAGGGTCATGGTGACCATAACCTTTTACAAACTGACCTCAAAATCAATAGGAGTCATCTACTAGCCATTACAAACCTTCTTACTAAGTATGAAGTCACTTAACCTAATACTTATTAATTTATTGAGCAGACAATATTTTTGAGTTGAAGGTCATGGTGACCTTGACCTTTGACCTACTGACCTCAAAATCAATAGGATTCATCTACTAGCCATGACTTACCTTCCTACTAAGTATAAAGACAGCACATCCAATAGTTGTCAAGTTATTGAGTGGACAAAGATGTGGCTAACGGACGGACAGACAGATAGACGGATGGACGAACAGACAGACGGACAAGCGCCATACCATAATACGACCGAAGTTACCTTTGGGCATATAAAAATATGTACAACCAACTACAAATCCCTTAGTGAAATAAAGTATAAAAAATGAATGCCATTCATAATTTTTTTTTTATCACATATCAAGTGTTTTATATATTTTTAATCCACTTCACTTGTATTAAGTAGACATTAATCAGTTATACAGTTAATGGTATAACCATGTTATACTGCAAACACCTGTGAGAGTCTTAGAGCATTCCATTACCACCCAATAAAATACATACTGATCATGACTGTAACATAATAAATGTTTCTGAGGTTATTAATCAATTTCCATGGCAACAGATATAGGTTAGCAGACTGCTGAGTTCCAAAGTCTACAGACTGAAATAGCCTGAGTTGCATTTTTATACATGCAGCAATTTACCAGTAGCCTGAATTACATTTTTATACATGCATTACCAGTACTTAGTCTGAATTACATTTTTAAACATGCAGCATTACAGGTAGAGAGTTACATTTGTTTTATACAATGCATCATTACTGATAGCCTGAGTTACATTTTTATACATGCAGCTTTATTGGGTCTTGGGTGACAGGCAGTTACAAGTGACTTGCTTTTTAAAACAGCAGTGTTTGTTAGTTCCAAGGGTCCCAAGTGACAGGCATTAACCTGTCTGCTTACAGTTGTTTTTATAGACCCCAGTATTTGCTTGTTAGTCCCAAGGGTCTTGGGAGACAAGGTAGAAGCGTTTAAAGACCCCCAGTTTTTGCTAGTTCCCAGGGTCTTGGTTGATAGGCAGAAGCAAATGCATCTTTTATAGACCCCAGTGATTGTTAGTTCCTAGGATCTTGGGTAACAGGCAGTGATGACCTGCTTTTATAGATCCCAGTGTTTGTTAGTTCCTAGGATCTTGGGTAACAGGCCTTAAGTAGCCTGCTTTCATAGACCCCAGTGGTTGTTAGTTCCTAGGATCTTGGGTGACAGGCATTAAGTAGCCTGCTTTCATAGACCCCAGCGTTTGTTAGTTCCTTAGGAACTTGGGGGACAGGCAGTGATGACCTGCTTTTATTGATCCCAGTGTTTGTTAGTTCCTAGGATCCTGAGTGACAGGCAGTGATGACCTGCTTTCATAGACCCCAGCGTTTGTTAGTTCCTAGGATCTTGGGTGACAGGCAATGGTGACCTGCTTTTATAGACCCCAGTGTTTGTTAGTTCCTAGGATCTTGGGTGACAGGCAGTGGTGACCTGCTTGTATTATACCCCAGTGATTGTTAGTTCCAGATTCTTGGTGACAGGCATTAAGTAGCCTGCTTTCATAGACCCCAGTGTTTGTTCCCAGGATCTATTTCAATGTTGCACAGCCTGAAGTTGGCTTTGGTATCCTTGTTGAATATTCATGTAAGAAATAAATAACTCATTTTTTCTAATGGCATAAGTACTCATGCAGTTTACTGTAGAGTCAGATCTATTAAAATTTCTTAAGCAAACAGAGCAGACTCTGATCAGACAGCTCCTACAGAAGAAATATGGGTCTACTCTGTTTGCACATAATGTATGAAGAGCCATTTATATGAATGGAAGGGGTATAGTATGGATCGCATATTCAGTAGACAAATGCAAGCCTTTTATGACAAGTGCTGGCTGCACCATATATATCTACTAACATCAAAATATTATTCTTTGGGGAAATTTAAAGACTTGATGAAAACCAAACCTGCAGCAATAAAGTGAAATACAACTTCTGCGCATGTGATCCAGTACAAGCAAAATTCAATAGCCTGCACTTAACAAAATTAACTGATAAATTTTCAAAATAAACCTTGCTAATTATTAGTCAATTTGTACATTTTTTATTCAGTATTATAGGATTAAATTTACTACAGGATTTTTGAGTGACAAACAGTGCAGATCTTGTTAGACACCACAGTCCCCAAGGAAACCCCAGTTCTGAATGTACACTGTAAATGCCAGTTTTCCCCACATTCAAATGGTTCAATCACATGGGATATGCAGTAGAGCCTCTTTAATACAACCACTTAATAAACATGGGTGATTTTAAATGCAGGTGGTAGCTTAATGCAGGATGAAAGTTATGCAGAAAGCTCCTACAGGAGCTTTTTGCATAACTTTCATCCTGCATTAAGCTACCACCTGCCTATTTGACCCAGATTCATACGTCTTTTTCATTGATCACATAAGAGAGGCTTTACTGTATAAATATGTGCATGTAACAAACATAAATCCCACAACAAGTCCTGTTATGAACCAGCTTATTGGATGGGGATTTTGTTACTAGGTTTTATAGCTCCGATACATAGCTGTATTGGAAGGAGTTGCAGATATTGAAAATACCATGATTACCATAAACACACAAATTGTAATCCTTCCCCCAATTAATATTCATGTAAGAAATAATTATATCATGTATTAATCTTTACCAAATTTTTTATAATAGCAAATTTTACTCATACCAGAAACAGTAAAATAAGATTTATATAATTCCATAAGCAAAGGGAGCAGATTAAACTCTCTCGGGCCTTTGATCACATGCTAAGAAATATTTCAGTGCTTTGGATTTCTTTCCTTTCCCTTTTCTCCTGACATATTTGTTCCAGGATCATGTCACAAATGACTGGAGCTATTTAATCTGGGACTACCTTGTATGCAGTTAGCACTGTAAAGAGTCTCTATTGGGTAAGAGTTAACCCTTTACTCCATAAATACACATTTCCAGGCCTTTGCAAGCAGAGCAGACCTAGACCTCCTACAGGAGCCATCTGATCAGAGTCTGCGCTCTTTGCATATGATATATAATATAGATAAGATTCTATAGTTTCTACCATGGCCAAAAGTTCCAGTGTGTCTGTACTATAATAACGAATTAATCTAATTAATATTCATGAATATTGATGTCATTATTATTTACCTGAATAGTCATGGAGGAAAGGTCTAACTCTTTGCCAGCTAGCGGCGAAACTGTGATTACCTATGCAAACAGTTTGGATCCACTGATGAGACGCCGCAAAATGCGGCATCTCATCAGGATCCAAACTGTTTGTCATCTTGATCATATTTCTGCAAAGAAATTAGAGAAAAGTTATTTTAACCCTTCGCTTGCTGTTCACGTCAATATACCTACCTGTAAATAGTGAAGACCCAGATGAGACAGCTCCTGCAGGAGCTGACTCATCAGGGTCTGCACTATTTACAAGTTGATTGTGCAACCAGTGCACTCCACAGCAGTGATTGCACAGCGAAATACTTGTACACAGTGAAGATATATGTAATTACACAACAGGGCATGGGTAAAGAAGGAGAAATGTATTTTAAAATTCAGCAAGAGAAGGGTTAAGAATTGAAGCAGACGACAATTTTTGCAGACGAAAAAATTACTTAGCATGAAAAGAGTTTGATAGGCGAATAGTGCAGCACGAAATCAAATGTAGCTCCTGTAGAATCTTCACTATTGAAAGTTTTATAGTTTGAAAGTATCGTTATACCTCATAGGTATTTTGACCCCTTTGCAAACAGAATAGACCGATGATGTCATTATTTCTTACATGAATATCTATGCAGTAAAGGGTTAAGTAACACAATACATAAATATCCCAGTGGAACTTTGAAATATTCTAAACTGAACCCTATTTACCCCAAGTATTCGGACAGACAAACTTGGGCAAATAGTGCAGACCCAGATCAAACTGTTCCTGACGGAGCAGCTTGATCAAGGTCTACACTATTTGCCACTATATCAATCTTATGTAAAGTTATCAAAATGCTGTACAATTGACCTACTCAGCTTTACAAACCCCTGCAGACAGCTAATTAGGTGTCTAAATACTTATGGTAACAAGGATGCATATATATATATAATAGATATAACAGAAAATGTCAATATCATATTTAGCCCCACAAAGGACACAAATCTGTTACTAGTATATATACTACAGGCAGGCTTTTCAAATAGTCTGAATCCACTTGATCATCTAGATCAAAACTGTTTGCGATTCTAATTATGTTTTGAATATGATAAAGAAGAGAGATTACTAGAATGGAATTGCTCATGAAGGTTTTACCCCATTTCCTGATAAAGATGCCTTTTGACCTCTTTACAAAAGGACAAAAGAATCTTTACAAAAGGACAAAAGCATAGGCTCAGATAAGATGGCTCCAATCAGGGTCTGCTCTGTTTGCTTATGAAATAATATAGCTATGATTCTACAGCTTGTACCATTGTAAAAAATTACCCTAGTACATAATGGAATTATAAAAATTAAACCTATTAATGCTCATACAATCCTTATTTCATACATAAATATTCATTAGGAAAAGGCTTAAGAATGTAGTAATGATAGTTTTACTGGAAACCTTGGATACTCTTTCACCCTCTGGTTCTAACATATTTTTGGAATCCCTAATTAGTTTAACAGGACAGGCTTTATCTGCTGTGGTTGACCCATTTCTGCCTACTACTGAATCTATGAAAAGGGATAAACAGGCAAAAGGTGCAGATCCAGATGAATAAACATGGGTGTCTTTATAAGCAGGTGGTTGCTTAATGCAGGACAAAAGTAATGCAGAAAGCTCCTCTGGGAGCTTTCTGCATTACCTTTGTCCTGCATTATGCTACCACCTGCATCTAGCACCCAGAATTAAACCTGTTTTAGGTGGTCGCATTAGCAGGGTGTTTATATCAAGTTGGTATGGATCTAGACCAGGTGTTACTTGGCACATCAGAATAAAAACTATTTTAACCCTTAAAGTGTGCAGACCGAGTATACAAAACATTTGAAAACAGTGTATACCCAGATCAGAGGGCTCCAAGGGGAACCCTCTAATCAGGGTCTGCACTGTTTGTCATAAAAAACATTTTCTTCTTGTTAAATTTTATTACAATATTTTGTTTAATTTAACCCTTTACCTGGTAGAGACGCCTTTGGAAACAGAGAAGACCTGAATCTGACACATTTAGCTATCCGATTGGAGTCTACTGTTTGCAAACTTGTGCTGAAAGGTGTCTCCATGAGATAATGGGTTATTAACCCATTACCTCATAGGCTATTTTAAGATTCAACCACTTTGAATAAATCTACCGAAAAGGAGCATTAACTAGAGAAAAGGAAAATTTTAGAATTTTGTAGTTTGAAACCATTGTGATAAATAGAGCATTTGCTCCTATAGGAGCAAATGCTCTATTTATCACAATGGTTTCACAAAGTGACTTTTACAGAGTCGTCAATATGAGGGAATGGGTTAATTTTAGGATTATTTTCAAAAGGACTTTTCACGCATTTGAAAAGGACCAGTTTACCTTGAATGTTTAGGGATTGTTGTGCACAATAAAATTGTCATTATTTTATTCTGATGAGCGGGCTCCTCCAGGAACACAGGCAGCTCTCATCTGGATCTACGTTGTTTTCATAGAACATTATAAAGTAATTTCTCAAACTGAAAAGGTTAAAGGGAATAATTCTGAATATCCAAATCAAACATCAAAAGAATCCAAGAAAATTGTCATCTGGTCCTTGATGACTAAATTGTTTGGCAGATAAATTAACGTTTTGGCATTTATTAATGGCATCTTCTAATAAGGCATATAGGTCTTGCATTAATTCACTTCCTCCTAGTGAGTGGTAAATGCCAAAGGCTTACCATTCTTGTAAAACAAAATATCACTAGCACCATGAAATATATATAGCCACAATTTTTCACAATTAGCTACAGTTAAGACAATCTCCCCTCTCAACTGGTTTGAGAAACTAAGCACCTTTTTGATAATTTTAACTCATTCCCTCATATTGACGCCTTTTGGTGCCTCTGTAAATGTCACTTTTTGAAACCATTGTGATAAATAGAGCATTTGCTCCTCAGGAAATGCTCTATTTATCACAATGGTTTCAAACTACAAAATTCTAAAATTTTACTTTTCTCTAGTAAATGCTCCTATTGGGTAGATTCATTCAAAGAGGTTGGGTTTAAAAATAGCCTATGAGGCAAAGGGTTAACGTCTTCAGAGGTCCAGATAAGATGCATAAATTAAACATTTTCAAGAATAGCTTCTTTATTTCTCCACCAAGCCGTATGTTGTGACCACTCTTTGGAATTGTTTTGAAGAGACGATTCTAAAGAGTGGTCACAACATACGGTTTGAGAAATGACAATTTTAGTATTTGAGTATGCACCTTTATCTGTAGCTCTGTTCTCCATATACGCCTGCGGTGGATTTATTTGGTATACTTAAGACTTAAAACTAACTTATTTACACTGAGCATTCCGATAGACAAACTTAAAGGCAAATAATGCAAACCCAGACCAAACAGCCCCTGAAGGGCCCGTTTGATCAGGGTCTTCACTATTTGCTGCCATGTCAATCAAATGGTGTCAACTTTAACTTACCTCAGCTTTACAAATCTGTAATGGGAAGACTGGTTGTCCAATCCTTTAACTCTTTCCTCCATAAATACACCTTTCTACACCTCTGTAAAAATCACCTATTGAAACCATTGTGATAAATAGAGCATTTGCTCCTATAGGAGCAAATGCTCTATTTATCACAATGGTTTGAAACTACAAAATTCTTAAATTTTCCTTTTCTCTAGTTAATGCTCCTTTTCGGTAGGTTTATTCAAAGAGGTTGGACCTAAAAATAGCCTATGAGGTAATGGGTTAACTCTGCACACTTAGCAGCGAAACCATGATTACTTATGCAAACAGCTCCGATTCAAATGAGACACTGCATAATACATAATGCGGTTTGTAAGGCTTAGCACCATTTTATACTGTAACCCATTCCCTCATATTGATGCCTTATGACCCCTCTGTCATTGTCACTTTTTGAAACCATTGTGATAAATAGAAATGGGAGAAATTTTATTTTTAAGAATTGAAGCAGACGACAATTCATACAGATGAAAAGTAATACTTAGCGTGCAAAGAATTAAGGTAATTAGGGTATATAAAAACATTTACAATCATGTACAATTACAGAAAATTTAAGGTAAAACAAATGTTATAATACAAAGTATAGTAAAAGACTATAATAAGTATAATTTTTGAAATACAGTAGAAACTGCCTATAAAGTGACCATATGATGAAAAAACATGGCATTCTGCAAGAGCTGGTGTTTGCTAAATGAAGGATCAAAGCAATGTAGAAAGCTGCAAGAAGAGCTTTCTGCATAAATTTCATCCTGCATTAAGCTATCACCTGTCTTTAACCCTTCCCTCCATAAATACTCCTTTCTATGCCTCTGTAAAAGTCACTTTTTGAAACCATTGTAATAAATAGAGCATTTGCTCCTTAGGAGCAAATGCTCTATTTATCACAATGGTTTCAATACTACACAATTCTAAAAAAAATATTTTCTCTAGTAAATGCTCCTTTTTGGTAGATTTATTCAAAGAGGTTGGATCTAAAAATAGCCTCAGAGGGAATTGGTTAACACCCATATTTAGACTTAGTTTGAGTGGTTGCTGTAGAGAGGTTTTACTGTACTGATAAAAACACTCGGCTTTACATCTGTTTTAGCCCAGCTGGAGCTCAGTCACCATGATAATGAGGCATGCTAAAGTAATTAGAACGCAGGGAACCGGTCATCACATACAAGAACTATTAGGCAAAACAGGGATTACTTTGAAGTCTGTCTGGTTCCTATTTTTCCCCCTCTTGTACATCACACAAAAACAAACTCCTGGCATCATTAACACATTAAACATGCTTACCTTATAATGAGTCTTTCTTGTCTCAGTAAATAAACTACTCAAACCTGAAGTTGATTTCAAGGGAGATAACTACAAAACTTAAAATTTGTAATAAATTTTAAACCATTTTCTAGTAACAACTGAATACAAAATGTAGGTTTACATGTAAGTCAAAATTTCTCAAAGATATTAGATTGTTATATCATCCATAGGTTTAATATCAAAATTAGTTTCTTGTTACCTTTAACCCTTTCCTCCATAAATACGCCTTTCTATGCCTCTGTAATAGTCACTTCTTGAAACCATTGTAATAAATAGAGCATTAAATTTTGCTCCTGAGGAGCAAATGCTCTATTTATCAGAATGGTTTCTATACTACACAATTCTTACATTTTCCCTTTCTCTAGTAAATGCTCCTTTTTGGTAGATTCATTCAAAGAGGTTGGGTCTAAAAATAGCCTAAAGGGTTAATACTTCTTTATGCAATACTAAAACTTATACTTTATGAATATTCACGTAAGAACATAGAGTTAATACCGATGGTGAATAATATCCCAGAAACACTGCATCGATTGTCTAATAAAAAGCAAAAAAAAAAATTATAAGGTCATTATCTCCACAATGACATTGCAAAGTCCAAGATGTCCTCCAGTAAGCCATCTTGAATCCAATTGGGAACAATATTGTCACGCACCGTGCTTCAACATAATGCACTAACTTGTGAATTTAAAAAATAATTTAAAAACTAGCCAAGATGTTATGCTTGTGCAACTACTAACCAAGTTTGTTAATAACTGGTAAAAGGGTTCTCACTCTATGAGTGAACAACACCAATTGGCACTCATAAGTGAACAACACCAATTGGGGGGAAATTTTGACAATCTAAAGGTCACAAGTCATAACTAAATTATATAATATTGCTGGTTATCATACTCAGCAAATATATCATGCACCTATTGGCCAAGTTTAGTAGTGATTGATCAAATGTTTTGAAGATCATGCTACTGGGAGGACAAAGTTATTCTTAAGAAATTTTGGCAATCAAAGGGGCACAACTCTTGAATGAATGAGGCAATGTCACTAGTTATCAAACTTGGTCAATATTATAGTAAGTTTATACTTTTCAATTTCTCACACAAATATCAAAGCTAACCTTGGGAGCTTTCATCCATGTACTATGGACTTCATCAGCCAACTGATCTTTTCACTGTGACTGGGAATTAGGCTTAACACCACTCGATGGCATGGGTGATGTTAAAGCTTTGTCCCAGATGTGCAGTAACTGGAAACAGCCCCCGTCCCCGTTCAGCACTGGTTTGAGTGTTCTGATATATTTCCTCTTTTACCCCCCGCTCGAACCAAGACAATATATATAACAAGTCAATATTTTGTACTGACAAAATTTGATAATGATTGGTCAAAGGGTTCTAAAGCTAACAAGAGGACAACACCAACTAAGGGAAATTTTGATAATCAAAGGGCCACAACTCCTGCCTAAATGATACAATAATGCTTGTTATTCAACTTGACTAATATATCATGCCTGTGCAACTTAACCCTTTCCTCCATAAATACGCCTTTCTACACTTCTGTAAAAATCACCTGTTGAACCCATTGTGATAAATAGAGCATTTGCTCCTATAGGAGCAAATGCTCTATTTATCACAATGGTTTCAAACTACAAAATTCTAAAATTTTCCATTTCTCTAGTTAATGCTCCTTTTTGGTAGATTTATTGAAAGTGATTGGATCTAAAAATAGCCTATGAGGGAATGGGTTAACAGACTGAGTTTGGCAATGATTGGTCCAAGCGTTTCCATGCTACTGAGCGCTGCAAATGGGATGCAATGCAATGTAACAACTTGTGTGATTTCTTTTTATGCATAAAGCCCCAGCTTAACTTTGTAAAGTGATGGTATAATAATGATATAATGACTATTTTTTTAGATGGAGTTTTATAATAGCATATGAACACTCTGCAACTCCTCAAGCAAACAGAGTAGACCCTGATTCAAAGATGGCTCCTAATAGATGCCATCTGTTTGCAGAAGCATTAAAAAGCATTAAAAAGGTGTGTCTATGAGCTAAAGGCATATATACTACAGGCTATATTAACCAATTCCTCCATAGTCTATTTTTAGACCCAATCTCCATGAATCAACCAAAAAGGAGCATTTACTAGAGAAAAGTAAAATTTTTGAATTTTGTAATGAAACCATTATGATAAATAGAGCATTTGCTCCTATAGGAACAAATGCTCTATTTATCACAATGGTTTCAAGAAGTGGTTATTACAGAGGCGTAGAAAGGAGTATTTATGGAGGAAAGGGTTACTGTAGCACTGAAGCAGCAGATTAGGGATTTAGCCCGTTCCTTCATACAAATGTTTCTTCACATTTTGCAAATAGAGTAGACCCAGGGCAGACAGTTCCACTCGATGTCGTCTGATAAGGGTCTGCTCTATTTGAGATTATAATAGCTTATAATAGATTCTACAGGTTCCGCCACTGTAAACATTCCATTAACCTTTTTCCCTTATGTAAGCGCATTTTGATGAATCTGCAAACAGAGTAGACCCAGATCAGTTGGCTCCTATAGAATTGACTGACCTTGGTCTCTGTTTGCTTATGGTATAATATATGGTAGATCTGATTTTACAGCTTCTGCCTGAGCCAAAGTTTTTATGTGTTCATATGCCATTATAAAAAATAATCTTATTAATATTCATGACGTAATTACATGTATTTCCTACATGAATATTCATCAGGGAAATGGTTAATAAATATTCATTATGTAACTATTCCTTATATGAATATTCAACAGGTAAAGGGTTAAAATGATATAACATATTTGGAGTTACTCTGATTTGATGCCAAACTTACTTCACTCATATGCCATTTCATTTAGAGCATCATTTATCCCTGGTTTTGCTTCTCTGGCACCCGCCTTTCAATTATGTAACAAAAGTGCAAAGATTTTACAGGTGATTGATGCGCTGGTTGTTTTATCACCATATGTTATTGTACTTTTGTCTGTGCTTTTCAATTACCCTTTTGATTTCATATTCATGTCTAGATTGTTACAGCAGCAGCTGCTGACTGACTTCATAAATCTTTGTAAAGAAAACATGTAACCTCTCTTGTGAATATTCCATTCACTTTGATGTACAGTGAACCCTCGTTATATCAGCATTCGTTACAATGGCACCCTCGTTATACCGGCAATATGCATTGAAACAAAATTACCGTTAACTCTTTGAAACAGCCGCTGAATAAATAAGTACAATGCCAAAAGCACAGGTGATCGCTTAATGCAGAAAACAAGAAGTGCAAAAAGCTCCCTTAGGGAGCTTTTTGCATTTCTTTGTTCAGCATTAAGCGATCACCTGTTGGTACTAGTTTAAAACTGGCCATATAGTTCCTTTCATATTTAAACTCGTTATAATGGCAACCTCGATATACCAGCTCAATGTCTGGAAACAAACACCTCCGTTGTAACGAAGGTTCACTGTATTTACAAACTTACACATTTTGACTTTAACTCTTTACCCCATAGATACCCCTTTTAATCCTTCCCTCCAATATACATGTACACCTTTTAACACATTTGACAACAGAGTAGACACAGATCAGATGATTCCTGTATGAGCAGTTTGATCAGGGTCTTCACTGCTTGCTTATGAAATTATATACCGTATTTCTCCTTTCTATAGTGCCCTCCCTAATAGTAGCTCCCTCCCTATAATATACGCTTCGAACAGCCATCGGGGGGGGGAGGGGTCAACTTACCCCACCCACCTCACCTCGAAGTCAAAAAGTTGGCGAAGAAAAAGAAAACTCAATGCATCATCACTAGTAGTAAATAGGGAAAGCAAATTGCACTGAAACTATTTTATACTGTTGTTGCATACCGGTAGGTTATTTTGTTTCTCTTCGACTTGCTATGTTGGTGAAAAGCATTGGTATCTGATTATTCGGTGCTGTAAACCATGTATACATGTCACTTCTGCAAGCAATTCGGTTTCCATTTAACACCGACTCACCATCATATCGCTCTTTAATTCTAATTTTAAAACTGTCACTATTTCCCATACCTAATGGAAAGGTGATTCTGTTTTCTCCACTTGCCTAACGGATTAAACCAATGTTTGTTCGTTCTCAATTTCCGTCTTCGTCCAGTTTCCCCCATTTTTGTGTAGCGCATATTCTACAGTAGTATTTTACAAGTATTACGGTAAAGCGAAGGGTCTTCGAACATTTCCGTTTAGACCGTACCTACACACCCGTAACTTCCGTTGATAATTTTACTGCAGAGCAGTCTAGCGGAAGTTGAACCTTGAAAGGTAAATACGATTCTTACTTTCACTTTAAAAGTCATAAATCTACCAAAGATTAAGTTTGAAATAAATGATTTCGGTCAACAAATGAACCAAGTAGGATGTCTGCGGGTTATTTCAAGTCTTATATCGGCGCAAATATGATTAAATTTCAGAGTATGTAATGTATCATTCTTTAGTCTATACAGTCTCTACCGTGACGGACATAGTAAAAACTCCAAATTTTTGGTATGAAATAAGAGCTCCCTGTCTGCGTTTTGCATCGCACCCGGGAGCGTCTATAAGAGGAATTACGGTATATCTGATTTTACAGTTTCCACCATAGCCAAACCTTTCGGAGTTTATATTTATAATCTATGTATACAGTGTTGACCCAGATCAGAAGGCTGACCTACAGAAGCCATTTGATCAAGGTCTACTCTGTTTCAGATTATGGAACATTATGGCTCTGATTCTTCACTTTTTAATTGCCATTAAGATTCCTGTGTACAACAATATGCCATTATAAAAACTAATCTTATTTATTCTCAACATATTTTTTCTTACATAAACTTTACCCTTTCCCTCATATAAATGCCTTTTAGCCCATTACCTAATAGGCTATTTTTAGATCCATGCAACCTCTTTGAATAAATCTACCTAAAAGGAGCATTTACTAGAGAAAAGGAAAACTTCAGTATTGCTACAGTATAGAAACCGTTGTGATAAATAGATCCTAAGGAGCAAATGCTCTTTTTATCACAGTAGTTTCAAAAAGTGACTTTTATAGAGGCGTCAAAAGGCATCAATATGTAACAAAAGGGAATGGGTTAATACATTTGCAAACAGAGAAGACCCAGATCAGACGGCTCCTTTAGGAGCTGTCTGATCAGGGTCTGCCTTGTTTGCTTTTAACATGATATAGATTTGATTCTACAGTTATTTTCAAAGCAAAACATTTCCTTGAAATTACATTATAAAAATTCAGCTAAAAAATATTCATGATATCATCATGTCTTTAAGTTCTATTGAGTTTGAGTAAGCAAACATTTTTTAATGCAATCAGTTACTAACAGTTAATATTTCATAGGGATTTTCCAGACAACTGATTGCCAACTTCACCAAAGTTCCAGCAAACAGGAAGTGTCAAAATAATGATGAATTATGGGAGATTTCTTATAAACTTTACAGGAAACCAGGTCTGACTATTTTCCAGGTGAGTTATTGGCCTCATGCAACATTTAGCATGATGATGTTTAATTGTAAATGATGGACAGCGGTGTGAACCCAAGGTTTTTCGACAGGTATGTAGTTCTTGGCTGGGAACCAGGTCTGCTTGCCAAATCAGGTCATGCAGTTCTCTATAGTAAGTTACACCTCAAATTCATGCCAACTTTTCATTGCACATTAAATCAATGAATTCTGTGTCCACTTCATTAAACCTTATTGTAACAGTAGCCTTAACTCCATGGAGACAACTTTTGACTCCTTTGCAAACAGAGTAGACTCAGATCAGACAGCTTCTGTAGGAGCCATCTAATCAGGATCTGCTCTGTTTGCATATGGAATTATATAAATCTATAACAAGAGCCGCGTGTGGCACCAAAGCTTGTCTTATTTGGTGCTTGTTAGCTAAATTAAAACTTTTTGAAACTAGAACTACCATTAAAGGTGATTAATACCACAACTAGCACATTTGACACAGAGAAGTGGTTATAGAAATAAAGCTTCCGACCGCTAAATTTTCATTTGTTAAATTACGAAAAGGGAGATCATTCATTCAAAACCTTTATCGCAGGTGCAGAACTTCAGATGGTGTTCAACAATACTGCTTATTTAAAAATAACAAGAGTGTTCGGAGGAACATGTGTGTGACCTGCTCGCAGATGACACAAAAACTTATTGTTAATATGAAAAAGGGGAATAACTCAAAAAATATTGATGCTAGAGTTGTGGCCCTTGTGCATGACACTTCCTCTCATCATGTTTGTTCCATGTGTAAAATTTGAAAGCTCTGTAATGATTCGTTTAGAAATGACAGCCAAAATAAAAGAAAGTGTGAAGGACAGACAGACCGACGGATTGAATGAACAGACGGACATGGTGACTCCAGTATAACCCCCCCCCCCCCCTCAAAATTTGTTTGTGGGGGTATAAAAATAAAGGGCCATAACTTAAAAACAAATTGCAATCAAGCTTATGTAGGGGCATTCTCCTAAATGAGATCTACCCACCTATTTAGTTTCATGTTGATACCTCTTGTACTTTTCGAGTAATGAGCTACATTAAAATTTTTACACCCTGACGACAATGCCTACAACTACGCCAATGCCTGCACCAATGTCAACGACCCAGTGATCACAATAGCTCAATATTTCTTTGAAACAGATGAGCTAAAAATTCTCTGCTAAAATATCATAATTTTATGTTCATATACCATTACAAATATTTTGCTAAATAATATCCATCATGAGGTCACATACTGTTTCTTGTATGATAATCCATTGAGTAAAGGGTACACTCGTCTTGGACTAGTTATTAACCATTGTTGCAATGTTAAACAATATGCCTCCACAAACTCTGAGTGTCAGACAGCTTAGACCCTGATGCAACTCATATGGAATTAACCCATTCCCTCATAGGCTATTTTAGATCCAACCATTTTGAGTATTAATCTACCGAAAAGGAGCAAGAAAAAAGGAAAAATTTAGAATTTTGTAGTTTGAAACCATTGTGATAAATAGAGCATTGCTCCTATAGGAGCAAATGCTCTATTTATCACAATGGTTTCAATAGGTGATTTTTACAGTCATAGAAAGGCATATTTATGGAGGAAAGGGTTAAGCTAATGTAAATGCCCACCAGGTCATGCTTAACCCTTTTCCTGTTCATATTCATGTAAAAAATTGACATCTTGAATATTTATTAGTTGAACTATTATAATCTAAATTTTTCAAGGAAATCTTTTGCTTTGACAAAAGCTGTAGAAACAGATCTACATGGATATCATGTCAAAATCAAACAGAGCAGACCCTGATCAGACTGTCTTATAGGAACTACCTGATCTAGGTCTATTCTGTTTGTAAATGCGTGAAAAGGTGTTTACACAAGGGAAAAGGTTAGCATGATACAAGGGTGAAAGTTAAGATTTCATATTCAAATACAATAAGATTTGTAACACGAAATGAATGCACATTTCTTACTTAATCAGGCAAAACAAAGTACTTCAATAATAAATCATTGCATATTAAACCATTAATAACATCACAAATATTTATAAGATAACTTTTTATAGTGGCACATGAACACAGGAAATTTTGGGCATCGCATAAACTGCAGAATCAGGTCTATATATTATTCCATTAACAAATAGAGCAGCCAGACCTTGATCAGACAACTCCTACGGTAGCTTATCTTAATTGTTTGCAAAGACATTAACCCATTCCCTCATACTGACGCCTCTTGACGCCTCTCGACACTTCTGCAAAAGTCACCCGTTGAAACCATTGAGATAAATAGAGCATTTGCTCCTATAGGAGCAAATGCTCTATTTATCACACAATGGTTTCAAACTACAAATTTCTAAAAAAAATCCTTTTCTCTAATTAATGCTCCTTTTTGGTAGATTAATTCAAAGAGGTTGTATCTAAAAATAGCCTATGAGGTAATGGGTTAAAAGTTGTCTCTGTCAGGTATAGGAGTGAGGAATTGTCAAAAACTTTACTGTGCAATTCAGTTATTCTAATACCTTGAATTCTGAATTTCCAAAGTGGACTGGTCTGTATTCTGTGTTTAACTATCCCTTTACCTTATATGCTATTTTTAGAGCCAACCTCTTTGAATAAATCTACCAAAAAGGAGCATTAACTACAGAAAAGAAGAATTTAAGAATTGTGTAGTTTTGAAACCATTGTAATAAATACAGCATTTGCTCCTATGGAGCAAAATGCTCTATTTATCAGAATGGTCTCAAAAAGTGACATTTACAGAGGTGTCAAAAGGCGTCAATATGAGGGAATGGGCTATAGAGTCTTAGATTCAGTACAAAAGGCATGTATTTACTAGAGCATTCTGAATTACAAAACAATGCAGATCTTGATCAGAGAGAGCCTTCTGATCTAGGTCTACACTGTTTGCAAAAATGCCAATACACTTGTCCCTTAGAGCATTCAAAGGGTGAAGTGAACATCTCTAAAGTTTTCCTTGCATTATTATGCCTAGGTAAACATATCAATGTAATTTTGATGTATCTCTAAGGTACAATCAATGATATTCCAGTGCAAATAGCCAAAATTCAGGGAGAAATTATTGCATTACAGATGGTTTTAGATCAGCCTAAAATGATTCAGGATATTTAACCATTCGCTTGCTATTCACGTCAATATACCTACCTGTAAATAGTGAAGACCCAGATGAGACAGATCCTGCAGGAGCTCTCTCATCAGGGTCTGCACTATTTACAAGTTGATTGTGCAACCAGTGCACTCCACAGCAGTGATTGCACAGCGAAATACTTACACACAGTGAAGATATATGTAATTATACAACAGGGCATGGGTAAAGAAGGAGAAATGTATTTTAAAATTCAGCAAGAGAAGGGATAAAAAGCATTAAGTAAATTTAAGGATTCAGACGATTTCATAACATATCCTAACAAGGGCATGTTGTATTGCTATGCAAGACATGAGTCCCCCACCGGACTGAAAAAAACCTCCACTCTCCCCACCCCACCCACCCATGGTGTGGTTGACCATGGTATATACATGACCACCTGAATGGTATTAATACCTACTTTCATACATTGAATCAGTAAATAAAAAGTTATTGTCCCGACAAGAAAATATGAAAAAGGGGAGTAACTCCAAAAATATTGATGCTAGAGTTATTGCCCTTGTGCATGACACTACTTCTCATCACGCTTGTTCCATATGAGAAGTTTCAAATCAATTGAACCAGTACATAAAGAGTTATTAACTGGACAAGAAAATATGAAAAGGGAATAACTCCAACAATATAGATGCTAGAGTTATGGCCCTTGTGCATGACACTACCCCTCATCATGATTGTTCCATATGTGAAGTTTCAAATCAATTGAACCAGTAGATAAAGAGTTATTGTCCGGACAAAAAAATATGTAAAAGGGGAATAACTCCAAAAATATTGGTGCTAGAATTATGGCCCTTGTGCATGACACTACTCCTGATCATGCTTCCTCAATGTGTGAATTTATAATGAATTTGGCCTAACTTTGTAGGAGAAATTGCCCGGACACGAAGTGTGACAGACGGACTGACAAGAAAATATGAAAAAGGGGAATAACTCCAAAAATATTAGTGCTAGAGTTATGGCCCTTGTGTATGACACTACCCCTCATCATGATTGTTCCATATGTGAAGTTTCAAATCAATTGAACCAGTAGATAAAGAGTTATTGTCCGGACAAAAAAATATGTAAAAGGGGAATAACTCCAAAAATATTGGTGCTAGAGTTATGACCCTTGTGAATGACACTAGCCCTCATCATGCTTCTTCAATGTGTGAAGTTATAATGAATTTGGCATAACATTGTAGGAGATATGGCCCGGACAAAAAGCGTGACAGACGGACAGACGGACAGACGGACGGACAGACGGACGGACAGACGGACGGACAGACGGACAGACGGACGGACAGACGGACAGACGGACAGACAGACGGAATCGAGCAAACCTATAGTCCCCCAACCGGTAACCGGTGGGGGACTAATAACTCTAAGTATTCGAACAGACAGACTTTGGCAAATAGTGCAGATCCAGATCAAATATCTCCCGTAGGAGCAGATTATTCAGGGTCTGTCTATATCATTTGCTACTGGTCATCAAAATGTTGCCAAAATTGATTTATTTAGCTTATTTAGGGGGGGGGGGGGGGAACAAAAATGTGTACAGTAAATCCCTTCTAATTATAAATTGGAATACTAAGAGAAGGCTTAAGATACTTTTAGGCAGGTCTGAGGTGGCTGCCTAATGAAGGTTGAAAGTCAGTCAGAAAACTTGCATTAAGCTGCCTTGCATCTGTCTCCAAGACCGATATTTATACTTAATTTGACGTCCGGTTTAGAGGGTTTTTTACTGTACTCGTAAAATTGTAACAGACAACAATATTTTGCAGACAAAAGTTTCTATGTGTGGAAAGAGTTAAATGAAACTTTTATGCATTACTGGTTTTACGGGAAACACAACAGATTTATATCCAGGGGTAAAATGTTTTCTGGTAGTTACCGTGGCAATAATACATTTTGAAATTCAGTTGAATAACGGTGATTATTAACCCTTTAGCCGATACAGAATGCATTTTCACAATGTTTAACAGCCTTTCAAGTAAAACATTTATCACATTGGTATCAAAACTATACAATTCTAAAAGAATCCTTGTTTTCTATTAAATACTCCTTTCACTAGATTCATTCAAAGAGATTGGGTCTAATAGTAGTCTAGGTGAGAATGGGTTAACTCTATCCCTCATGAATATTCATGTGAGAAATAATGAATGTATGAATATGAATAAGCTAAATATTATAACAGCATTGTGAAAAGGAGAATTTTTACCAATGTCAGATGCTGTAGAATCAGATCTACATGTATATTGTTTCATAAACAAACAGAGCAGATCCTGATCAGATGGCTCCTGACCTGGGTCTACTCTGTTTGCAAATGCATAGAGAAGAGTATTCATGGAGTAAAGGGTTAATTTCAGCATTCAACTTGTAAATTTGTGAACTGAGTTTAGATCAAGATTGCATTACAGGTGGCCATTGCTCAGGGTGCAGATGACTTAAACCTTCTAGCTGACAAATACTCATGTGAGCTAATATAGATGACTGCATGAATATTAATTAGCTGATATATATACAGTAAAACCCCTCTAATGTGACCACTTAATAAACAAACATGGCTGTCTTCATAAGCAGGTGGTTGCTTAATGCAAGACACAAGTCATGCAGAAAGCTCCTATAGGAGCTTTCTGCATAACGTTTGTCCTGCATTAAGCAACCACCTGCCTTTGCCACTGTGAATTATGCCCCGTTTTGGTGGTCACATTAGAGGGGTTTTACTGTATGGGTAATGGCATTTAATAAACAAGGAAATGTTGTCTATAGCAGAAACTGCGGAATTCATACCAAAACAGAGAACATACCTTGATTAGACATCTCATGTTAGAACCATCTGATCTGGATCTAACCTGTTTGTAAAGGTATCAAAAAAGTGTCTATATGAGGCACAGCATTAAGAATAAATATATTCTGAAAAAATGGGTGATCCTTCGAAAGCAAAAGTAGAAATGCAAAAGCAAAAAGAGAAAATTGCAGACTCAGTTTTATTGAGTCTGTTCATGAGTAGTAACTAAAGGTGCAACACTACTCACGCCCCCTAGCACCGGCTTAAGCAGTATTCACTTTTCAAAACTAATAACAGCAAAATTAATGATCCCGAAGGACTAGTCTATTCAGTGTTAACCAATTAAAAGTTCTGGAGTATTTTAAATGACAAACAGTTCAGATCTTAATCAGAGGGCTCTTCTTGGAGCTCAAGAGGCCCCCGATCTTGGTCTATACTGTTTGCAAACACCTGTTAACCCTTTTCTCCATAAATACGCCTTTCTACACCTCTGTAAAAGTCACTTTTAGAAACCATTGTGATTTGCTCAGTTTCAAAACTATACAATTCTAAATTTTTCCTTTTCTCTTGTAAATGCTCCTTTTTGGCAGATTCATTCATAGAGGTTAGATAAAAAAATAGCCTATGAGGGAATGATTTAACTAATATCCAGCATTTGAAGGTTAAATATCTGTTACCTATGAATGCATTATTTGCTCTAACACCTGACTATATATGTGTCATGCCACTGTGCGAAAGGAACGCAAACAATGTTAGCTCACTATATTGCTGATGAGCAGAGATTCTGACAAACACAACCATTGGTACTGATATACATGTTCTTGTTGTCACTCTCATTTAAGCCATCATTGTGACATGGTAGCTCAAAGCTCCCGGGTGTACTGTAGGTAAATTTGCGATAACATTTACAAACATTTCAGGCCAAGCAACTCATCATCTCATCAGGATCCAAACTGTTTAACATACTACATTTGTTAGTGACAAGTGAAATGAAAAACAACCATGAATATATTCGAAATTTACACACAAGAGTATACAAATATATTTACTTGCTTTGAGTATCTGGCACAAGGTAAGAACTCGTAAAATATTAAAGCACAGCAAAGGAAAGTGCATACATTCACCCTTTCCTTCACATAAATGCCTTTTCACGCTTTTGCAAAAAGAGTAGACCCAGATCAAATGGCTCCTGTAGGAGCCATCTGACCAGGGTCTGCTCTGTTTGCTTATGAAATTACAATAGCTCTGACTCATACAATTTCTACCAAGTAATTAATAATCATGATGTCAATGTTCCTTGCATGAATATTCATGGGGTAAAGAGTTCAAGGCAGATGGTACTCAACTGGGTAATTAATGGAGAATGAAAGTTATGCAGCTTTCTGTATAAGTGTCTGTGTACATTTACCATCCACCTGCTTTTAAAGATATACATGTTTATTCATTAACCTTAACCATTTCCTCAGTGAATATTCATACATGCAATGAACACAAGAAGTTTTGGCCATGGCAGAAACAACAGAATCATATTTGTCTTATTTCATAAGCAAACAGAGCAGACCCTGATTAGAGGGTTCCTATAGCCTTCTAAACTTGGTCTCCTCTGTTTGCAAAGGTGTAGAAAGATGTATGTATGGAGTAAATGGTTAACTTGATATTCATGCCTTTCTATGCATATGCAAATAAAGCAGACCCAGAGTATACCAAGAAGTGTGTGATCAAAGTCTATTTCTTTAAATTGTTCGCCATGGCAATGGGAAATTTTCAATACAGACTTAATTAACCCTTTCCTCCATAAATACGCCTTTCTACACCTTTGTAATAACCACTTCTTGAAACCATTGTGATAAATAGAGCATTTGCTCCTATAGGAGCAAATGCTCTATTTATCACAATGGATCCAAACTATAAAATTCTAAAATTTTACTTTTCTCTAGTAAATGCTCCTTTTGGGTAGATTCATTCAAAGAGGTTGGGTCTGAAAATAGCCTATGGAGGAAAGGGTTAATTCTCACAATGGATAAAGTATTTCATGAATATTCATGTGTTAATTCATTACCCTACCTCAGTATTCAGACAAAATTCAAGCAAACAGTGCAGACCAAGCTCAAACTGCTCTTGAAAAAGCAGTTTGATCAGGGTATACACCACAGGGGGCCATTTCGTGGGTCTACATGGTCTAAAAGGTAAAAAAAAAATGATTGGGTCGATTTAGTGTTATATTATATACAAGGGGTCTAACTACCCATTCGAAAATTTCACGACCGATTCTAAATAACGCCCGGTTTTGGACTACCAAGGTAAAACAAGGGCATGTTGTATTGCTATGCAAGACATGAGTCCCCCACCGGACTGAAAAAAACCTCCACTCTCCCCACCCCACCCACCCATGGTGTGGTTGACCATGGTATATACATGACCACCTGAATGGTATTAATACCTACTTTCATACATTGAATCAGTAAATAAAAAGTTATTGTCCCGACAAGAAAATATGAAAAAGGGGAGTAACTCCAAAAATATTGATGCTAGAGTTATTGCCCTTGTGCATGACACTACATCTCATCATGTTTGTTCCATATGAGAAGTTTCAAATCAATTGAACCAGTACATAAAGAGTTATTAACTGGACAAGAAAATATGAAAAGGGGAATAACTCCAACAATATAGATGCTAGAGTTATGGCCCTTGTGCATGACACTACCCCTCATCATGTGTGTTCCATATGTGAAGTTTCAAATCAATTGAACCAGTAGAGAAAGAGTTATTGTCCGGACAAAAAAATATGAAAAAGGGGAATAACTCCAAAAATATTGATGCTAGAATTATGGCCCTTGTGCATGACACTACTCCTGATCATGCTTCTTCAATGTGTGTGAAGTTATAATGAATTTGGCCTAACTTTGTAGGAGATATTGCCCGGACACGAAGTGTGACAGACGGACTGACAAGAAAATATGAAAAAGGGGAATAACTCCAAAAATATTGATGCTAGAGTTATGGCCCTTGTACATGACACTACCCCTCATCATGATTGTTCCATATGTGAAGTTTCAAATCAATTGAACCAGTAGATAAAGAGTTATTGTCCAGACAAAAAAATATGTAAAAGGGGAATAACTCCAAAAATATTGATGCTAGAGTTATGACCCTTGTGAATGACACTAGCCCTCATCATGCTTCTTCAATGTGTGAAGTTATAATGAATTTGGCATAACTTTGTAGGAGATATGGCCCGGACACGAAGCGTGACAGACGGACGGACGGACAGACGGACGGACAGACGGACAGACAGACAGACGGACAGACAGACAGACGGAATCGAGCAAACCTATAGTCCCCCAACCGGTAACCGGTGGGGGACTAATAACCACTAATGTTTGGTACGAACGTGAAGCTGGGACCTTGTCCTTTTCAAATAATATAACTTTTGATACAGTCCGACTAAGTCGTAGCCAGTGCCGACGTTAAATTCCTACACAATACGCTGATTTTTCTTAGTCGGACGAGATCTTGCAACAACTTGACCTAGTTTCTACTTAGCCAGTCAAAAGGCACCTGTTGACCGAGGGATGGTGCCCTGCGTTCTCGTTTATGCTTATAGGGCAAACAAGAAACAGACACGTGGATGTTGTTATTGTAAAAAAGGAAGCGGGTCAAGTGACTCGTAGTAGCCTGACAGAGATTTAAATCTGCTAATTGCATGAAAATTCGCCTGCATTTCGGATCTGCATCAGTGTCTGCAGAGAGCTTGCGAGGTAAACGATAGCTTTTTGTCATATGTATTGATTGCACAATCGTTTTGTCTCGAGGCATCGCGATTATGGCCATTTTACAGGGGGTCCAAGCGGCAAATCCTTGTTGCGAGATCTCGTTCGAGTAAGCAAAATCAGCGTATTTTGTAGGAATTTCACGTCGGCAGTGACTACGGCTTAGTCGGAATGTATCAAAAGTTATATTATTTGAAAAGTACAATGTCCCAGCTTCACGTTCATACCAAATATTAGTGGTTATTCCATCTTGGCTGTTCAAAACCGGGCGTTATTTCGAATTGGTCGTGAAATTTGCGAGTGGGTAGTTAGACCCCTTGTATATAATATAACACTAAATCGACCCAATCATTTTTTTTACCTTTTAGACCATGTAGACCCATGAAATGGCCCCCTGTGGTATACACTATTTGCAAGTTGCTCAGATGAATTTAAAGTTACCAAATGATGCCAAATTGACATCAACTTTATACAAACCCACTCTGAGAGGGAATGGGTGTAATGAATACAGTAAAATCCTTCTAAACCAGAAGTTCAAATTACTATCAATGCTTGTCTTAACAGTTATAGGTGGTAGCTTAATGTAGGGTGAAAGTCATGCTGAAAGCTCCTATTGGACTTTCACCCTGCATTATGCTGCAACTTACCTAAATTGACCTATCAATGTTGGTCTTTACGATAGGTCTGCAGCTTAATGCAGGGTGAAAGTCATGCAGAAAGCTCCAATAGGAGCTTTCTACATGACTTTCACCCTGCATTATGCAGCAACTTATCTAAATTGACCTTAAATTCGTCTATAGTAAAATTTTGGTTTCGAGGTGTTTTCATTGTACTTTGGGAAATTTTAGTGTCACTGCTGTAGAGATTCAAATGTTGCTCGGCATTTAACCCTTTACTCCATGAATATGCATAAGAAATAATGCTGCCATGAATATTAATGAGATTAATTATAATAGCACATTGACACAGGAATTTTTGGCCTTGGGAGAAACTGTAGAATTTTATTTATAGTATATCATAAGCAAACAGAGCAGACCCTGATCAGACAGCTCCTATAGGAGCCATCTGATCTGGATCTGCTCTGTTTGCACAATCCAAAAAATGTGTATTTATGGAGTAAAGGGCTATAGAAAGGACTCTCAAGCAGGGTGGCACAATGAGCCTGTATAGCATCTGTGTTTACCTGTCTGGTGACAGGTGTTTTATGTTAGCCTCTATTATTTCAAGATATTCGGATATCCTTCATGCTCTTCACAACATACCTGCTTGTCTCTGATAATTATTGTAAGGGCTTCAAGATTTCTCTCTTGCCGTGTCTGTAGTTTGGATCCAGATGCTGAGTAATTTGGCATTTGTTTTTAAATTCAGAAATGAAAACAAAACTTAATCCTTTCCTCCATAAATGCGCCTCTGTAAAAATCACCTATTGAAACCATTGTGATAAATAGAGCATTTGCTCCTATAGGAGCAAATGCTCTATTTATCACAATAGTTTCAAACTACAAAATTCTAAAAAAAATCCTTTTCTCTAGTTATTGTTCCTTTTCGGTAGACTTATTCAAATAGGTCCATGGGTCTAAAAATAGCCTATGAAGGTATGGGTTAATCTTTATGAGCATTAACTCTTTGTTAGTGGGAGATGAGTGCACTGACATTTGCAAACAGTGTAGAATCAGATAAGTGGCCTCCTAGATATATAATCTTTTTTCACATAATGGACTGATAGCCCATTGCACTTTGAACATTTAGCATTCAAATAGTTAAATAATTTGAACATTAGCCAGTCCTATTATAGCCTAATACAGTAAAATTTCTCTATAATGGCCACTAAATTACATCAAATATTTTGTTTTAAATGCAGGTGACAGCTTAAAGCAAGGTGAAAATAAAACAGAACGCTCATATAAGAGCGTTCTGTTTTACTTTCACCTTGCTTTAAGCAGCCGCCTGCCCTAAATACCAACTAATTAACACAATTTAGTGGCTGTTATAGAGAGGTTTTACTGAACTGTGTATCAAGATGATTTTATCCAACTTGGTATATTGGATCATTGTTAATTTTCATTAGCATGTTAGATTCTATAAGGTATTATTTTAGGTACAATATGTTGTAAACAATGCAGACCCTGATCAGGACTCCTACTGGAGTCTCTCTGGCCTTGGTCTACTCTGTTCACAAAGTTTCCTTAATTAGGGACACTAAGCATAAATTGGCTAAGCCAAACTTCATCTGCCAATTTTGTTTCCCGTTTCTTGTAAATACAGTAGAACCTGTCTTAACCCTTTGCTTGCTGAATTTTAAAATACATTTCTCCTTCTTTACCCATGCCCTGTTGTATAATTACATATATCTTCAATGTGTACACGTATTTCGCTGTGCAATCACTGCTGTGGAGTGCACTGGTTGCACAATCAACTTGTAAATAGTGCAGACCCTGATGAGACAGCTCCTGCAGGAGCTGTCTCATCTGGGTCTTCACTATTTACAGGTAGGTATATTGACGTGAATAGAAAGCGAAGGGTTAAATGACTCTGAAATCAATAGGGCTCAGAAATCATAACAAGAACACCGCAAGCGGGTGCGAACACTCGTCCGTTATCATTTTGGTATGTGTGGGTAGGCCTTGTCAAGATGAAAATGCATACCAAAAATGAAGGTTGTAAATGAAAAATTGAAGAAGTTATGGTCAATGTTAAGATTTCAGACGACGACCACGATGCAGACGCCGGTGTTACGACAATAGCTCGTAATTTCTTCGAAACAGATGATGTAAAAACCAGGTGGTTGCTTAAAGCAGGGCAAAAGTAATGCAGAAAGCTCCTATATGAGCTTTCTGCATTATGACCTGCATTAAGCTACCACCTGCCCTACAGACCCATAATAAGACCTCTTTTTGATAGTCGGTTAAAACAGGTTCAACTGTACTCATTTTTCTACTGCTTTTCAAAAACACAACTGGGCAAGACTTAGTGCACCAAGACAATGTCTGCTTGTTGTTAAGGTGATAGTCTCCATAATCATAATCCCATATTCTCTATAAAATAAAAAACAAGAGAGAGTTTGTGAAACACTATGCCCCGACCTTTGACCCTGAAAGATGACCTTGACCTTTGACCCATAGACCAGGGAGTTGAACGTGACACATCGTCTTTGTGTGGTGAACATTTGCGCCAGGTTATTTTGAAATCCATTCACAGATAAAGTTACAGAAGGGACACGAAATTTGGGACGGACAGACAGACAGAATGACGGACAATGTGATTACTAATTCCCGCCTTTAGGGGGGCATAAAAAACATGGTGTTGGTTATGTTCAATTATTGCTATGAAGACTGTCAATTTGAACTTTTTTTCAAAAGGTCTTCAATATAAAGCACACGAAAGTTTGGTCTTATTCAGCATTTATTCAACTGGTTTTCTTGTGATGTATTTCTTTTCATAATATAATCAAATGATTGATGTAATATTTAAGCATTTTTAAAAAACACTTTGCCAATAGAGACTATCACTTTATGAGAACTGGTAGTATAACCATTTGAATGTGGAAAACAAGTGAAGAGGCATTAGCAAAAAGTGTAAACCCAGATCAGAGGAATTAGACCCAAGGATCCTTCTAGTCTGGATCTGCACTGTTTGTGATTCAAAATCCTCCTACAAAGCAGAATGGACTCTACTGTTCAGCAATGATGGATCAATCCAATCTAAAATTCAGCATCCAAAGAGTTAATCCTTACAATGCGGGACACGAGTCACTAATTTCCTTTACAAACGATGCAGACCCAGATGAGAGGGCTCCCCTAGAAGCCCTCTCATCAGCGTCTGCACCGTTTGTCATGTTAAACACTTCTTTAGAAAAATCCCCAAATATTCACCATAAGCTTGACCTGTTTGAATTTTGGAAGAGTCCATTTGAAAATTCAGCATTCAAAGAGTCAAAATGAAACCAGACTATAATGAGGATTCTAACCATTAATACGTTTGGCATCTTACAAAACTGTCTCCTGCTTCCATTCTCCTAGTAGTCTATACAGAGTCAAACAGCTTAGCTTCTGATGAGAGGCAAAATTACAAACCTGTTCAATTGGATAGCCTTGTAATTTGGGATACTGAATCTATACTGTTTGCAAAAATGAACTGAATTTGCTCAGACAGAGGGCTTATACTGTTTATGCAAATGCAAAATTGAACTCTTTCAATATATTTGATAAATTCACCTACCGGTATCCAGATGAGATGCTGCATAAATTTGCATCTCATTAGGACCTGTAAACTGTTTGACCCTGTATTGGAAAGAATTCAGGAAACTTGTAACTTTTAACTCTTCCCTGTTGAATATTCACGAAAGAAATAATGGCATAATGAATATTTATTAGCTGAATTTATATACATGTAATAGCATATGTACAAATGACATTTTGGTGTAGGTAAAAACTGTAGAGTCAGATCTATAATGATTTTATAAGCAAATAGAACAAACCTTTATCAGACCGCTCCTGTAGGAGCCGTCTGATCATGACCTAGGTCTACTCTGTTTGCAGATGTGTGAACTAGCATTCATATGAAATGGTTAATCTCTTTTTCACTGACTTTTTCACTGACTTTCGATTTGATCAAACATTCGAGAAAATATTAGCCAAGAGTCAAACAGCAAGCCGATATTGATGAGACGAGGAGTTACCTGGCCTCTGAGTGATCCAGATCCAAGCTCAGTTTGCAAATATCAGTCAAGCTGTGCTTAAAGCCTTCCCCTCATATAAATGCCTATTCTCACATTTGCAAACAGAGTAGACCCAGATCAGACGGCTCCTATAGGAGCAGTCTGATCAGGGTCTGCTCTGTTTGCTTTTGACATGATATAAATCTGATTCTACTGCTTTTTTTCACAACCAAAACTGTCCTTGAAAAGTTTACATTGTATGACAGTACAGATCAGCTAATGAATATTCATGATGTCATTATTTCTTTTTTGAACAGGGAAAGGGTCAACATGAGAAGATTTATAACTGACCTAACCTAAACATTCTGACACAAAATTACCCCTCCCCACTGGTTTGTACAGCTGCAGAAATAAATTTGGCACCATCTTTTTTAACCCTTTCCCTGATCTATGTTTATTCCAAATTTCAATACCTACTGAAGATTCATGGACAAAATAGTTATAATGAAATATGAAAAGTGGAACATTGTAGCCATTTTAGAAACTAAAGAAACAGATCTATCAAATTTCATTAGCAAACAGAGCAGACCCTGATCAGAGGGCTCCTATAGGAGCCGTCTGATCTGGGTCTACTCTGTTCGCAAATTCATGAAAATATGATTGTATAAGGGAAAGCGTTAACTCATTTTAACCCTTTACCTAATGAATATTAATGTAAGAAATAGACATCATCAATATTAACTAGAGGTTTGTTTTTGTCACAAAAACAGATGTCTCCCCCTCCCATCCTCTTTCCAATTCACAAGTGTAATGTCTGTAACTCCAAACTTATCAGGGTCTAATTTTTAGTCATCAGGGGCAATAACTCCAACATTATCAGGGGGAGACAATTCAAAAAACCCGGGTACACAACAACACATGCTGGTCAACATTCCTGTGAAGTTTGGTGACTCTAGTACTAGTGGTTTCAGAGATACACACGACACAAAGTAAAGTTATCAGGGGGAGACAATCAAAAATCCTAGATGCACAACAACTCATGCTGGTGAACATTCCTGTGAAGATTGGCGACTCTAGCCCTACTGCTTTCTGAGATACGTGCAGCACAAAGTTTCTCTAATTTTAAGTTATCATATCAGGGGCAATAACTCAAGAATTATCAGGGGAGACAATTAAAAAAAACAGGTGCACAACAGCTCATGCTGGTGAACATTCCTGTGAAGTTTGGTGACTCTAGCCCTAGTGGTTTTAAAGATATGCATGACACAAAGTTTCTCTAATTCAAAGTAATCATATCAGGGGCAATAATTCCAAAGTTATCAAGGGAGACAATTAAAAAAACCAGGTGCACAACAGCTCATGCTGGTGAACATTCCTGTGAAGTTTGGTGACTCTAGCCCTAGTGGTTTTAAAGATATGCATGACACAAAGTTTCTCTAATTTAAAGTAATCATATCAGGGGCAATAACTCCAAAGTTATCAAGGGGAGACAATCCCAGGTGCGCAACAAGTCATGCTGGTCAACATTCCTGTGAAGTTTGGTGACTCTAGCCCTAGTGGTTTAAGAGATATGCACGACACTAAGTAAAGTTTGTCTAATTTTAAGTCATCAGGGGCAGTAACTCCAAAGTTAACAGGGGGAGACAATTCAAAAAACCCAAGTGCAAAACAACTCGTGCTAGTGAACAATCCTGTGAAGTTTGATGACTCTAGCCCTACTGGTTTCAGAGATATGCGCTACACAAAGTTTGTATAAATTTAAGTGTTCATATCAGGGGCAATAACTCAAGAATTATCAGGGGGAGACAATTCAAAAAACATAGGTGCACAACAACTCATGCTGGTCAACATTCCTGTGAAGTTTGGTGACTCTAGTACCAGCGGTTTCAGAGATACGCACTACACAAAGTTTTTCTAATTTCAAGTCATCAGGGGCAATAACTCCAAAGTTATCAGGGGGAGACAATTCAAAAAACCCAGGTGCACAACAACTCATGCTGGTGAACATTCCTGTGAAGTTTAGTGACTCTTGCCCAACTTGTTTCAGAGATGCGCGCGACACAAGTTTGTGACGGACAGACAGACAGATGGACGGACAGACAACTCTGGCAAAAACAATATATCTCCCCATAAATGGGGGAGACATAATTAGATAAAAGTTTTATGATGGCACATGAACAAAAGAATTATTTGGCCATGGTAGAAACTGTAGAATATATTTCATAAGCAAACAGAGCAGACCCTGTTCAGACAGTTCCTACAGTAGCTATCTGATCTGGGTCTTCTCTGTTTGCAAAGAAGGTATTCAAGGGATAACTATGAAATTAGATTGGCAGAGTAGCAAATATTGTAGACACTGCAGAAACTGCTGAAACTTTGATCTGTGTCCATTTTATGCGAGATTTGGTATTAGATATTGCCGGGGTTTGGAAATGTCCTGTCCACATAAGGCGATGTCTACATTTAAAATTTTAATTAGTTCACCAAACATGTATTTTCAATAACAAAAATTCACACAGCGTACCAGATCAAAAGTTTATCAGTTCACACAGTGTCTAAAATTCAAGTTTCTAAAATCACACAGTAGCAGAAACACAGTTTGCTAAAATTACTTCTTACTTATATTTGCCTTTTTCGCTTTTTTTTTTTATTTACTTACTCTTGCCTTGCTTTTATAGCAGTACGCTGAAGAATTGACAGGTGCTCAAGTAATATAGCTTTATGTCAAGCTACAAAACGTGTGAAAATATATAATTGAAGACAATCAAAATATCACAGTAATACATTGTATTAAATTTTTAACCCTTCGCTTGCTATTCACGTCAATATACCTACCTGTAAATAGTGAAGACCCAGATGAGACAGCTCCTGCAGGAGCTGTCTCATCAGGGTCTGCACTATTTACAAGTTGATTGTGCAACCAGTGCACTCCACAGCAGTGATTGCACAGCGAAATACTTGTACACAGTGGAGATATATGTAATTATACAACAGGGCATGGGTAAAGAAGGAGAAATGTATTTTAAAATTCAGCAAGAGAAGGGTTAGGACAGTCAGTCTCAGCAGGGTGTTTCAACTGAGTAAGTAGCTTTCTGAAAGCCATGCAAAAATGTGTAAATAACAAAGATTTACTGTGCTCAAAGTGTGACTGCACAGGATTGAGATCAAAACTAAACAAGAGTACCGCATACGGTACATAATACGCCCACTTGCAAACTTTCTCTGATTCAACATGCCTTATAAGTGTTGACATTTTCTAATCTGTGCTTCAGATCTTGATTTCCATATTAAGGTGATACTATTTTTAAAAAAAATGAAGTGAATATCTTATTAAATAAAAAAGTTACAGCTAATCCTCATTTTTGCAGATTTTTGTAAAGTGCAACGGCCATAACTCTGTAAAGACAAATTGAATGAACCTCAAAATAAACTCAGCTTTAAATTTTAGTGCTTAAAACATTTGTGTTAAGTTTCATTTATATCATTTTAATAGTTTTCCCAGAAAACAACAGACAAACTAAAAGTTGACCAACTAACAAAGCAACGAACACACGAAGTTCAAGGACCATAACTTTAGAATAAAATGACATATCAAAACCCCCGCAATATATGTGAAAATTCACATAAAGGTTTAACCATATAAAAATATTGAAGTAAATATCATTTCAAAATTTTGAAAAAGTTATGGCCATCCTCATATTTGCATAGATTTGCATTATTTTTTTAAGTGCAAGGGCCAAAACTCCGAAACAACAAATCAAATGAACCTCAGAATCGACTTAGCTTCAGGTATTGATGCATTAAAAATGTGTATGAAGTTTCATTAATATCTGTCAAACAGTTTTGTCAGAAAACAGCGGACAAACTATTTGCATATATTTGTAATTTTTTTTAAGTAAAAGGGCAATAACTCCGAAAAGACAAATCAAATGAACCTCAGAATCAACTCAGCTTCAGATCTTGATGCATTAAACATTTGTGTTAAGTTTCATTAATATCTCTCAAATTGTTTTCCCGGAAAACAGCAGACAAACTATTTGCATTATTCTTTAAGGACAAGGGCCATAACTCTGAAACGAAAAATCAAATGATCCTCAGAATCGATTCAGTTTCAGATCTTGATGCATTAAACATTTGTGTGAAGTTTCATTAATATCTCTCAAATAGTTTTCCCAGAAAACAGCGGACAAACTATTTGCATATTTTTTAAGGACAAGGGCCATAACTCTGAAATGAAAAATCAAATGATCCTCAGAATCAACTCAGCTTCAGATCTTGATGCATTAAACATTTGTGTGAAGTTTCATTAATATCTGTCAAATAGTTTTCCCAGAAAACAGCGGACAAACTATTTGCATGTATTCGCATTATTTTTTAAGCAAAAGGGCCATAATTCCGAAACCACAAATCAAATGAACCTCAGAATCTACTCAGCTTCAGATCTTGATGCATTAAACATTTGTGTGAAGTTTCATTACTATCTCTCAAATGGTTTTCCCAGAAAACAGCGGACAACATATTTGCATATTTTTTAAGGACAAGGGCCATAACTCTGAAATGAAAAATCAAATGATCCTCAGAATCAACTCAGCTTCAGATCTTGATACATTAAACATTTGTGTGAAGTTTCATTAATATCTCTCAAATAGTTATCCCAGAAAACAGGGGACAAACTATTTGCATGTATTTGCATTATTTTTTAAGCAAAAGGGCCATAACTCCGAAACGACAAATCAAATGATCCTCAGAATCAACTCAGCTTCAGATCTTGATGCATTAAACATTTGTGTGAAGTTTCATTAATATCTCTCAAATAGTTTTCCCAGAAAACAGCGGACAAACTATTTGCATATTTTTTAAGGACAAGGGCCATAACTCTGAAATGAAAAATCAAATGAACCTCAGAATCTACTCAGCTTCAGATCTTGATGCATTAAACATTTGTGTGAAGTTTCATTAATATCTGTCAAATAGTTTTCCCAGAAAACAGCGGACAAACTATTTGCATGTATTCGCATTACTTTTTAAGTAAAAGGGCCATAACTCCGAAACGACAAATCAAATGAACCTCAGAATCTACTCAGCTTCAGATCTTGATGCATTAAACATTTGTGTGAAGTTTCATCACTATCTCTCAAATGGTTTTCCCAGAAAACAGCGGACAACTATTTGCATATTTTTGAAGGACAAGGGCCATAACTCTGAAATGAAAAATCAAATGAACCTCAGAATCAACTCAGCTTCAGATCTTGATGCATTTAACATTTGTGTGAAGTTTCATTAATATCTCTCAAATAGTTTTCCCAGAAAACAGCGGACAAACAAAATGTTGACGGACGAACAAACGAACGAACGAACGAACGAACAAAGGAACGAACGAACGAACGAACGAACGAACGAACGAACGAACGGACGGACAGACAGGGCCACGACAATATAAGACCACCTTTGTTAGGTGGGCGTATAAAAATGAAATGCACAATATAAGATTGAGTATCAGAAACAATCAAGAAAAGTATGAAATACTTAGGGTAATTGAGGTTGGTGACCATTTTGTAAAGGAAGGTTACTTGTTGATTAACCCTTTCCCTGTTGAATAATGAACTTTCCTCCATAAAAACGCCTTTCTAAGCCTCTGCAAAAGTCACTTTATGAAATCATTGTGATAAATAAAGCATTTGCTCCTATGGGAGCAAATGCTCTATTTATCACAATGGTTTCAAACTAAGTAATTCTAAACTTTTCCTTTTCTCTAGTTAATGCTCCTTTTCGGTAGATTTATTCAAAGTGGTTAGATCTAAAAATAGCCTATGGAGGAAAGGGTTATTGCATGTCAGAAATACTGACATCATGAATATTTATTACCTAAAGTTTTTTAATTGGCATATGTATATGGTAGTGTTTCGTATTGGTAGATAATGTATTATTAGATCTATATTATACCATAAGCAAACAGAGCAGACCCTAAGCCAGGTCAGACAGCTTCTATAGGAGCCATTTGATATGGGTTTTCTCTGTTTGCAAAGGCCTGAAAAGGTGTTTATATGAAGCAAAGAGTAGAGCAGATCCCTATAGGTGCCATCTGATCAGGGTCTGCTCAGTTTGCTTATGAAATTATAATTGATCTGACTCTGGAGTGTCTACCAATACAGTAAAACCTCTCTATAACGGCCACTAAACTACATCAAATAGTTTGTGTTAAAGGCAGGGGGCTGCTTAAAGCAATGTGAAAGTAAAACAGAACACTCCTATAGGAGCGTTCTGTTTTACTTGCACCTTGCTTTAAGCAACCACCTGCCCTTAATACCAACTAATTAACATAATTTAGTGGCCTTTATAGAGAGGTTTTACTGTACCAAATATCCATGTGCAGCTGCCATTGTAATAATTCAGCTAATAAATATTCATTATGTCATTTTTTCTTTTATGAATATTCAACACAGAAAGGGTTAAAGGAAGGCTCTAGATAAGTGGAATATTTTGGACATCTAGCGAAAATATTTTCTACATACTGTTAAACTGCCAAACACCACATTGTTGGTACTTTGAGATGATTGGAATTCTGTAGAACCTGTCTTTAAAAGCGGGCATTCATTTTTGTATTCTTTGCGAAGCAATAGAATACAAAGGTGGCGTTCCACAGCCAAACCATGGTACCCTCGCCGGCCTGACAAAATAGTGCAAATTACTGACCTGCATTCGATGGATACAAAGGGTGTTTAATAACATGGCATCCGGAACCAATCGTGGTATAATATATCTGACATGAAAAAGCTTCGTAACATAAGCTTCGGCTTAGTATGTGCAAAAATCAACAAAACCAACAAAATATAGCAATGTGTAAGAAGGGCGCACGGATATACAAATATCAGTCACATGAAGAAATCACGTGATCATAACATGAATGAAAATACTCAATGAATAAAGAAGCGCGAGTCGGATGACCTTATGCAAGCGATTAGGTAATCACGCCAACAACTGCGAGTGGTCAGTGTGATAATAAGCATAGTGGGAAACGACTGAAGTGTCAGCTGCAACTGTATCATCAACTGGATAGAGTGTTAATGCATTCCCTTATAGATACGCAATTGCATGCCAAAGCGAACTTATTCGATATCAGATTGATACCATGCAAAGAATACTGCAGCGTCTACAACGCTTTGATTTGAACATCGGAGTCTAACAAAGTCAGCGGTTGCTTAAGAGAGGTCAAAAGTAATGCAGAAAGCTCCTATAGGAGCTTTCTGCATTACTTTTGACCTGCAATAAGCTACCACCTGCCTTAGAGACCCATCTTTTTGATGACCACTTAACCCTTTCCTCCATAAATACGCCTTTCTACACCTCTGTAATAGTCACTTTATGAAACCATTGTGATAAATAGAGCATTTGCTCCTATAGGAGCATATGCTCTATTTATCACAATGACTTCAAAACTACACAATTCTAACATTTTTCTTTTCTCTAGTAAATGCTCCTTTTTGGTAGGTTTATTCAAAGAGGTTGGGTCTAAAAATAGCCTATTGAGGAATGGGTTAAGATAGGTTCTACTGTATAAAATACACAATATGGATGTAATCGATGATTGGAATATATACCAAAAAGTTTCGAATAGGCTGAGAAGTGAGATATTTGGAAGGAACAATAAGAATTTTTACTGCAGCTGTGTGAGACTTGTAAACAAGAAATTTCCATTATTCTAAGTTATCTCATGTAGATGTAAGATGTCAGAACTTTTCAGCAGACATAAGTGATACCCTATCTTCCCTCTCTACTGTTTTGTAAAGCCGAGCAATTTTATATTGCATAACTTTTTATAACTTTAAATTATATTGACATAGTAGCAAACTGTGTAGGCACTGATCAAACTGCTCCTTTGATCTGGATCTGCAATATTTGCCTGAGTTTGTCTGTCCAAAGTTTGTCTGTCCGAAAACATAGGGTAATCTGGACAGTACAAGGATGACCTTGGGAAAAAGGAAATTAGAATCCATTCCTTACATTGTCAGATGTCACTGTGTGTTACAGGGTACATCCATCAGAACCTGTTAACATGTTCACCAGGTGTTTAGCTTGGAATTCAGTCTACCCTAGTTACCTCAAGAATTTGGACAACCAAAGGTTTGGCAAATAATGCAGACCCAGATGAAACTGCTCTTGCAGAAGCTGACTTTGTTCAGGATCTAAATAGTATGATACTTCATCAGTCTTATTAATCGTTTCCCTGTTGCATATTCAAGCAAGAAATAATAAATATTTATTAATTTAAGTTTAATAATAGCATAGTTATGTATACAGGATGTTTTGGTATTGACAGAATTATATTGTAGATTCAGATCCAATTTAATTTCGTAAGCAACAGAGTAGACCTTGATAAGACAGCTCCTTCAGCAGCCATCTGATCTAGGTCTACACTGTTTGCATCTGCGTGAAAAGGCATTTGTACATGTATGAAGGAAAGGGTAACAACCTTTTCTCACATGGATATTCAAGTAAAGACATCATAAATATTAGATGAAATTCTATGGTGCACTTAATATGAAACTGAAGTAATTTCACCTTAGAGCAAGAACTAATAGAACGTGTATATATTACGTGATGGCACTCACAATCAGATCAATCTTAACCCACATATTGACGCCTTTTGACACCTTTGTAAAATTCACATTTTGAAACCATTCTGATAAATAGAGCATTTGCTCCATAGGAGCAACATGCTCTATTTATCAGAATGGTTTCAAAACTACACAATTCTAAAAATTTCCTTTTCTCTAGTAAATGCTCCTTTTTGGTAGATGTTTTTAGAAAGGTTATGTCTAAAAATAGCCTATGTGGGAATGGGTTAACAGTGTAAACCCTCAGATCAGATGGCTCCCACAGGAGCTTGCTGATCTGGGTCTACTCCTTTGACAAAGAGCACAGGTAAAAGTGTGCACTACTCAAATACTAAAATAGCCATTTCTCCTCTAAACCCAGGAGTATGTTGTGACTACTTTCTAAAATCACCAGGAAGAGATGATTCTAAAGCGTGATCACAGCATAGGGTTTGGGGGAGAAATAAAGAAGTTATTCTTGAAAATGTTTCAATTTTTGTAATTAGCAAGTGGATGATTAAAATATTGTCTGACCATTTTAATCTGAGACATCAATTTCCGTTAGCGTTTCCAGCTATATTTGGTTGAATTTGATTACCATATACACAAAATACATGAGTTTTGCATTGAGGCCCAAGTACGCCATAAAGTGTGGCACAGTGGAAAGATCTTTGCTTGTCATCATAAGCGGTTGCAGGTTTGAATCTAATTCAAGTCATTTGATTTTTTTTTAATTTCTATTATTCATTTGTACTTGATTTTTCAAGAATATATCATTATATATCAGATATTTTATTATATACATGACCGCCAAATGCAGCGACACGTTTCTTTTCTTTCATTTGTAAATTGTTAAAAAGACTTTCTTTCACACAGTTTTCAATGAATGGCTAAAATGTGTAATGGACACATATTTTTTCAATGGAAAGTGTGATGATTGCTTTTCATGAAAAAAAAACATGCTTAAAACAAGAACATTTTATTCACTTTTTTGAGAAAAAGATCTGCCAGAGGTGAGGTTTGAACCCGGAACCTTGTCCCCCGCATACAACGCCCTTATCCACTGAGCTATCACAGGGACTGAACAAAATTACATACCACCAATAAACAATAATTTTATAACGTTATTTATCTTCAGAAATCTATCTATAGAATTACGAATATATACGGAATAATGCCCGGAGTCTCAGTTCAATTCCCCATAGGCTATTTTTGGACCAATTAAACCTCTTTGAATAAATCTACCGAAAAAGAGAATTAACTAGAGAAAAGGAAAATTTTAGAATTTTGTAGTTTGAAACAATTGTGATAAATAGAGCATTTGCTCCTATAGGAGCAAATGCTCTATTTATCACAATGATTTCAACAGGAGATTTAAATTTTGCAGAGGCATCAAAAGGCGTCAATATCAGAGAATGGGTTAATCTTGTCAAGTAATACCAACAATTATAGAATAAACAGTCAGCAATAACAATAGGACCACCAATGAAATACAAATTAACTCCTTGATTGCTGAATTTTCAATGTGGATGGGTGCATCATCATTTATTGATGGAGTCCATTTTAGTATAAAAGAGTATAATTGCTAGAGGATTTTAAATGACAAACAGCGCAGACCCTGTCAGAGTGCTCATGAAAGAACCCTCTGATCTGGATCTACACAGTTTGCAAGTGCCAATTCATTTCCCACTTTCAAAGGGTTGTTGCACTTTATTCCGTTTAATGCCTTTTCAAATAGAGTAGACCCAGATCAGACGGCTCCTGAAGGAGCTGTCTGATAAGGTGTTGCCCTGTTTGCTTATGGAATTCTATAGATCTGATTCTACAATTTCTGTGATGGCCAAACTTTCCTGTGTTCATGTATTGTTATTAATTAGAATATAATCTAATTGATATACAGTCATGGTGTCATTATTTTTACATAAATATTCATGGAGTAAAGGGTTAATCTAACACTATTCGTAATAGTATTCTAAAGAACTCAGAAAGCTTGGCTGCTGCGGCTAATATTAGGTTTCTTCATTTCTTCACTTTATTATTTATCAGTTTAGGCTGGGATTTGTGTGAGCTCATGTCTTGCCAATTTGTACTTCACTAATGTGTATTGTGTGCAGATGTTTGGATATTTGCATCATGTAACTGCACTCAACAATTGCAGTAATTGTCCAAAGGCATTGTGTATACAGCTCTTGGCAATAAAACTTGATTGATTAACATATGAATGCGGGGAAATGATTGTGCTAGCATTTGCAAACAGTGTAAACCCAGATCAGAGGGCTCCTATAGGAGCCCTCTGATCAGGATTTGCACTGTTTGTCATTCAAAATTAGGGCTAAATTCATACTGAATGGACAATATAGTTGAACAGTGACGGGCCATTTCATTTTCAATATTCAGTATTCAAAGGGTTAACAGAAGAGGACCTGCATAAGGACAACCAGAGATCTAATGAAAGGGTAACCAGTTCTTATGAAAGAACAGGCTGAAGTCTAATGAAAGGACAACAAGATTTTTATGAAAGAACAGCCTGAAGTCTAATGAAAGGACAACAAGATTTTATGAAAGAACAGCCTGAAGTCTAATGAAAGGGCAACCAGTTCTTATGAAAGGGCAACAAGAGGCCTTTTGAGAGGACAACCAGAGGTCTTGTGAAAGGACAACCAGTTCTTATGAGGACAACAAGAGGTCTTATGAAAGGACAACCAGGTCTTATAAAAGGTCTTTCACCAAAACTAGAATTATCACTGTTTGTAATACATGTATACTACTCCAAACAAGTGTTTGTCACAGCATGTTATATTTTGAATATAGCACTGTAAATCATCTGACCAGAAAGTGAAAAGTAACTGTAACTAGAACTGTGAGTGAGTCTGGCTAGGTCAGAAAGGACCCGATATAAGTCTGTCATAGGGGGTAATGTGTGCGAGGGGAAATTGAATAAACGAATAATTATGCAGATTATTTTATTAACTATTGCAGTGCTTTTAACTTTTACCTGTGCCAAATGCTTCACATTGTTACTTCAGCCAGTTTGTCCCTGCTGCTGCCAGTATATAATAAACATATTTTGTAATATAGGAATGTAAACAAGGCTGAATTGTCAATTTTATGTTATTCAATGGCCATAATCCAGAAATGCTTCTGTCTATATGGCTGGTTATCAAGCTTGGCAGAGATTATTAGCACAAACAATTTCACCAAGTTAATTAGACTTAGTGACAATGGGATAGAAACTGCTCAACTCAGAGAGCAGACTAGGCTGATTTTGTCATTTTTTTCAAGGGCTAATGTTAATCCAGAAGTCCCTATGTCAATCTGACTGGTTTTCAAATTTGGCCAAGATATTATTACCACCAACATTTTCAAAACGTTTAATGACAATTGCATAGAAACTGCTCACCTTAGACCAGGCGTCCACTAGGACACCGAAGGGTTCCCTAATGTGGATATCGCAGATTTGGGATGATTCGGCATGTCTTCGGGGTGTTCTGGAACCCTTCCGCATCATTCCTGAACACTTCCGGAACACTTCTGGACATTTCGGGGACTGATCGAGATGGAAAAAGATTCGGCATCCAAGTTCTAAAAGTTTTAAAATTTGGACACCGAATCTTTTATTCAGGAAGGCTTCGACACCATCTGGAACCCTTCGGGACATTCTGGAATCCTTTGCGGTGGCTTCGGGGTAGTTTCAGGAGCATTCTGCAAGGCTTTGGGATCTCCTATCCATCCAAAGCAGTTCCTGAATGATTCCCAGAATCGATGCGGAAGGCTTCCCGAAGGCTTCACGAATGCTTCCCGAAGACGTTGAAGGGTTCCTGAATCCATGGGGAAGACATCTCGAATGTATTATCAATGATTCAGAATCATCACAGAAGACGCTGATGTCAGCAAAAAGTACATACATGTATATTTGAAAAAAAGCAGTTGTCAGATTTCGACATATAAAATAAAATATACAAGAAACTTTACTTATAGTCAGATGTTACAAAACATCTTTTTTAACATGAGCTACAAGCTGTTTACCGACTAAAACAATAGCTTCTTAACAAAATACATTAGCTGACTAACTACCTACATATTACGAATATTATATCCATATTATAAATAGCTTAAAATAGCGTTCATATAATCAATCCCTTATACTCGTAATTGTTTTTCGACGAAAACGAAACAAAACACATGAGTGGGAAGCATTTATATGTAGATGTGTGTGAGTGTGTGTGGGCGTGCGTACTTGCTAAGAGTGTATTTGAGCGCTACCCAAACAGGGTCTACAGAGTTTGTATTTATATCAATATATAGATGTGTGTGTATCCTTTACAAGAAGTATATGTGCAAAGAGTGTACAGTGGAGATTCTGAAAAAGGGGTTCCTATTTGACCCACCCAAACAGGGTCCATACAGTTTGTTATTTTGCGACACATCTATAGCTATAATAAATATATGTCAATACTTATTTATATTTATTCTCATGTACACGCTTACTTATTTTGTAGTATAAGGCTGTGTGCATATAGTATGTATATGTGTAAGTGGATCTATACTTGTACTATAGAAGCCTAAGAACTATCTATAGATGCAAATTAAGATATGAAATGGAAATAAGCCACACATGAGTAATAGTCATTAAGAACTGACATGAGGAAATGAATCTTTCTCAATTAAGTATGTGAGGTTTTTAAGCAATCCGCAGTCACATATATAGAAATATTACGACATCATGCATCGGGAGAAGGATAACGTAATACATACAGTTTAAAAAAGGTATTAATATAAAGCAAGCATAAGAGGGCTGATCCGGGCGTAAAGGGACTGTCAGTCTTTATTACATGATAGTGGTGCCTTGTACTCCGACCCATTAGGTGTTGGGACCCGGAGGTAACCCCGTTCCGTCCGAATGGATCTAGTCTAGATAGGGCGAAACATCTTTTCCACTCCAAAAAGACATCTTTTCCACTCAAAAACACAAAAATACGACATCTTTACATACCCAGACTCTCAATTCGGCAACCATTCGGCCTTATATCTGCAACGATTTGGCACCCCTTCGGCATGTTCCGTAATATTTCCGCAACATTTCTGCACAATGGGAAACCATTTGGGAGGCATTGATTCTCAAGGCTTCGGCATGCTTCTATGTCACTTCAGCGTCTGTTCCGAAATGCTTTGTACGCCACTTCCTGAATACTTGTGGAATGCATGCCGTATGACCCCGAATACAAAGCTGATCCCGAATGGTTCCCGAATCAAGCAAAATTTATTCTGCAACCCTTCGGCAAGGCTTCGGAGCTGTAGTGGACCCCAGGCATTAGAGAGCAGAAAAGGCTGATTTTGTCAACTTTGATGTTATCCAAGTGCCATAGTCCTGAAAAGACTCGGTGATTACTACAGGGCTCCCAAACAATATGTGTAAGTGTCCTAATTTAAGACAGTTGCCAATAATTGCAAAGTCAGCAAGATGTGTTTGTGAAACACTATGCCACTGATATGACCTTTGACCTTGATGTATGACCATGACCTTAATAAGTCACCCCTAAAAATGTTCGCCTCCATAAGTTGTGACAAATCACCTATCTAAATTTGACCCATAATTTGACCTTTGACCTTGATGTATGACCATGACCTTAATAAGTCACCCCTAAAAATGTTCGCCTCCATAAGTTGTGACAAATCACCTATCTAAATTTGACCCATAATTTGACCTTTGACCTTGATGTATGACCTTGACCTTAATAACTCCATAAGTTGCACATGGATGACTAGCTTGAAGTATATATGTAAAATGATGACAACTCGTATTGTCAATCTAAATTTTACCCGTTATTTGACCTCTGACCTTGACCTTGGCTTGACCTTAATAAGTCACCATAAATGTTTGCCTCCATAAATTGCACATTCCTGTCAAGTTCGAAGGATGTATGTTGAATGATGACAAACTTATCACCAATCTCAATTCGACCCATAATTTGACCTTTGATCCTGATGTATGACCTTGACCTTAATAAGTCACCCCTACAAATAGTTGCCTCAATAAGTTGCATATGCATGCCAAGTTTGAAGTATGTATGTGCAATGGCTACAAAATTATCCCAAACTTAAATTGAGGCCAAACGAACCAACAGACAGACAAATAGAACAATATGCCCCACCCCCTTTGATCGGGGATTGCAAACAGTGTAGACCCAGATGAGAGGAGCCCTCTCAGTAGGGTCTGCTCTGTTTGTCATGTTACACTACTCTTTGGAAAAATTCCTAAATATTCACTGTTTAGCTTGACCTGTTTGAATTTTGGAATAGTCCATTTGAAAATTCAGCATTGCAAGGGTTAATAAGACAGCTGATTATCATAACTTAAAGTTGCAATCATTGTGTCATTGTACTAGCACAAAAGTATTAGACATTTTTGTGCTGCTGCTGATATTGCGAGTAGCGGGCAGCCTACATGTACATGACTTGATTGAGGGGTGGTTATCAAACCATTCGGACATAATGCTATTTGAACTACCCATTTCCTCTTATTGATGCTTTTCGATACCTTTTGAAACTATTGTGATAAATATATCATTTGCTTCATTGGAGCAAATGCTCGATTATCACAATGGTTTCAAAATTACACAATTCTAAAATTTTACTCATTTCTCTAGTTAATGCTCCTTTTGGGTAGATTTATCCCAAGAGGTTGGCTCTGAAAATAGCCTATGAGGGAGTGGGTTCAGGTTAGACTGACATATTAACCAATAGGATAGACTCTGAAATAGCAGTTTGATCTGGGTCTGCACTATTTGCCTAAGTTTGTCTGTCTTAACCCATTCCCTCATATTGACGCCTTTTGACGACTCAAAAGTCACCTGTTCAAACCATTGTGATAAATAGAGCATTTGCTCCTATAGGAGCTAATGCTCTGTTTATCACAATGATTTCAAGCTAAAAGATTCTAAAAGTTTCCTTTTCTGTAGTTAATGCTCCTTTTCGGTAGATTTATTCAAAGAGGTTGGATCTAAAAATAGCCTATGAGGTAATGACTTAAGAGTACATTGTAATTAGGGTATGCTGAGCTAACTGCAAGCAGGCTTTACAAATATTATGCAGAAGGCAATTTCAGAGCAGGCTATAAGAGTCCATATTGCACTGCCCCATTCTCCGACTTTTATCTGTAAACTGCTTGATAAGCATTTGATTTGGATCACAGCTACTTGAAGTTCTAAGTTAATGCTGGCTTGAGCCAACACCCAGACTTTTAGGAACTATTAGGAACGGTCAGTCAGTCTGTCTATAAAACCTGATAAATGGCCAGCCAAAAATAACCTGCTATGTGTGAGGGCTGGAAATCATCAAGGTGTGTGTCTTATCATGTTCCCATATTAATATCAAAACATTTAGAAGTTCACCCTTTAGAATGCCAAAATATTGTCTCTAAAATTAGTTGTCTAATAAATATTGAACCCTTTCCTCCATAAATAGGCTCTGTAATAACCACTTCTTGAAACCATTGAGATAAATAGAGCATTTGCTCCTGTAGGAGCAAATGCTCCATTTATCACAATGGTTTCAAACTACAAAATTCTAAAAGATTACTTTTCTCTAGTAAATGCTCCTTTTGGGTAGATTCATTCAAAGAGGTGTCCAGACGGTGTCCAGATCTGTCTGCTCCTATAGCAACCATCTGATAGGGTCTACTCTGTTTACTTATGACAAAATATAGATCTGATTCTAGTTTTTGTCAGAGCAAAAACACTCCCCTTATTTATATATATTGACACTTTAAAAATTAATGAGTATTGGTTATGGCAATCATTATTTCTTACATGAATATTTATTGAGTATACAAAGTTACAAATCATGTTACAATCATTTGTGTCTCTTTGACATTTGAATACTCATCATTAACCCTTTCCTCCATAGGCTATTTTTAGACGCAACCTTTTTGAATGAATCTACCCAAAAGGAGCATATACTAGAGAAAAGTAAATTTTTAGAATTTTGTAGTTTGAAACCATTGTGATAAATAGAGCATTTGCTCCTATAGGAGCAAATGCTCTATTTATCACAATGGTTTCACAAAGTGACTTTTACAGTCGTCAAAAGTCATCAATATGGGGAAATGGGTTAAGATACAGTTGATGAATATTCATAAAGCGATAGATTCTTGCATAATTACTCATGAAGGAAATTAAGGGTTAACCCATTCCCTATTCCAAATTTCAATACATACTGAATATTCATGGACAAAATAATTACAATGAAATATGGAAGGTGGAACATTAGCCATTTTAGAAAGTAAAGAAACATCTTTCAAATTCAAATAGCAAACAGAGCAGACCCTGATCAGACAGCTCCTATAGGAGCCATCTGATCTGGGTCTACTCTGCAAATGCATGAAAACATGTGTATGTGAAAGAATTTTTAGGGTTCAGAATATAAAAGAAGAAAATTGAGTTCCATGCAAACATTAGACTTCTGAATCAAATCTGTAACATACATCAGCCAAATGAACTGACCATGATGAGAAGCTCATAGTTGAGTCTTGTCTGTTTTCAAATGTTTATAAATGATGTTAGCATGGAAATAGTTCATCGTTTATCATGTAAGAAATAGTAACATCATTAACCCTTTCCTCCATAAATAGGCCTTTCTATATGATGCCTCTGTAATAGTCACTTCTTGAAACCATAAGCAGCAAATGCTCTATTTATCACAATGGTTTCTAAACTAAACAATTGTAACATTTTCCTTTTCTCTAGTAAATGCTCCTTTTGGGTAGATTTCATTCAAAGAGGTTGGGTCTAAAAATAGCCTATGGAGGAAAGGGTTAATATAAATTTATAATGGTATATGAACACAGGTTTTTTTGCTATATCGGAAACAGTAATACCAGATCTATATTGATTATCCCATACACATACAGAGTAGACCCTGATCAGAAGGCTCCTGTAACAGAAGCTGTCTGACCTGGGTTCAGTCTTTTTGCATAACCCTTTCCTCCATAAATACGCCTTTCTACACCTCTGTAATAACCACTTCTTGAAACCATTGTGATAAATGGAGCATTTGGGAGCAAATGCTCTATTTATCACAATGGTTTCAAACTACAAAATTCTAAAAATTTACTTTTCTCTAGTTAATACTCCTTTTCGGTAGATTCATTGAAAGAGGTTGGATCTAAAAATAGCCTATGGAGGAAAGGGATAAGACATCAAAAGTCCTCTCTATCAGGTAAACCTGATAAGCAGTTTCATACGCTCATCTAAATTGTATTTTGACATACCGGTAATTAAAATCTTGCAATATCAAAACAAACCTTTACAAATCAATGACAAACATTCAATTTATATAATTATTACATCAGATTCCAGTACAAATTGTACTGATTACCACATGCAAACTATCCTAATTAGTATTGGGACAGTTCATCTCCTCTCTCCAATGGTTTGTAAAGTAGAACCTCTCTATAACGGTCACTACATTGTGTTAATTAGTTGGTATTTAGGGTCAGGTGGCTGCCTAAAGCAAAGTAAAAGTAAAACAGAACGCTCCTATAGGAGCATTCTGTTTTACTTTCACCTTGCTTTATGCAGCCACATGCCTTTAACACAAAATAATTGATGTAATTCAGTGCCCGTTATAGAGAGGTTTTACTGTATATAATGCTGAATAACTTAATTTGATAACTTTAACCCTTCACTCCATAATACCCCTTCCTATGCCTTTGCAAACAGAGCAGACCCAGATCAAACGATCAGCCGTCTGATCAGAGTCTGCTCTGTTTGCTTATAATATAATCATGGTTCTACAGTTTCTGCCATGGCCAAAACTTCATGCATCCATGTGCTATTATAACAAATAGTTTAATTAATATTTCTGATGTCATTATTTCTTATATGAATATTCATGGAGTAAAGGGTTAAACAAGACTGACATAGTAGCACATAATGTAGAATCCTTATCAGGATCTGCACTATTTGCCTTAGTTTGTCTGCTCTATTTATCACAATGGTTTCAAAAGGCGTCAATATGAGGGAATGGGTTAACCATTTAGCAGCAAATTTGGGCTTGCCAGTAGTATGAAAAATGGCAGGTCAGCATCTCTGATCAGGATCAAAACTGCTTGTCAGAGACCCTGATAAAAGTTCTTCAAAAACAATGACAAAATTTGTTTCTGACAATAAGTTTTGCAGACCACAAATAGCATGGAAAGAGTTCACCATTCCCTTGCTATGGAAATCATCGTCAGCTCAAAAATCCATCTGCTTCATTTGTAGCTAATTATATCAAATTGAATTGGGTTCTTTAAAAAAAATTGGCTCACTTTACATATTGTTGGGATCCTGATGAGATTCAAAATAACTTGGCATCTGTGATCAGGATCCAAGCTGTTTATAAATACCATGCCTGTCACAATTAGTACGAGAACTGTTAAGTGCTGCACCATGAATTATGCATCCTGAAGGCTCTGATGAAGTAGCAGGCTGGTTTTTACCATGTAACATGCCGAGAAAGCTGCTGTTTGCTTAACGTTTTTTGTTTTCTTTCTTAACCCTTCGAATGCAGAATATTGAATTTCAGAATCCATTCAGCACGAAAGGCTTAACTTTGGTAGATTTAGATTTTGAATGACAAAAAAATGCAGACCCTGATCAGAGAGCTCCTCCAGAAGCCCTCTGATCAGGGTCTACACTATTTGCAAATGCCAATACATTGATTTCTCTCATTCAAAAGAATAAAGACATATAATCTTTTTTATACTTTTTTCTATAAAAGCACAATATGAGCACTAAGCAATTCGAATCCTGACTAGCTAAATCTCAGCATAAATTTTCATCTGGATCCAAACATCTTACGGTAATCACAACTACGCCAATAGCTTGATAAAGGTTTTAACCATTCCAGTGTGCAACACGAGTCACTAATGTCCTTTGCAAACAGTGTAGACCCAGATGAGAGGGCTCCTGGAGGAGCCCTCTCATCAGGGTCTGCACTGTTTGTCATGTTACACTTTTCTTTTAGAAGAATCCCTAAATATTCATTACAAGCTTGACCTGTTTGAATTTTGGAATAGTCTATTTGAAAACACAGCGTTGTAAGGTTTTTAAGACCTATCTCTTCTCCCAAAGGATTCATTCTCATCATCATTTGTTTTTTCTTTTGTTCTAGATTATACAGATAAAAAACACCAGCAATAGAGAGACCATAAAACAGCAATATCCCACAGAAGCCTGATTGCATGACAGAATATAACATTAGATAATGCTTTTTTGATGAAAGGATCACGCATAGAGTGATGTTGCCGCAGTTTGCATTCTGAGGGCATAGTGCCCAAAGTGTTGTAACTATCATATTCTATGTAGTGACATTAGAATGCCCTTTATGACAATGTACTACATGAATATTTATTAAGAAATACTGAATATATGAATATTAATTAACTGTACTTTTATAATGGCATTTATAATGAACAAAGGAATTTTCATCATGGCAGAAACTGTAGAATCATATCTATATTATTTCATAAGCAAACAGAGCAGACCCTGTGTTAGGAGCCATCTGATATGGGTCTACTCTGTTTGCAAAGGTTTAGAAAGGTGTATCTATGGAGTAAAGGGATAAACAGTTAGCTGTAGATTCACCCTTCCTCCACAAATACGCCTTTCTACACCTCTGTGATAGTCACTTCTTAAAACCATTGTGATAAATAGAGCATTTGCTCCTATAGGAGCAAATGCTCTATTTATCACAATGGTTTCTATACTACACAACTATAACATTTTCCTTTTCTCTAGTAAATGCTCCTTTTCGGTAGATTCATTCAAAGAGGTTGGGTCTAAAAATAGCCTATGGAGGAAAGGGTTAAAGCTATCTACTGATCACATGACTGTAGATAAGATGTAATCAGTATGCATCTTATCAGTACCTCTTATTTCTCAAATAAACCCTACCGTATAAGATACGATCAGTATACATCTTATCAGTACTTCTTATTTCTCAAATAAACCCTATCATACTCCCACTCATTAGAATCACCTAAGTGAGGCAACTCTAAATGAGTGGCAGCAACATTTGAATCAGATTTTCTTAATACAGGTCTTATTTACATCTCTGATCAGAACCTTCTTTAAGTGACATAGGTCAGTAGCTGCAATTCTATCATCCAGTATAACACATGTAGACCTGATCAGATTCTGTCTTCCAGGGTCCACAGACCTGGTCAGATTCAATGTATCCCAGGCCTAGGTCCACACAAATATAGACCTGGTGAGATTCATTAATGTCCCAGGGTCCACACAAATATAGACCTGGTCATATTCAATGATGTCCCAGGGTCCACACAAATATCAATAAACCTGGTCAGATTCAATGTTTCCCAGGGTCCACACAAATGTATAGCTGGTAAGATTCAATGTCTCCAAGGGTCCACACAAATACAGACCTCAGGTCAGATTCAAATTATTTCCCAGGGTCCACACAAATATAGACCTGGTAAGATACAACAATGTCCCAGGGTCCACACAAATATAGATCTGGCCAGATTCAATGTTTCCCAGGGTCCACACAAATATAGACCTGGCCAGATTCAATGTTTCCCAGGGGACCACACAAATATAGACCTGGCCAGATTCAATGTTTCCCAGGTCCACACAAATATAGACCTGGCCAGATTCAATGTTTCCCAGGGTCCACACAAATATAGACCTGGTCAAATTCAATGTTTCCTAGTAGGGTTCACACAAATGCAGTCCTGATCAGAGTCAATGATGTCCTCAAGGGTCCACTTTGTTTGCTAATTAAAGCCCTATCATTCCTCTTGACATTGCTCACATTATCCACCATACTGGTACATAATTTATGTATGCCATGTCTACATACCTCTAAATTGTACACTAAATCATTTATTTTGGTTTAAACCTGTCACCTGTGCCACAATTATAAGCATCAATTTTCTTTCATTTCTCATAATTTCTAGAATTTGAGTGACAAATAGTCACTGAGTTAGCCCTTTCCTTATTGAAGAGATCATTAACCCTTTCCCTGTTGAATATTCATGTAAGAAATAATGACATTATGAATATTTATTACCTTAACTTTTACAATGTTAACCCATTCCCTCATAGGCTATTTTTAGATCTGACCTCATTGAATAAATCTACCGAAAAGGAGCATTTACTAGAGAAAGGAAAAATGTTAGAACTGTGTAGTTTTCAAATTATTGTGATAAATAGAGCATTTGCTCCTATAGGAGCTGTATTATTTCATAAGCAAATAGAGCAGACCCTGGTCAGTAACTCGCCATCTCATCAGGATCTGACACACTCAGATCATAAATTTGGAAAGAAATTGAGGTGAATATTAATCTCAAAATAAAAGAAGAGGACAATTTAGTAAAAGATTTTAACCCTTAGAGTGTGCATGGAACACAAGTCATTAATGTCCCTTGCAAACAATGTAGACCCTGATGAGAGGCCTCCTAGTATAGAGGAGCCCTCTCATCTGTGTCTGCACTGTTTGTCATGTTACATTTCTTTAGAAAAGTCCCTAAATAAGCTTGACCTGTCTGTATTTTGGAATAGTTAATTTGAAAATTCAGCGTTGTAATGGTTAAAATGATTAGAATGCAGTTACAGCACTTTTTTCAGTCCACATGTCAAATACTCTCTTTATCTGTAGTTCTGGTCGAACTATTTACAAATTATGAACCATACTTTTATTAGCCCTTTCCTCCATAAATACGCCTTTCTATGCCTCTGTAAAAGTCATTTTGTGAAACCATTGTGATAAATAGAGCATTTGCTCCTATAGGAGTAAATGCTCTATTTATCATAATGGTTTCAAACTACAAAATTCTAAAAGTTTCCTTTTCTCTAGTTAATGCTCCTTTTCGGTAGATTTCTTCAAAGAGGTTGGATCTAAAATTAGCCTATGAGGTAATGTGTTAATCCTCTCAGTGCTGAATTATCGCTGGTGGAATAGCCCATCAGTGTTTAACTATAAAGTCCAATTAGTATCAAAGGATTAAGTTTACTAGACGAGTCTGAATGACAAACAGTGCAGACACTGGTAAGAGCCAGGGCTCCTCTAAGAGGCATTTGAACTCGGTCTACACTGTTTGAAAATGACAATGCATGTGTGTTTCACATTGAAAGGAATAAACACCATTATGATATGTTCCAATAAACATTCCTGGAAATATGCTGCAATATAGCTTATATATAGGTTCTATATCACCCAACTCAAGCAAAATGTCATAATTATGTTATTTCCGGAAGCAAAATGTCATATGTTATTTCCTCTGGACAAATTAGTTCATACATGCATTTCTGTAGATGGCACAGTTCCTTGATATTCTAACCCTTTGAAGTCTGAATAGTCAAAATGGAATGGTCCATGATCAGAGTGTTTAACATTAAAGTTGATTAATTTTTAAAGGTTTACATCTGCTAGATGATTATGAATAAACAACAGTGCAGACTCTGATCAGAGGGTTCCTCTACGAGCCCTTTGATCATGATTTACACTGTTGGCAAATGTTATTACAGTTAAAGCTCGACAATACGAACACTCAAATAGGTACCATGATTGATCTTTTAACACAGGTGGCAGCTTAATGCAGGATGAAAGTCATTCAGAAAGCTTTCTGAATGACTTTCATCCTGCATTAGGCAGCCAACTGCCTACAAAGACATAAATTCTTCATTAATAAAATTTCGTAGTATCGAGTTTTTACTGTACACTCATAACATGCAATCAATCATGCATTCATGGGTTAGTTTTTACAAATGTTAGGTACTTACCTTCATTATCTGATCTAAAAAATTCTTCTCTCCATGGGTTTATAAAGCTGAAAAAAATAAGTCAAATAAGTTAAAATACACTGACATTTAGTAGAGCTTGTCCTAAGTGGTCATTCATTTATTGAGCATTATAAGTAGTCTTAAAAAGGCCAGTGCTTGCTTAATGCAGGGCAAAAGTAATGCAGAAAGCTCATATAGGAGCTTTCTGCATTTTCTTTATCTGCATTAAGCTCCCTGTTACCTGCCTTACAGACCCATAATTAGACATCTTTTAGATGACCGCTTAACTCTTTCCTTCATATAAACTCATTTTCATGCATTTGCAAACAGAGAAGACCCAGATCAGACAACTCCTATAGGAGCTGTTTTGATCAGTGTTTGCTCTGTTTGCTTTTGACATGATATAGATCCGATTCTACAACTTTTGTCCAAGCATTTAACATTTCCTTGAAAAATAACATTTTAAAAATTCAGCTAATAAAATATCAATCATGTCATTTCTTACATAAATATTGAACAGGGAATGGGTTAACCCATTCCCACATTGGCTATTTTTAGATCCAACCTATTTGATTAAATCTACCAAAAATGAACTTTTACAAGAGAAAAGGAAATTTTCAGAATTTTGTAGTTTTGAATCCATTGAGATAAATAGAGCATTTTGCTCCTGTGGAGCAAATGCTCTATTTATCACAATGGTCTCACAAATTGACTTTTACAGAGGCGTCGAAACGACTGTCAATATGCGGGAATGGGTTAAGACAGATTCTGTATTATAGTAGCAAATCGTGTAGACCCTGGTCTGCAGATCTGGGTTTGCACTATTTGCCTCAGTCTGTCTGACTTCCTGGGGTAATCAGGGTAATTATATAGACTTTATGACCACACTATTTCTTTGAAATGAATTTTAAACTGTTGAAGGAAACATTTCTGTCCCCCATTAGTAACACCTTTATGTCTATTATGTGACCATAACCAGCGTAAGTATTCAGACACCAAAGTCCCCTCATCACTCATTCGTATAGCTGTCAGTAACTGAAGTAGGTACCATTTTGATAACTTTAAATTAGACTGACATAGTTGCAAGTAGTGTAGACTAGGATCAAATGGCTCCTAAAGGATCTGGGTCTGCACTGTCCAAATAATAAGGATTATTAGGGTATTTAACCTTTTCCTCTATACACCTTTCTACGCCTCTGTAAAAGTCACTGAACTGTTGGAAACCATTTGTGATAAATAGAGCATTTGCTCCATAGGAGGAGCGTTCTGTTTTACTTTCACCCAATGCTTTAAGCAGCCACCTGCCCTGAATATCAACTAATTAACACAATTTAGTGGCCGTTATAGAAAGGTTCTACTGTACGAACACAGGATATTTGGCCGAGACATTTGTAGAGTCATGCAAATACATGTAAATTCCATAATCAAACAGGCTTTAGTCTTTCATCAGACAGCTGTGTCCTACAGGAGCTATCAGATATTGGTCTACTCTGTTTGTAGATCTGTCAAAAGGCATTTCTATCAGGTAAAGGGTTTAAACCTTTCCTCTATAGGCTATTTTTAGACCCAACCTCTTTGAATAAATCTACCGAAAAGGAACATTTACTAGAGAAAAGGAAAAGTTTAGAACTGTGTAGCACTGAAACCAAATGCTCTATTTATCACAATGGTTCAAAAAATCACATTTACAGAGGTGTGGAAAGGCATATTTATGGAGGAAAGGGTTAAATACATTTACTTACCATGGGTTGCTACTGGAAGCAGCACAGCCTGGTACGAACTATAAACAAACAAGCTTCATCATAATCTACAGATCTGCGTTATTAGCACAGTCAAATAACAACAGTTCATTCCGCACCAATACAACCAAGTTCACAAATATTAGGAGGCCTTGGAGATATTCTCCAAGATCCACACACAGTTCCGATAATAGTGTTTGTTATGAAGCAACAATATCTTTACAACAAGAGTTAAGAATATTTCTCTTACACTAGGCCCTGTCAAAATTATAGGTTATAATATCTGACAAAATGCTGGCCAATAGATAAAAATATGATCTCAACTGGCATAATGAAACCTCTCTATATTTGCTTAATACTGTCTTAACCTTTTACCTGTTGAATATTCATGTATGAAATAATTACATAATGAACATTAATTGAATTAAGTTATATAACGACACATCAGACACTTTCTACAGATTTGCAAAGGCACAGAAAGGCATATTTCAGGAGTAAAGAGTTACCCCTTTACCTCATGAATATGTGTACAAAATTACATTTCATCTCATGAATTTATTCTTCATTAATTGGCTTGAAATCAACAATTGGATATTTGGTCATGGCAGAAGCTGTTACGTAGAATCAGATCTATATTATTCCACAAGCACACAGAGCAGACCCTGATCAGACACCTCCAACAGGTGCCCCCTGATGTGGGTCTACTCTGTTTACAAAAACATTCAATTACATCTGGAACTCAGAGAATGGAGCCAATGGGGTTTCTTAACCCATTCCCTCATATTGACGCCTTTTGACACCTCTGCAAAATCCACCTGTTGAAACCATTGTGATAAATAGAGCATTTGCTCCTATAGGAGCAAATGCTCTCTATTTATCACAATGGTTTCAAACTATAAAATTCTATAATTGTCCTTTTATCTAGTTACTGCTCCTTTTCGGTAGATTTATTCAAAGTGGTTGGATCTAAAAATAGCCTATGAGGTAATGGGTTAAAGGGGGCTATCCATAATTGTTGGGGGCCAAAATTAAGTAACATAAATATACTATTTACTGAATCCAAGACAAACCTTTTGACATTGTCAGACTGGAACACACATTTTGATGCCATGTTGATAAAAGCTATACATAATGACAAGAACATGTTGATAAAAGCTATACATAATGACAAGAACAATCTATCAACTTGAAAACATTCGAAACGATTTTGACTGAAACTTCATTGCACTTACAGTCCCATCATTTTTTGGATCACTGTCAGTACATTTCTGGGGACATTGGATTTATTAACGTGCGAGATGTCACTTGTGTTCCAGGATGAACTTTTGATTTTTTTAGATGAAGAGGCTGTAAGAAGTGTTTCACAGAGTCCTGGTGTATTTGTGTTTGTTTCGTTTGCTTTCTTCTGCTGTATTTTATTATTCTTTATTGTATTGTTTACCCTTTGAATGTGAGACATCCATGAGCTGTCATATTATGTATTGTAGATCCAGATCATAGGGCTCCTAAGAGATATACACAGTGTGTCATTCAAAATCCTCTAGCAAGTTTCAGTCTGTTATCCCTTTCTCTCATATTGACGACTTTTGACGACTATGTAAAAGTCACTTTGTGAAACCATTGTTATAAATAGGGCATTTGCTCCTATAGGAGCAAATGCTCTATTTATCACAATGGTTTCAAACCACAAAATTCTAAAAAAAACAACCTTTTCTCTTATTGATGCTCCTTTTTGGTAGATTAATTCAAAGAGGTTGTATCAAAAAATAGCATATGAGGTAATGGGTTATACTGTGTGAACTCTATAGTTAAGGACTGATAAGCTATTCCAATCTGAAAGGGCTACAAAAATGCACCGATGCAATGGAGAATGCACCAATACACGACGACACAGGATGGTTTTCGAGAGGTTGCCCGACCTGAGGCAGCGAGCACTGATTATCAAGGTTAAAATATAAAGAAAACTGTTGATAGTCTATCAGACAAATCAATTGAATCTACGTAATATACTTGTATAAGGTAAGTTTTTTACCTTTTCCTTCGCCAGGTGCACCGGTTGCCATTTCAAGGTAAACGCCCTACAACTTACAGCACGTGACATCGAGTCACGTGAATACCGCCAGCCAATTAAAACAGGGAAAGGCCCACCAATGTTTTGTATGAACGTTAATAAGAATTGCACGCTCATATAAAAATATAATATTTATCTAGGTTGTTTTAGATAAATCCAGTTCTCTCAAATTCGAAACAACGAAACGAAAATGCCACGAAATACAAGCGCCATTGTAGTTATGAGCTTACTGACTGACTTCGGTGACAGGTTCCTGGGTACAATAGAATCTGTCTTAATCGACCATTCATTTCAGCAGGTGGTTGCTTGATGCAGATCAAAAGTAATACAGAAAGCTCCAATAGGTCCAAGTGGAGCTTTCTGCAGTAAATTCGACCTGTGTAAAGCTACCAATTGTCTTAAAGACTGAGATTTAGAACTCTGTTAAACACATTCCCTCATAGGCTATTTTAGATCCAACATCTTTGAATAAATGTACCGAAAAGGAGCATTAACTAGAGAAAAGGTAAATTTTAGAGTTTGAAACCATTGTGATAAATAGAGCATTTGCTCCTATAGGAGCAAATGCTCTATTTATCACAAAGGTTTCAATAAGTGATTTTTACACAGATGCGTAGAAAGGCGTAGTTATGGTGGAAAGGGTTAAAGGTCACCGAAGTCATGTTCTGTTGTACCCCTTACACGTGTCTCGTGGCGATAGGATCAGTGATTGTACTAAAGCATCGTCACGTTTGAGTATGAACCACTTTTGTTTTTGAGTATCTATACAGAAGAACGTGTCTTAACCCTTTCCCTGATAAGGCTATTTTTAGATATAAATTTTTTGAATATATCTACCGAAAAGGAGCACTAATTAGAGAAAATATTTTTTTCAGAATTTTGTAGTTTAAATAGAGCATTTGCTCCTATAGGAGCAAATGCTCTATTTATCACAATGGTTTCACAAAGTGACTTTTACAGAGTCGTCAAAGGGAGGGAATGGGTTAAGCGGCCATCAAACAGATATCTACTAATGCGTCTGTAAGGCAGGTTGTAGCTTAATGCAGGGGGCGAATGTGACACATAAAGCTCCTATATGATCTTTCTGCATTACTAATGGTCTGCATTAAGCAACCACCTGCGTTGTAGGACTCTATGTTCAATAAATGAATAGCCGTAATTTGTTTTATAACCACATAATTATATAGCATATTATGCTTAAAGGTACCAACTACAATCACTGGGATGCATCTGCAAAATGTCCATACATGAATATTCATGTAAGAAATAATATACGTATGAATGTTAATTAGCTTAATATTTATAGTGGCATTTGAACAAGAAAAGGTTGGCCCTGGTAAAAACTACAGAGCCAGATTTATATAGACATTAAGTAAACAGAGCCGACTCTAATCAGCCTGCTCACACAGGAGCCGTCTGGTCTAGGCCTACCCTGTTTGCAAATGCTTTGAATGCGCATATATGGAGGAAAGGGTTAAATGTACAATATGTTTCCATACCAAACACTTGCACAACAAACTTAACCCTTCGCTTGCTGTTCACGTCAATATAACTACCTGTAAATAGTGAAGACCCAGATGAGACAGCTCCTGCAGTTGATTGTGCAACCAATTCACTCCAGAGCAATGATTGCACAGCGATATATACAGTGAAGATATATGTAATTATACAACAGGGCATGGGTAAAGAATGAGAAATGTGTTTTAAAATTCAGCAATACCAAACTTAAGGTATTTCCAGCAATGGTCGTTCGTTTACCTCCTTTCAATTTGACCTTCATACTGAAAATTGATTAAATCTATAAAACAAATTAACAATTTACAGCAATTATTTTAATAAAGTTATTAAGTAAAGGTCCTAGAGTAGTTCCTGAATGTTAAACAATGCTTTTTAAGAGTTAAATAAAACTTTAATTTTTACCTGAAATATGCAAAAAATTACCTGAAAATATGCAAAAAGAGGTGTCATATAACTCCCCTTTCCAGATTTTTTATTTATTTATTCTTCAAAAGGATCCTTCCAAATATCTTCTTTAGTCCTGTTGGAGAATTAATAAGTCCTTATTATATGATAAATGTTCCAATTCCACTTTAATAGTTAAATGAAACAAATTTTTACCTGAAAATATGCAAAAAGAGGTGTCATATAACTCACTTTTCCAGATTTTCTTTTTTAAAAAATCAAAAGGATCCTTCCAAATATCATCATTAGTCATGCTGGTATATTAATGAGTCCTTATTATATGATTAATTTCCCAACACCACTATAATTCAATCACAGCAAATTGTCCAATAAAAACCACATGTTCAGTATGTAACAGGTCATATTGTTTATCTGCAGCAGAAATACCTTAACTTAAAATCGGTTTACTTTGACACTTTTCGAAGGGTAGTTCGATAATTGATTTATACTGTCAGAGATTAAGATTACCATACAAAACTTATGGCTTTTTTTTTAGATTAAACATGTTCATCTGATCAGTCCGCATGCGGCACGGAAGGCCGTGGGTTCGATCCCCGGCCGCGACAGACCAAAAGTCGTTAAAAGTCGGCACGAGTAGCTCCCTTGTATACGCTCGAAATTAAAAGGGTAGTTCTAGGACTGGTCGGCCCGGTGTCAGGATAATGTGACTGGGTGAGGTGCCCTTGTCACGTGTCCGCGGCAGGGGCATTCCAGTGAGGCAGCACTTTAACTTGTCTCAAGCGGGTGCCGTCTGCAAATAACTGAAATACTGTTGGTCGGACGTAAAAACCAACTCACCCACTCACTCGTCTGATCAGGGGACCTGACACATGCAACCCAGAATATGTTCTCCATGAAATAGTTCTTTGTTTGGTCCCTTTGACGCCCATATTATATTAGATGAAGTCATCCAAACTGGTATTCGCGTCCTAGCCATTTTGTATACGAGGGGTTCCAACAAATAAAGGGAAATATTATGCTTGTGGAAATTTGGTTTACACAGTGCGGGTGCATTTTGATCTGGGTCTATACTGTTTGCCTAGCTGGGTCTATACTGTTTGCCTAGCTGGGTCTATACTGTTTGCCTATCTGGGTCTATACTGTTTGCCTATCTGGGTCTATACTGTTTGCCTGTCTTGGTCTATACTGTTTGCCTATCTGAGTCTATATTGTTTGCCTATCTGGGTCTATACTGTTTGCCTATCTTGGTCTATACTGTTTGCCTATCTGAGTCTATATTGTTTGCCTATCTGGGTCTATACTGTTTGCCTATCTGAGTCTATATTGTTTGCCTATCTGGGTCTATACTGTTTGCCTATCTGGGTCTATACTATTTGCCTAGCTGGGTCTATACTGTTTGCCTAGCTGGGTCTATACTGTTTGCCTAGTTGGGTCTATACTGTTTGCCTATCTGGGTCTATACTGTTTGCCTATCTGGGTCTATACTGTTTGCCTATGTCCAGTATAATTTTATGGAATCACTCGGTTTATTGCCAAGCATGACATTCATACATGTTATCAACTTGATATAATATTATGAGCCATGCTTAACCCTTACAATGCTGAATTTTCAAATGGACTATTCCAAAATTGAAACAGGTCAAGCTGATGGTGAATATTTAGGGATTTTCTGAAGAAAAGTGCAACATGACAAACCGTGCAGACGCTGGTGAGAGGACTCCTCTAGGAGCCCTCTCATCTGGGTCTTCACTACTTGCAAAGGAAATTAGCGACTCGTTTCTAGCATTGTAAGGGTTAAAGCTTCGGACGACAAACGTCATCGTACAATGGAGCTAATTAGGATTAAGAAATTGTGAATCACTGGTCAGATTTTCCAGGGTCACGCCGTTGCAGCTGTCAATGACATGCAGTGTTAATTCATCTCTATGGATCCATGGGTCAGATCCATCAGTGTCTTAAGCGACTTTGTCATGATTGAAATCATATGGATTATTGCTGTTACCGTTCTTGTTGTCTGTGAAGCCGGCTGAATTTGTTTTGTACAATAGAACTTCTCTAAAACAACCAGTTGATTAGTAAAGATAGGGTTCTTGACAAGCAGGTGGTTGCTTAATGCAGGACGAAAGTAATGCAGAAAGATCCAGAAGGAGCTTTCTGCATAACTTCCGTCCTGCGTTAAGCTACCACCTGCCTTTATGGTCTAAAATTATTCCATAAGTTGGTGGTCGCTTTACATGGGCTTTACTGTATTTGCAGAAGACTGAAGACAGTTCTTACCAAAACCAATTTATTAGGAAGTCTGAAAATGTATGATATCAGGGAAATGAGTTTTGTGCAATCGAACAAAACAATCTTCTGAAATACTCGATAAAGCATCAAAAGAAATACAGAAGAACATCTATAAAGCGACCACTTAATGAATTGTCATGGATGTCTTTAAAAGCAGGTGATTGCTTAATGCGGAACGAAAGAAATGCAGAAAACGCACACCCATATCAAAGGGCTCCTAGAGAATCCATCTGATCAGGGTTTACACTGTTTGTTATTGAAAATTTTGTTGTAAGTTTAAGGCTTTCATACTGAATGGGCTCGTAGTTAAACACTGATAGAGGGATATTCCACTCTGAAAGCGTTTGAGATCCAGAAATATTTTGTGGTTGTTTCTAGGTAGGTTTTATTGTACATAGTCATCTGATAGTCTCCCAACGTCGCGGTCGGAATAAAACCCTTACATCATGAATATTTATGTAAGAAATAATGACATCATGCATATTAATTAGCTGACTTTGTATACTAAGGAGCCTAGACATCTGAGTCTACTTTGTTTGAACTTGCATTAGGTGCTTCTATCAGGCAAAGGGTAAAGGGTTACTTCTTTCAATGTTAAATTTCCCATCTATGTTTAACTACATAAAGTAAAACCCCTCTAAACTGGATTTTTAGTAGAGAAGACTTTAGACAATTTTAGGCAGGTAACTGCTTAATGCAGGGTGAAAGTCATGCAGAAAGCTCCTAGAGGAGCTTTCTGTATGACTTTCACCATGCGTTAAGCTGTCACCTGTCTCTAAGACCGTTATTTGTACTATTAGTTATGCAGTGCTTAGTGTCCCTAATATGGTACACTGCCAGCAAATATTAATATGGGACGAGGCGAAGCCGAGTCCCATATTAATATTTGCTGGCAGTGTATAGTCCATATTAGGGACATTAAGCACTGCATAACGAATTTATCTTACCGACTACCTTTAATTTCAAGTATTTACACGCATGTTTGCATCATAGGCCTACATGTATGGCTTTCCGTGGGTAAACAAGGGAAATAACTCTTGCAAACTTGATAAGAGCAGAATAAATTACCTCCCTTTAATAGAATTAAAGTAAATATTCTTTATTTGCCTCAAATCTCGTTTATATATTTTCTTTTTTCTTTTTTATCATTGTAAAATTAATTAATGTTTATATTTCAACTCAAAAAATTAAAAGCCATAAATTATATGTATGCATTTTTTAAAACTGTCAGGATAAATATAAAAGATTATTATAAGTAAGAGAAAAGCATATGGCTGTCAAGTAAGGGAAGTAACTCATGTAAAGCCATGATAAGGATTTTAGTACCCCCATAAGGAATATATGGGGGTTTCTCGTGACCTCTATTGACCAATGGAATAACAAGACTTTAGTACGAGGTAAGATAATAAATGTTATGTCCGGTTAAGACCAATTTAAACCGCAGGTGGTTGCTTAATGCAGGGCAAAAGTATTGCAAAATGCTCCTATAGGAGCTTTTTGCATTATTTATGAAATGCATTCAGCTACCACATACCTTAGACATAATAAATTAGTCTTTTTTCCAAGGTCTAACTGTCCTCTAAACTAATGAGAACTGTGAGATGACGTAATAATGTATCTTAACCTGTTGACCGCTAAGAATCGCCTACCAGTGTTTAACATTTTCGGCGCCAAATTTCTAACTGTCGTCTGCAATCCAATTTACGTTAAATCATTCGGCACATTTAGGAAATGAGATACATAAATGCAACTTTCAAAGGAATGGAGCACAGATATAAGAAATAGAGAATGAGACAAAAAGTGAAGTCCCTGATCAGACGCCGCCTTGAAAAGGCGGCGTCTGATCTGGGACTGTACTATTTGTCGTGGTGCATTTATGCGACATTCGCGGTGAAAGGGTTAAACTAATAAGTCAATTCCGTATCAAAGGCCTATATTTGCCATGGAATTGTGAATGACAAACGTTGTAAACCCTGATATGACAACTCCTTTAGGGGCCCTGATCTGAATCTTTACACTGTTTGCAAACGCCAGTACAGTGAAACCCCTCTTATCCGCAATTCTAGTACAGAAGAGTTTAGATACTTTTAGGCATGTGGCTGCTTAATGCAGGGTGAAAGTCATGCAGAAAGCTCCCAAAGGAGCTTTCTGCGTGACTTTCATCCTGCATTAAGCTGCCACCTGTCTCCAAGACCAATATTTATATTAAATGTAACGCCTGGTTTAGAGGAGTTTTACTGTATACTTGTATCCCGCATTCTGTAATGTTAACAATTTCACAGACTATCACAGTTAACGCTAGACTAATCAATAAATACAGTGCTGATTAATGAGCGGTCAGTAATCGCATTAACTGTCCAAATGGTCGGAATGACTCACAAGATCGTCGTCCCGGAAAAACTGACCACGAACTCTTGCAAGTTAAGTAATTGTCGCCTGCAAAACAATGCTGTCTGGTACAACGTTGAAAACAATGACAAATAATATTTTAACCGGTTAATGCGTAGGGTTAAAGAAATCTGGAAGAAGAAAAAAGCTCTATAAAGATCTTGAAGCCGACGACGTGTATTTAGCGTGCAAAGAGCTTAATAGACAATACAGAGGAGAAACTTGGACATGCGATTGACCATGCAAGGATAAAAATGAGCGGAATAAATAAATGAATATTACGGAAAACACACCCTCTAAACCGGACGTTCAATTCAGTATAAATATCGGTCTTGTAGACAGGTGGCAGCTTAATGCAGGGTGAAGTCATGTAGAAAGCTCACATGCCTAAAATATATAGATTCTTCTTTTCTAGAGGGTTATACTGTGTCTGAGAAAGAAATGCAACGTGGACTACGTGCGTTCTGTTATATAATGTTTCGGTAACATACGACAGGTGCGTGTACGTTTTGTTTATTGTTGGCATTTTAATTTGTAAAATTCACACATGTGTTTATGAGATGTGTTGATAAGTTTGAGATATAGATCAGCGCCAGCTGGTTAGGCAATATATTTAATGCTTAACCCTTTCCCTGTAAGAAATTATGACATCATGAATACTCATTAGCCGATTTTAACCCATTTGTGCCCACGATCCCACATATATATGGGATATAGACAAACCGTGTAGACTCTGTTCAGACGCCACATAATGCGGCGTCTGATCAGAGTCTACACTGTTTGCTGATAGGAATTTCAATACAAAACAAAACGAAAATGAAAATTTAGACCAGGCATCCCTTAGATAAAAATGGACTAATCCAATATATAAGCATGGAAGAATCCACTGGGCGCAAATGGGTTAATGATGGCATGTGTTCACAGAATGAGTTGGTATTGATAAAACCTGTAGAGCCATGTCTATTATAATATCATAAGCAAACAGAGCAGACCCTGATCAAACTTTTCCTATAGCGGTCGTTTGATATGGGTCTACTCTGTTTGTGGAGAAAGCGTTTATATGAAGGAAAAGTTTCGCTCTTTATCTCATGAATATTCATTTCAGAAAAAATGACGTCATGAATGTGAATTAGATTATTTTTATTATGGCATATTTGGCTATGGCAAAAACAGATCTGTATAATGCCATAAAGACAGCAGACACTGATCAGACGGTTCCTATAGGAGAGTACTTAGAATATCTCTGACCTTGATCTACCCTGTTGCACAGACGCGAAAAGGAGTCTTATGCTAACATGGTATTGAATGGACCTTATGCTAACATGGTATTGAATGGACCGTATGCTAACATGGTATTGAAAGGACCTTATGCTAACATGGTATTGAATGGACCTTATGCTAACATGGTATTGAATGGGGTCTTATGCTAACATAATATTGAATGAGTATTATGCTAACATCGCATTGAATGGGTCTTATGCTAACATGGTATTGAATGGACCTTATGCTAAAATGGTATTGAATTTGACCTTATACTAACATGGTATTGAATGGGGTCTTATGCTAACATGGTATTGAATGGGTCTTATGCTAACATGGTATGGAATTGACCTTATGCTAACATGGTATGGGATGGACTCGTTATAACGTTTGCAAAGAGGTTTTGGTTCGAGGTGACTCTTAACTACTCTCAGTATTCAGTAGTCTGTTTACAGTAGAACCTGGTCTTAGCGATCATTCGTTTATTGAACACAGGAGTCTTGAAAAAGCAGGTGGTTACTTAATGTTGTCAATATAAGTCATAAAAAGCAGATGATTGTTAAATGCAGGGCAAAAGTAATGCAGAAAGCTCCTATAGGAGCTTTCTGCATAACTTTTGACCTGCATTAAGCTACAACCTTCCTGATCCTGATAAGATAGCTGGGTCTACACTGCTACTCTATGCCACTTGTAAAACTTGGAGTGCTGGATATGCAAAGTGAATCTCATCAGAGTTGTACCATAGAGTGTACGAAAGGATATACAGTAGAACCCCTCTAATGCGACCACTTAAAGAATAAGCAAAGGTGCCTTTATAGGCAGATAGTTGCTTAATGCAGGACAAAATTAATGCAGAAAGCTCCTCTATGAGCTTTCTGTATGACCTTCACCCTGAATTAATCAACCATCTGCCTCAAAACATCTCAAATCTTCTTTAAAATAAAATTGAATTGTCGAAGTACTGTACAGTAAAACCCATTTAGTGCGACCACTTAATGAACAAACATGGCTGTCTTCATACACAGGTGGTTGCTTAATGCAGGAGCTTTCTGTATAACTTTCGTCCTGCATTAAGCTACCACCTGCCTTTGCCACTGTGAATTAGTATGCCCCTTTCTTGTGGTCACATTAGAGGGGATTTACTGTATATGCTTAGCAGAGAATTGACTGCATAGCATACATATACTATTCAGCCGAGTCATAAACAATGTCCATGTTGTCACTGTGCCAATGTCTCGAACTATTCGTTGTAAATTCAGAAGCCATCCAGTTATGGAGATTATTAATACAGTAAAGTCTCTCTAGACCGGACGTTCAATTTAGTATAAATATCGGCCTAGTAGACAGGTAACAGCTTAATGCATGGTGAAAGTCATGCAGAAAGCTCCTCTAGGAGCATTCTGCATGACTTTCACCCTGCAATAAGCAGCCACCTGCCTAAACGTATCTAACTGCCGTCTCTAGATGGGTTTAACTGTAGTGTCTTCCTGTTGAATCTGTTTTCTGTTTTGCAACATGACTCAGGCTGTATTGACAAAACATAAACAAATGTAATGTTTTGTAAGCAGGAAAATCGTTGATTATGTGGGAGGCTAGACTGGATTTGAAATGATTAATCTTTAGCGTACTCCGTATGATTAGTTTTGAAAATAGTTTGGATCCAAAAGGGAAGCCGCACAACTCCGCATCTCACCAAGCGCCAAGCTGTATGATACTTTGATTACAATCTTCAAAACAAGAGGGCCATGATGGCACTGATATCGCTCACCAGACAATCAGAGGAGAAGCTTTTCAAAGTTTTCACTATATGTTTCTATAGAAAACTGGGCACCCCTGGGGCGGGGCTAATTTTGACCCCTGGGGCATAATTTATGTAACTATTGTAGAGGATCTGAACATGATGCTATGTGCCAAATATGAAAGCTGAGAACCTTCCAGTTTCAGAGCAGAAGATTTTCAAAATTTTCACTATATGTTTCTATTGAAAACTGGCCGCCTCTGGGGCGGGGCCAATTTTGACCCCAGGGGCATAATTTATACATCTTTTGTAGAGGACCTGAACATGATGCTATGTGCCAAATATAAAAGCTGATAACCTTCCAGTTTCAGAGGAGAAGATTTTCAAAGTTTTCACTATATGTTTCAATAGAAAACAAGGCACCCCTGGGACGGGGCCAATTTTGATCCAAGGGGCATAATTTATATAACTTTTGTAGAGGACCTACATATGATGCTATGTACCAAAATATTGACAATATGTCGTACAATATTAGGCATAATACAGTTACAAGTCGAAATATATATAAGATAGGTACATTGATTGTCACTGTTGGGTGAAATTCCACATTAAAATGACAAGTACAACTATATTTTATAGACGTGACTTCTGTCTGGGAAAGGACTGCGACTAGGAGAACCGACGTCCTTGGTTCTAAACCCGTCTTCGCCAGACGTAAATAGAAAAAATACTGGTATATTATTACAGGAGCCGTCTGATCTGTGTCTACTCTGTTTTCAAAGGCATGAAAACTGTTTATAGAGTAGAAACAGATCAGCTGTCTGACCAGGTCTGCTATGGTTCTCTACATGTTAGATATCTGATTCTTTACTGTTTACAGATCATGTGAAGAGCTGTCTGACCAGGTTCTGCTATGTTTGTTTATATATAGGTCAAGGTCAATGTTTATAAAGCTCTTTAGTTGAGTCTGAATTTGTTCTCAAGCTTTTGATTGGTCAGATTTGAGCCAAAGGCTCAAATCTGACCAATCAAAAGCTTGAGAACGAACTCAGACTCAACTAAATTGTTTTATAAGCATGGATCCTGATTCTTTACTGTTTGACATGGTTATACTTTTCTTGTTTAATAATTTTATTACAGGAGTTAAATTACATAATATACTCTTTCATGGCCATTGAGCAAAAAGATGGCGGGTCATGAGCCAAAGGGAAGTAACTTGTATACGCATAATACATAAAATACAATTGCGTTGCGTCCCTTGTCTAATCTATTTTCACCATTTGCCCGTTCAATTCGCCTGTAATGAATTATGACATCATGAATATTCATCAGCTGAATTTTGTAATGACATATGTACTCAGGATCATTGGTATTGGTATAATATTAACACTGAACAGTCAGATCTATTGTAAGCTCACAAGCAAAGAGAGCAGACCCTGATCAGACGGCTCCATGTTACAATGTCAAAGATAAGGCGACAATATTGAATTCTTTTAAATTGACGGAGGACCCGTGCAACACGTGATGTTAGTGTTAGCATAGTAACAAGGTTATTTTATCATTGCCTGCTTATGGACATTAGAACCCTTCATAAGCGGCCACTTATGGATCTGTAAGGCAGGCAGTAGCTCAATGCATGTTTCTGCTTTTTAAGACGCATTTGTTCAATAAATGAATAGCTGCCAGGCGCGGATTTAGAGGGGGGGGGGGGGGGGGGGGGGGGGGGGGGGGGGAGCCGGCGTACGCCAAAATGCCAAAACTATTTTTTTAGTAATATTTTAGATCTATATACAATAAAACCTCTCTATAACGACCATTAAATTGTGTTAATTAGTTGGTATTTAGAGCAGGTGACTGCTTAAAGCAAGGTGAAAGTAAAACACAACGCTTCTATAGGAGCGTTCTGTGTTACTTTCATCTTGCTTTAAGCAGTCACATGCCTTTAACACAGCTCTTTTTCAACATGTATAACAAACACACTATTTATTTATGTCATCAAACATAAAAATCTACGCCCCCTCCAAAAAAAAAGTCTACGCCCCCCCCCCCCCAATCTGAAATCCTGGATCCGCACCTGGCAGCTAAGGGGCAGGTTCTGGTGATCAGATTCGGTCAAATATTTCCGTGTTCATATGCCAATACACGATGTATTTGTAACGTAAATAATCCAGGTGCGGATTTAGAGGGACGGAGCCGGTCCATATATTACAAATATACCCCTCCAAAATAATTCTACGCCCCCTCCCCAATCTGAATTCCCGGATCCGCACCTGTAATCATCCGGTAAAAGTAAACTAATCATTACTTACGTGCTAGTTATTCAAATAATTCTTAACCCTTGTCCTGCTAAGCACAACATCACTTGTATTTTGCAAGCAGTGCAGATCTAGATGAGACACCTATAGAACTCAAACGTCTCATCTCAGTTTAACCCTTTCCTTCATATAAGCACGTGTTCACGCATTTGCAAACAGAGTAGACCCAGATCAGACGGCTCCCATAGGAGCCGTCTGATCAGGGTCTGCTCTATTTGCTTTTTACATGATATAGATCTAATTCTACAGTTTTTGTCTAAGCAAACCACTTCCTTGTAATGTTTCCATCATGAAACTTCAGCTAATAAACATTCATGATGTCATTATTTCTTACATGAGTACATTGTACCAAACACTGAAAGGGTTAAAAAAAAGATCCGAGTTGAAGTATACTTCATGTTGTGGATGGGTGGATAAAGGTTAGATCTTGCGGAGAGAATCACAATTGTAGATTGTTATAGTCTTGTTTGATGTTGTTTTCTAATACCGCAGTGTCATTTTACTCCTTGACTCTCATATTATACAAGATAAACTCGCCCAAATCTAATTTTGGGAACTATCCATTTTCATCAGAAGGGTGTCTGCAGAAGAAACATAATGCTAGTGAAAACATTTGATATTATAATCCATGTTCCTTTTCCATCTTTAGATGGCTAGAAGTGTATGTTTATACTTAATGCCAATAAAGATTTGTATTGTATTTGTATTGCATTAACCCATTCCTCATTGGCTATTTTTAGACCAAACCTCTTTATATACATGCACTGAATAGGAGCATTTATTAGAGAAAAGAGGGAATTTAGAACTGTGTTGTTTTGAAACCATTGTGATAAATAGAGCATTTGCTCTATTTATCACAATAGTTTCAAGAAGTGACTTTTACAGAGGCGTCAATATAAGGGAATTGGTTAACTGATATAGTAAACAGTGCCGAACCTGATCAAAGCTTACATTCAGGAGTTATCTGATCTGGGACTACACTGTGTCTATCCCAATATGTCCTAATTTTACCCTTCATGCGCGTGAATAGAGTATGTAAGATATATGAAAACAATGTAGACCCAGGCCAAAGGGTTCCTGAGGGAACAGGTGCTCAGGAGTCTGAATTTTTTGTCATAAAAATCATCTTCTTCATAACGTTTTTCATTTGATTAACCATTTACTCCATGAATATGTTTGTAAAATATTGAGGTCATGAATATTAATTAGCTGAATTCTTATACTGGTATATGGCAACAGGATTTTTTTAGGCGGCGGCAAAAACTGCTTAATCAGATCAATCTATATCAATTCGTAGGCAAACAGAACAGACCCTGATCAGACGGTTCCTACAGGGGGAGTCTGATCTTGGTCTACCCTGTTTGCAAATGCGAAAAAATGCACACGTATGGAGTAAAAGGTTAATTAATATTCATAAAGGGGTAGTCAGTTTAACCCTTTCCCTTATGTAAGCGCATTTTGACGCATCTGCAAACAGAGTAGACCCAGATCAGACGGCTCCTATAGGAGTCGTCTGATCAGGGTCTGCTCTGTTTGCTTATGGTGTAATATAGATCTGATTCTACTAGTACAGCTTCTGCCTGAGGCTAAATTACATGTGTTCATAGCCATTATAGAAAAATAATCTTATTAATATTCATGACGTCATTATTTCCTACATGAATATCCATCAGGGAAAGGGTTAATTATTCAGTAGATTAAGGGTTAATATTTGCGGGGAATGTAAAGGTCGTAAGTGTTACAGGAAAACTCCATTTATACCGATCAAGTTACATTCAATTATACCGATCAAGTTACATTCAATTTATATAGTAAAACCTTGCTAGTCCGAACTTTAGTAAAGGCGAATTGAGAATATCTTAGGCATATGACTGCTTAATTCAGAGTGAAAGTCAAGCAGAAAGCTCCCGGAGGAGCTTTCTGCATGACTTTCACCCTGTATCAAGCTGCCACCTGTCTTAAAGATAGATTATGATATTTATTTGAGTGTTAGAGTAACCGAGCTTTTACTGTAAAATGTATTAAATTTACCCTTTCGGCGCCAAATTTCTAATTATCGTCTGCAATCCAAGTTTGTTAAATCATTCAGTAAAATAAGGAAATGAGATAAATAAATGCAAATTTCAAAGGAATAAAGCACATATATAGAAATAAAGATTGAGACAAATAGTGAAATCCCTGATCAGACGCCGTCTCTGATCTGGGACTGCACTATTTGTCGTGGTGCATTTATGCGACTGCGGCGGTGAAAGGATTTACACGAATAAAGCATTTATTGTGATTTACAGAAACCGTCTTTCATTGACACTTTATAAATAGTTACGGGACAAAACCACAAAGAAGTGAAATACGACTGAAAGCGTTTTTATTCCTTTTATTTGCATAGTATTGCTACATCTGCTTCTCGAGGAAGAGAAGCATACAGAGTTTTACACATAGTGAAGACCCAGACCATATTATGCCAGGTCATAAACGTGGTGTCAGACAAGGATCTACACAATTTATCATCTGCATACCTCATACATACACTTTTTCAAGCCTTTACAAACATAATAGACCCAGATCAGACGGTTCCTGTTGGAGCCGTCTGATCAGGATCTGTTCTGGTTCTATAGTTTTTGCCACTAACACGAAGTATACGTTCAAATATCTCGAACTCTTGATAACTCGAATTTCGGGATAACTCGAACAAAAAGTTCAGTCCTTCCAAAACTAACAATACAGAGTTACTCTAATAATGAATCTCTACAGATAACTAGAAACACATGTGACAGCTTAATACAGGTCTAAATTAATGCTGAAAGCTCCTGTGGGAGCTTTCAGCATTACTTTATACCTGTTAAGCTGTGGCCAATGAGAAATTGTTCAGATAAGAAATTGGATGACTCGAACTTCTGTTAACTCGAACTAATGTGTATGGTCCCTTGAAGTTCGAGTTATCGAAGTTCAACTGTATTATACAAAAATATACATGACGTCATTACTTCCTACATGAATATTCATGAGGTAAAGGGCTAACCCATACCCAGTTGTAAAATGATGTCTGCTCAATCTCGCCCCCGGAGTCATTTCACTTACTTTCGACTCATTCAAACTTTTAACCTTTTCCTTGTTCTATGTTTATTCCAAATTTCAATAACCTACTGAATATTCATGGACAAAATAGTGAAATATGGAAGGTGGTACATTGTAGCCATTTTAGAGACTAAATAAACAGATCTATCCAATTCCAAAGGCAAACAGAGCAGACTTCCTATAGGAGCTTTCTGCATAACTTTCGTCCTGCGTTAAGCAACCACCTGCCTTTGCAACTGTGAATTATGCCTCTTTTTTGGTGGTCGCATTAGAGGGGGTTTACTGTATATGGTTGAATTTCGATGTGATACAAGTTTCACTTACTTTCGATTCGATCCAGCTTTTGAGAAACTGGCAGGGTGTCAAACTGACAGGGTGTCAAACAGCTTAGAACCCGACAGGGTATCAAAACTGACAGGGTGTCAAACAGCTTAGAAACTGACAGGATGTCAAACTGACAGGTTGTCAAACAGCTTAGGAACCGACAGAGTGGCAAAACTGGCAGGGTGTCAAACAGCTTAGAAACTGACAGGGTGTCAAACGGCTTAGAAACCGACAGAGTGTCAAACTGACAGGGTGTCAAACAGCCTAGAACCTGATAAGACGCGGAGTTATTCGTCGTCTCATCTGGATCCAAGTTGTTTGTAAGTGACAACCATGTCGCGCGTAGCAGGTTAGCTCATCATTCCCCGTTGGATATTCATGTAAGAAATAATGACGTCATGACTATTAATTAGATTATTTTTTATAATGGCATATGAACACAGGCAATTTTGACACCATAAGCAAACAGAGCAGACCCTGATCAGACGGCTCCTATAGGAGCCGTCTGATCTTGGTCTACTCTGTTTGCAGATGCGTAAAAATGCGCTTACATAAGGGAAAGGGTGAAGGGTCATGATTCTCATTCAGACCTGACCTAGTTGTCAATGATACACTGAAAAGAAGGTACATATACATAGCAAGTTAATACATGTACTTTTACATACAAGGAAATTATATTTTAAGCTAGATAAAAGTTGACAGGTTGAATATACCAAAATTGCCCTTAGCAGTCGGACAGACACACGTAGACATAATTATTATGCTGACTCCTCTAGGAGCTTTCTGTATTGCTTTTGTCCTGTATTAAGCTACCTCTTGCATTTAGCACCCAGAATTATACCTCTTTTAGGTGGTCGCATTAGCGGGGCTTACTATGCGACCACTTAATGAATAAACATGGGTGTCTTTATACGCAGGTGGTTGCTTAATGCAGGACAAAAGTAATGTAGAGAGCTCCTGTAGGAGCTTTCTGCATTACTTGTGTCCTGCCTTAAGCTACCACCTGCATCTAGCACCCAGAATCATACCTCTTTTAGGTGGTCGCATTAGCGGGGTTTTACTATATATACTGTTTGCTACTACAGTGAAAACCTAGATAGTTGGATTAGTAATGAAGAATTGAGAACTTTTAGGCAGATGCTTAATGCAGGGTGAAAGACTGAAAGTCACGCATAAAGCTCTTTGAGGCGCTTTCTGCATGACCTTCACCTTGTATTTAGCTGTCACTTGTCTTAGAGAGCGATGAGGATACTTGCTTTAGTGTTCCGAATATTGGGGGTTTACTGTAATATTATGTCACATGCATAGAACTGTATTCAAATAAGTTTTCTTTACAATCCCGCCTTTTAAGGTTTGTACAAACAGAGCTGACAAAATTCAGACAGCTCCTGTTCTGTATACTTACATATATGTTACAAGCCTAATTCTTTATACATGTATAACGTTTCTCTGGTATAACGTTTTCTTTACCACGGTCCCTTGCGAAACGTTATAAACAATCTTTACTGTAGTGGCATGGCGATGCATTTCATTATATTTAATATAATGATTTAATCAATTAATAGTCGTATGGACGGATACTTGAATATTAATCAAGTACAAAGTTTACTTACAAAACAATAAGTATGGTATACCGTATTTATTATATTTTACCGTATATATATTCTGCTGTATGAACAGGTCGAAAAAACTTGATAGGGGGCCATTTTCACATATACCCACCTCTGATAGCATACATTGCGCTCACTTCAACTCTTTACTTAATGCGAAAATGGCATGATAGATTTCAATTACAGTAAAACCTCTCTATAACGGCCACTCAATTGTGTTAAATAGTTGGTATTTAGGACAAGTGGCTGCTTAAAGCAAGGTGAAAGTAAAACAGAACGCTCCTATAGGAGCGTTCTGTTTTACTTTCACCTTTCTTTAAGCAGCCACCTGCCGTTAACACAAAATACTTGATGTAATTTAGTGGCCGTTATAGAGAGGTTTTACTGTATCTGAATTGTTATCATGACGTAACAAAACATGAACACGTAGAGCTTTGGCTATTGCATACTGTAGAATCAGATCTATATTACAGTAAAACCTCTCTAAACCGGAATTCTAGTACAGAAGAATTTAGATATTTTTGGCAGGTGGCTGCTTAATGCAAGGGGAAAGTCATGCAGAAAGCTCCTAGAGGAGCTTTCTGCATGAATTACACCCTGCATTAAGCTGACATCTGTCTCCAAGACCGATATTTATACCAAATGTAACGTCCTGTTTAGATCTCAGGCTTTACTGTATTTAATAAACATACTGGTACATATTCAGCTCAGACAGCTACTGTCGGAGTCTTATTTTTTTTTAGCAAAACGCTTGTGTGTCGTGTAAGAGGTATCCTTTGGTTTGTTTGTTTGAATCGGACTTTTACGTCACTTTAACCCATATGATGTTGAAAAAAACATGTATGCTTTTGAGAAACTGTTTACCGAGTGTCAAACAGCTTGGATCATGATGAGACGCCGAGTTACTCGGCGTCCCATCTGGATCTAAGCTGTTTGCAAATACGAGCCAGGTCGCACTTAGCACTTCAGTAATATTGCGACTTACAGGTTGAGGAAGACTCCAGAGGTTTCCCGAGTATGGAACAAATCGCACTGTTTCATGCACATAAGACCACCGGCCTAACGCAAGTCGGCTGAAACCAGAAAGGCTTCCGGACACGAAACATCCTTGTGCACAGACCGGGATTCGATCCAACTACAGCGGGAAGGGACAAAGTGAGGGTCAGTCGAAGACCATAACCACTGGATCATGGAGGCCTCATCCTTTGGACGACAAGCAACTGTCGTCTGCAAGATTTTCGTCTGCGATTTTTTTACACAGTGTCAAACATCTTAGATCCCGATCAGACTCGGTTTTTGAAAGCTGTTTGGATGCAAATCAGACCACCAAGTAACCAAGTGTCTTATCTGGAGTCAAACTATTTGATGCTGGGATTACGATTTTTGTTAATAATAAATGGAAATTGTAACAGACAATAGGTGTTGTAAGAGCCGTCTACAATTTTTGAAAAGGCGAACAATTCCTGTGTACATATATGGCGTTATAAATTCAGTTAATAAATATTCATGTTTCTTTTTGTTGTTTTACATGAATATTAAACAGAGAAAGTGCTAAGCAGACATTATTTTAAAAACAGGTTAAACTTTAACCTTTAGCCTGATATGGGCGGATGAGTGAATACCTATGCAAACAGTTTGGATCCAGATGAGACGCCGAGTAACTCGGCGTCTCATCTGGATCCAAACTGTTTGCCACCCTGATTGCATTTTGGTAGACAAATTGATTATAGCTTGAAGTTTGAAAACGTAGTAGGTGAAATTTTTAGTAAAAACAAATTGCTCAGTAGGCTAAAGGTTGAGAATGTAATATAACTATCATTGATATCATCTCAAGTATTTTCGTAAAGTTCTTCAGGCTCACCAGTACCTGGAACATCGGTATTAATGTTTTCATAATTTTCTTGTTGAAATTGATTATTAGTTTCTGTATTGGCATACTCTTCGCCATTGGGAACCCCTTCTTGCTGGTTCCTCGTATTCACGTATTTTGGTTCTTTTTTGTTGTAATGCCTCTCTGGGGGTTTATCTGGCTTTTGATTCATCATACCATTCTGGTTGGTGGCAGATTCCTTAGTTGTCTTCATATTTTCGTACACCTCCATTCCCGGAGGGGGAGGAGCCGGATGGTTTGGCTGTTTCTCAGAGCTCTTCTGTTTCTTTTTCCGCTTTTGTTTCTGTTTCTTCAAATAACCATCTTCGTCTAGATCCGGGTCCGTCCGTTCGTTTGGTTTCCCGTCTTTATCCAGATTTGTGTAGACCGGGTGGTTCTGGTTTCCATCTCCACTATTCATTCCCTCGTCTTCCAGTATGTGCATATTGATCTTCTCAAGATCATCTATCCCTGGTGCCATAGGGGGAACCTCTCTTGGGTGTTTCTTTCTACGCCAGCGCCTGTATGAAAAGACAACTGAAGGTCAGAAAAAGCAACACAACATCACCAGATTCCTACAGACAAGCCTCTCTACAAGGGCAATTCAAACAAGAGGGCCAGAATGGCCCTGACATCGCTCACCAGACAATCAGAAGAGAAGATTCAAAGTTTTCACTATACTTTTCTATAGGAAAACTGGCTACCCCTGGGGCAGAAGCAATTTTGACCCCAGGCACATAATTTATACAACTTTTATAGAGGACCTGAACATGATGCTATGTGCCAAATATGAAAGCTGAGAACCTTCCAGTTTCAGAGGAGAAGATTTTCAAAGTTTTCTCTATTTGTTTCTGTTAAAATTAGCCACCCCTGGGGCGGGGCCAATTTTGACCCCAGGGGCATAATTTATATAACTTTTGTAGAGGACCAGAACATGATGCTATGTGCCAAATATGAAAGCTGAGAACCTTCCAGTTTCAGAGGAGAATATTTTCAAAATTTTATTATATGTTTCTATTGAAAACTAGGCACCCCTGGGGCGGGGCCAATTTTGACCCCAGGGCCATAATTTATATAACTGTTGTAGAGGACCTGAATATGATGCTATGTGCCAAAGATGAAAGCTGAGAACTCTGTAGATTCAGAGGAGAAGATTTTTAAAGGTTCAAATTGTTGACGACAGACGACGAACGACAAACGACGAACGACGGACGACGCACGCCGACGTACATCAGGCGATTACAAAAGCCCACCCTGAGCACATTGTGCTCTGGTGAGCTAAAAAAGTTTTGTTTTACTCATTCCCTTATATTGACACCTTTTGACACCTCTGTAAAACACTTTTTGAAACCATTGTGATAAATAGAGTATTAATTTTGCTCCTATGGAAAATTTCACAGTGAGAATTTTGAAGGTACATTAAAACCTCGTTAATCGAAATTAAGTATCATTATCGAATTTTTAAAACAGATGGCCCTTTCATGCAGGATGGATGTCATGCAGAAAGCTCCTATAGCTTTCTGCTCGACTTTCACCCTGCATGAAGCTGCTATCTGCATGACTTTAACCCCGCATGATGCTGCTATCTGCATGACTTTAACCCCGCATGATGCTGCTATCTGCATGACTTTCACCCTACATGAGGCTTGCATGCTATCTGCATGACTTTCACCCTGAAGCTGCCATCTGCCCAGAAGTTATCATTTCTACTTTACTAAGTGTTCGAGTTAGCGAGGTTGTACTGTATGTGTGTTAGCGAGGTTGTACTGTGTGTTATGTTCGAGTGAGCGAGGTTGTACTGTATGTGTGTTATGTTCGAGTTAGCGTGATTGTACTGTATGTGTGTTAGCGAGGTTGTACTGTGTGTTATGTTCGAGTAAGCGGGGTTGTACTGTATGTGGGTTATGTTCGAATTAACGAGGTTGTACTGTATGTGTGTTATGTTCGAGTTAGCGAGGTTGTACTGTATGTGTGTTATGTTCGAGTTAGCGAGGTTGCACTGTGTGTGTTATGTTATGTTGATCCGCTTTATTTACTCCATTACTTCATATAGACACACTGGCAAACCGAGTAGACCCAGATGAGTAGACCCAGATAACACGGCTCCTATAAGTTAATTAAAGCATAATTGGCAGACTCTGCCAGGAATACCCATGCAGCAATAGGTGAAATGAAAACGGCCATAATTTATACCAAATTATCTAAAACTAGGATCACAATTTGACCTAAAACAGTTTGACATAATTCCATTCTACTGCTACATGTACTACATAATGGACTATTTTTCCAATCGAGAACAATTACACGAAGAGTACCCATCCCTCCAAAAAACGACAACGCCATACAGAAGAAAAAGCGGTAGTAAACATGTGAACTAAGTTCGATTAAGAGATATTTTAAATAATACAACATCTACAGGGAAAAACTTTTCTATGCGTGTCTGAAAACTATTGTATATCATGTATACGAGGAAAATTGACGGAAGCGAGAGATGTGTAAATAAATAAAGGAAATATAACGTTTATGGAAAACACTACAGTAAACTCCTCTAATGTGGCCACTTTATGGATCGACATAGACATTTTCATAAGCAGATGGTTGCTTAATGCAGGAGCTTTCTGCATAACTTTCATCCTGCATTAAGCTAAAATCTGATTTAATATTTATACTGGGTTGTGTCGTGTATAAATATTCATCAAGTAACGGGTTTACCCTATACATCATGAATATTCAAATTAGAAATACAGTAAAAACCCTCAAACCGGGCGTTCAATTGAGTATAAATATCGGTCTTGGATACACGTGGCAGCTTAATGCAGGGTGAAAGTCGTGCAGAAAGCTCCTCTAGGAGCTTTCTGCATGACTTTCAACCTGCATTAAGCAGCTACCTGCCTAAAAGTATCTAAACTCTTCTCCATTAGAATTCCGGTTTAGAGAGGTTTTACTGTAATAAGATTATGAAGCTTAATTGGCTTAAATTCATATAATGACATGAATGAAAGGAATTTGGTCATAACAGAAACTGTGGAATCAGATACCGGTATATATTATTTCATAAGCAAACAGAAATACCCTTGTCAGACTGATCCTACAGGAGAGTCTGATCAGTGTACAGTAAACCCTCTCTAAACCAGAATTCTATAATAATAGAGTAAATTTAGATGTGTTTTGGCAGATGGCTGCTTAATGCAGGGTGAAAGTTGTGCAGAAAGCTCAAAGAGGAGCTTTCTGCATGACTTTCATCCTGCATTTCATCTGCCGCCTGTCTCCATGACGTTCGGTTTAGAGTGGTTTTACTGTATATTCTGTTATACAAAGGCGGTAAAAGCCGTATATATGGAGTAAAAGGTTAATTTAAAAAGTATAGTATTGCAGTATTAAATACAGTAACATTCCTTAAAACGACCACTAAAATATATCTTATACTAAGTTTTTAGCACAGGTGATGGATTAATGGACGGCGAAAGTGATGCAGAAATTTGCCTTAGAAGCTTTCTGCATTACTTTCGTAATGCATGAAGCAAGCTCATGCTCTTATATATTGTACAGTCTATTTATAAAGTAGTCGTCATGGAAATGTTTTATTGTAACTGTGAACCATAAACTTATAGTATTACAGTGTAATAGTAGCTACTGAAGTGACAACTTCACTGGCTGTAAATATGGCTACACAAAAGACAAGGAAGTGTAATAAGTAAATGAATAGAGACAGTGCTATAAAAGTACTAAGGAACAAACCAGGAGGACGGAGAGATTCGGTCTGATTTTACATGTATCGGGTTTTACGTCGCTGAAAGAGGAAGTCCCTACAAGGAACGCATATTTTCAATAATATCATAATACTCGGTATTTGTTATACCCAGTCATTATTATGAAGATTGTCAATTTGAATATATATATAATTTTCCTTTTCTCTAGTTTATGCTCCTTTTTGGTAGATTTATTTAAAGAGGTTGTGTCTAAAATAGCTAATGAGGTAATGGGTTAAACTCGACTCATAAACGACCACTTTATGAATGAAGATACAATGAAACCTCTCTAAATCGGACGTTCAATTTAGTATAAATATCGGCCTTGTAGACAGGTGGCAGCTCACAGCAAGGTGAAAGTCATGCAGAAAATTCCTCTAGGAGCTTTCTGCATGACTTTCACCCTGCATTGAGCAGCCACCTGCCTAAAGGTACCTAAATTCTCCTGTACTAGAATTCCGGTTTAGAGAGGTTTGACTGTACTTCAAGATAGGTGTCCTAAAAACCTAATGGCTCCTTAAAGCTGGACGAAAATAATGTACAAAGCTCCTGTAGCAGTTTTCTGCATACATGTATTAAGTTAACACGGTCACCTGCCTTTGAGATCCATAATTAAACCTCGTGTTGATGGTCGCTTAAGAGGGTCTTACTGTATGTATTAGCACTGTATATTATAGTAAATCAGACGGTATATTATAGTAAATCAGACGGAAGTTCCAACGTTGCGTTTTTGAAATGACCGGGTCAGTTCTCTGTCTGTTTATGATCTGATTCTTCATTTTCTACGATGGTAAAACATTCCTATGTTCTAATTAATGTTCATTATTTCTGACATGCTTATTCACAAGGTAAAACTTTTACATATTCTTGTTACCTGTAGAAAAGCGTTACAAGCGCTATGATGATTATCACACCGAGTACCCCGCCTATAGCTCCGCCCACAATGGCTGATGTTTTGGAGTCTTTCCCTGAAATTACAAATACAGCAACCTATGTACATGACAATGGTGCCTTTTAACCCATTCCCTCATATTGACGACTTCTGACGACTCTGTATAAGTCACTTTGTGAAACCATTGTGATAAATAGAGCATTTGCTCATAAGGAGCAAATGCTCTATTTATCACAATGGTTTCAGAACTACAAAATTGTATTTTTTTCCTTTTCTCTAGTTAATGCTCCTTTTCGGTAGATTAATTCAAAGAGGTTGGGTCTAAAAATAGCCTATGAGGTAATGGGTTAACAAAGACCTATGATAACACATGTGTTATCATAGGTCTTTGCTTTTAACGGTTTTGCAAACAGATTAGACCGCAGTCAGACGGCTTCTGTATGCCCAAACAGCCCCTGTAAGCAAACAGAGAAGACCCTGGTCAGACAACTCCCACAGGAGCTGACTAATATGGGTCTACTGTATTTATAATGGCGTTAAGAGGCGTGTACATAATGGAGTAAAGGCTATACATGTAGACATCTGATAGGGAAAATAAAGACGAAACTCGAGGAAGCTCTAGCAAAAAATATGATATTTTATCAACCGTTTCCTTCTGAAATAGTCAATGCGAAGAGTAGATTGAACCTTAACCATTTATTCCATGAATATTCATGTAAGAAAAAAATGCCATCATGGATATTAATTAGATTTATTGTTAAAATAGCACATTGACACAGGCATGTTTGGTCATGGTAAAAACTGTAGAATCATATTTATATTAATCATCAGCAAACAGAGCAGATCCTGATCAGACGGCTCCTATAGGAGCCATCTGATTGGGTCTACTCTGTTTGCAAATACGTAGAAAGGCGTATTTATGGAGTAAAGGGTTTTAAATCTTGAATGTTGGATCTTCAAAATGCAATGTTCCATCATTATTTAAGCTTTTCCTACTTCACAGTACTTAACGTTTTTATCACATCTTTAAAAATCAGAGTGGACTGTAGGAGCTGTTTGATCAGGGTCTGCTCTGTTTGCTCATGAAAAGGAGCAGAATATATCTTTATCCTTTACTCCATAGAAACGCCTTTTTCATCTTTGGAATAGAGTAGACCCAGATCAGATGACTCCTACTGGAGACATCTGATCTGGTAGATTTAGATAGATAGATTTATTTCGGTAAAAAGTGTACAAAACATAATTAAAACAACATATAAAAAGCCATGTAATGCGCACTAGAAACCAAAGATAAAACAAAAAAGGAAAATATTTTCCTTATTTCCATTGTGGTCCTTGATTCTAGTGGCAAGACACAGAGAGTCACGGTATCATTATAAATAACTATCACAGATATTATCTTATATATAGCTGGTGTTTGCTTTTGAACTAGATCTAACATATTTCTACAGTTTCTGCCTGGGTAAAATATTCCCCCTGTTCATGACGTCATTATACAACTTCAGCTAATTAGTACTCACACATACATACATGTACATTATTTCTGATACGATTTTGATTGAGTAGAGTTAAATTGTTCAAAAGTAACATGTTTAATCCTTTCGCTGCCAATCTCAGTCGTCTGCTAACTTTGTCGTCTGCTACAATTTTTTTTCTTCATTTTTGTTTCAAAAACATAGTAACTGTAACAAACAATTTGGATCCTGATGAGACGCCGAGTTACTCGGCGTCTCATCTGGATCCAAACTGTTTGCATAGGTAATCACAGATCCGGCATTGGCAGCGAAAGGGTTAAATATGTAAAAGACAGCACCTGATAGATCTAATTCTCGCTAAATGAAATAATGTTTTTTTATGAAACTTAAGATAAATATATTGGTTATGGTATGTATAACTATGCTTTCATATATAATAGACAATAATATATAATTATAGACAATAGTAGCGTACCTTCTGTTGGGATACTTCCGTACATTCCGGTTGTCTGGCTGGATGTCATCTCACTTGTCACTGACGTCATTCCCGTTGTGCTGGTGGTTATTGTGGTGGTAACGCTGGTAACATTTGTAAAACTCTCTGTTTGGTTGGCAGTGGGTTGTTCAGTAAACATCCCGGTGGTTGTGTTGGTCACTGTAAGTAGCCCTTTGGTCTGAGTGACCGGAGGGACGGTGGTATCAGCCATGATTTTTCTGGAGAGAGAATAGATCTTACTAATTAACACCAGAGCTTCCAAGTGGACACTCAGAACAATCCAGTTGTTTTATCATACTGACATCAGCTATGATTCATGTGATTTTCAGTTTACATCCATACATTACTCCTTTTAAACGAATTATGACGCCTTTGCAAACAAAAAAGACCTAGACCAGACGACTCTTGTATGAGCCATGTGATCAGGGTCTGTTCTGATTACATGTACAGTAAACCCTCTCTATAACGACCACTAAATTGTGTTAATTAGTTGGTATTTAGAGCAGGTGGCTGCTTAAAGCAAGGTGAAAGTAAAACAACGCTCATATAGGAGCGTTCGGTTTTACTTTCACCTTGCTTTAAGCAGCCACCTGCCTCTAACACAAAATACTTGGCTGTAATTTAATGGTCGTTATAGAGAGGTTTTACTGTAGATCTACGTAGGCTACTTATTGAATTATTAGATCTAATATGATTCTATTCTAGTTACTAGTATAATTCTACTGTTTCCATCATGGTAAAAGAGTGTCAAATATTTAACTAAAGGGTCAGTTCAGTATGAAAGTCTTCAATTTGATAGAGGATTAAGAATGACAAACAGTGTAGACTGCCGAAACCATTTAATCTGGGTATACACTGTTTATAAATGCCACAGCACTCACGTCCTGCAATAAAAGTGTTGGGCTGTGAGGGTTTGATTGCCCCATCCATCCTTCTTTTCAGAATACTAGCTGAAAGTAATCAACGGATCAAATCTTTCAACATCTTAATAAATTGACGTCTTCAAATAATAAGAAAAAAAATCTCTAAAATAATAAATTCTCTTGTAAACACATTTTATTACAATGTATAACATGCATATGGCAACACTATTGTTGCGCATTTAACCCATTCCCTCATAGGCTATTTTTAGATCCAACCACTTTGAACCAATCTACCAAAAAGGAGCATGAACTAGAGAAAAGGAAAATATTAGAATTTTGTAGTTTGAAACCATTGTGATAAATAGAGTATTTGCTCCTATTGGAGCAAATGCTCTATTAATAACAATGGCTTCAATAGGTGATTTTTACAGAGGTGTAGAAAGGCGTTTTTATGGAGGAAAGGGTTAAACTAACACTTATGCCAGGATAGACGATCAAATGGTACTTCGTGAGGGGTCACTCCCTTCAGCATTGATTAAATGGTACTTATCGAGGGGTCACCCCTTCAGCATTAATCCTCGCTTTCATATACCGCCTTTTCACGCATTTGCAAACAGAGTAGACCCAGATCAGACGGCTCCTATATCAGCCGTCAGATCATGGTGTGCTCTATTTGCTTATGGCATTATAACATATGATCTTACTCTATCGTTTCTTCCAATGCGAAACAATTCCTGTGTATATACATGTATTGCATCATAAAGCCAATAACGTTGCATAATGTCATTATTTCTTACATGAATATTCAACAGGGAAATTGTTAAATTTCCCTAACACTCTACCCAAACTCATGAATATCTATGGGACTATATTTTTATGATGATAACTAAAATAGGGAACTTTTGACCATTTCCGTCAATTTATTTGTCTCCGGTTTCAGTGATAATCAGATAAAGTACAGTAAAACCCCTCTAATGCGACCATGTAATGAACAAACATGGTCGTCTACATAAGCAAATGGTTGCTTAATGCAGGGCGAAAGTTAAGCAGGAGCTTTCTGCATAACTTCCATCTTGCAATAAGCTAGCACCTGCCTTTGCCACTGTGAATTATACCCCTTTTTAGTGGTCGCATTAGAGGGGTTTTACTGTATTGAACAGCAATTCAAAGACGTCTAAGTCTGACTTACTGAAGAAACGTCTGAGCAGGGTCCGCTCTGTTTACTTATTATATACATCTAATCAACAGTAAAACCTCTCTAAACCGGACTTTTAATTTAATAAAGAATAGTCTGTATCCTTTTAGACAGGCGGCTGCATAATGCAGGGTGAAAGTCATGCAGAAAGCTCCTGGAGGAGCTTTCTGCGTGACTTGCACCCTACATTAAGCTGCCAAATGTCTCCAAGACCGATATTTATAATAAATTGAACGTCCGGTTTAGAGAGGTTTTACTTAACTACAGTTTCAGTTTCTGCAATAGTTAAACAACCTTTGTTCATATGTTATTATAACATTTCGGGTAATGAATTTACATGAACCGTCTGGGTCTACTCTGTTTGCAAAGGCTTAACAAAAGTGCCAGTGGGCACAATATACGCCCATCGAGGTCTTGTTCAACATAAACTGAGGTTAACGTATTTGCTAAACGCAATTGCTAAACGCGAACTCTAAGTCCAATTATGCGACCAAATCTCAAGGCTTTATCTCAAAGGGTTGTAAATAGGCGTACTTTAACAAAAAAACTTTAAATTCTAAGTTAAAAAGGGCCATAATTATGTCTATTACTCTTGCCTACAGATGAAGCTTCTGATGGTGAACAAGTGTTCCAAGTTTCAAAGCTTTATCTGAAAGGGTTATGCAAATAAATGGACTTTAACAAAAAACCTTTACCAAAAATTCTAAGTTAAAAAGGGGCATAATTATGTCGAAATGCTGGACAGAGTTATATACTTTGCCTACAGGCGAAGGTTGTGATGGTGAACAAGTGTTCTAAGTTTCAAAGCTTTATCTCAAAGCGTTATGTACGTAATAAATGTAAATAAGTGAACTTACAAAAATGTGTTCCACATAAATTGAGGTTAACATTTTTGCTAAATGCAAATGCTAAACGCAAATTCTAAGTCCAGTTGTGCGACCTTGACCTTGAATAAACGTACCGGGAAACACCCATGCTACTGTAGCATGTCAAGGTAAACATCATGGTGAAATTTGAGAAGGATCCACCGAGCAGAACTTGAGTTAGAGATGTTACAGACCTTTTTTTTCAAACGGGCGTATAAAAAAGCGTATCTATGAAGGAACTGTCTCTCAATCCTAAGTGCAATTTAACTCTTTCTCTGGCAATATTGTCGTCTGCAAAATTGTAGTCTCCAACAATTTTCCGTTTCTTTAAATCTTTTATCCTACAATTTGTTTTTGATGTCATTCAGTTTACAGACTACTTGAAAGGATCATTCACAGACCCAATACCGTTAACCTTTTCCCTCATTTGCAAAGTAGACCCAGATCAGACGGGTCCTATAGGTGCCGTCTTTTCAGAGTCTGCTCTATTTGCTCATGAAATTATAAACTTATCTGACTGTACAAATACCAAATATATATACCGTTATAAAAAAATAATCGAATAAATATTCATGATGTCATTATTTCTTCCAAGAATACTCAACAGGTAAATGGTTAATGTAGGCGAACTATAATTTATAAAGCGATTTTTTTTTTAGAAAACCAATCTTACTGGTTAATTGTACGTTAACTCTGCACCCTAGCGACGAAACTGTGATTACCTATGCAAACAGTTTGGATCCAGATGAGACGCCGCATAATACGGCGTCTCATCAGGATCCAAACTGTGTGTCATATCGATCATATTTTTGCAAAAAAAAATGAGAGAAAGTTTATTTTAAGAATAGAAGCAGACGACAATTGTTGCAGACGAGAAATTGCAAAGAGTTAACACTTCATCTGACACTAACACCTTACGATGCCTTTGCAAACAATGTAGACCCAGAATAAACTGCTCATGTAGAAGTAGTCTGATCAGAACATGTCCAGTTTGCTTATTGAACAATATAGATCAGACTGGTCAGTTTCTTCCATGGCCGCTGTGTCTATATGCAATTATTAATGGTGTCATTATTTCTTACACACACAGAGCTACATATAAGGGTGCGTACACAAAATACTAAAATCGTCATTTCTCCACCAAATCCGATACTGTGACCACTCTTTAGAATCGTCTCTTCGAGACGATTCTAAAGAGTGGTCACAGTATAGGATTTGGTGGAGGAATAAAAGAGTTATTCTTGAAACTTTACGCATCTAATCTGGAGCTCTGCACACAAAAAACCTTATCAGGTAAATAGTTCACCATTATCACGCTAATTTCGAATTGACTCGCATTTGCAAAAGCATTGGATCCTGATAAGAAGCCGAGTTTACTCGGTATCTCATGTTGGTCCAAGCTAGTTTACTCGGCATCTCATATGGATCCAAGCTATTTGGCATTCGGCCAATAGTATCTCGAACAAGAAATAGGCAAACGTTGCACAAGATCAAACTTTCAGCAGACATTACTTTTAAACACTGGGGTAAGGGATACTTCAGACCAGGAAGGGAACTACGCGTCCTGCTAAACTAAAGCCCTTTCAAAACCCCAAGACATTACAATTATCCCGATGAGCGCGACCTGACACGCATTGCAAACAGATAAGATCCAGATCAGACGCCGAGTAACACGGCGTCTCATCAGGATCCAAGCTATTTGACGTTCGGTTAATGGTTTCTTTAGAGCTTGAACGCACCCGAATTTAGTAACATTGCACAAGATGAAAGTTTAACCCTTTCGGCGCCAAATTTCCAATTGTCGTCTGCAATCAAAGTTTGTTAAATCATTCGGTAAAATAAGGAAATGAGATAAATAAATGCAAAATTTAAAAGGAATAAAGCACATATATAGAAATAGAGATTGAGACAAATAGTGAAGTCCCTGATCAGACGCCGCCTTGAAAAGGCGGCGTCTGATCTGGGACCGCGCTATTTTTCGTGGTGCATTTATGTGACTGCGGCGGTGAAAGGGTTAAGAAGATCTTATTTTTTTAAAGCGAGATAAGAGCTTATATTAACCCTTTCTTTCATATAAACGCCATTCACGCATTTACAAATGGAGTAGGCCCAGATCAGACGGCTCCTATGGGTCTGCTCTATTTGCTAATGACATTATAATAGAAAATATTCTAGTTTCTACCAGTACCAAAACAGCCTGTGTACATATCCTATTATAAAAAGCAGTTAATAAATATTCATGATGTCATTATTTCACGCATGAATATGGAACATGGAAAGGGTTAATTTAGTAATAACATGGGGTGTGCTGAACAAACTTTAAGCAGACCGAACACGAGTCAATGTTGTTTGGTGGAAGTTTTGTTTCCTTCATCTATATAAACACTACTAACCATGCAGCTCTGCAAAATAATAATAAACAATTCCGTTTTCAAACAGTATGGATCCAGATGGATGTAGTTTCTGGGTGTCTCATCTGGACCCTAACTTTCTGCAATGACGGCCCTCCGCTGACCGATAATGCGCTAAATGTTTCATTGTAGTCAAACCTCTCTAACCCGGACGTTAGATTTAGTATTAATATCGGTCTTGGAGGCAGGTGGCAGCTTAATGCAGGCTGAACGTCATGCAGAAAGCTCCTAGAGGAGATTTCTGCATGACTTTCACCCTGCATTAAGCAGCCACCTGCCTTAAAGTATCGAAATTCTTCTTTAGTAGAATTCCGGTTTAGAGGGATTTTACAGTATTTAACACTCCGGGTATTGATCTGAGATTATTAGTGTCCATGCAGGAAGTATCGGTCTTTAGCATTCTGCGGTTACCGTGAATGCTATCATTACTATGGTTACCGTGATAGCGTTACCAAACAGATTGGATCCAGATCAAATATCGAGGAACTCGGCGTTTCACTAGGAGTTAAGCTGTTTGTTAGCATGTAAGAGAAGGTCTACTTCGAGATATAAATAAAATATTTTATCTATAAAGCATTTACCTCAGCATGATAAGGGTAAACTCTCCTTGGGATTTGTGACTTAAATGCAACTGATACGACATTACGACAAGAGGCGAAAAGACTTAACAGTGTATGTTTGGAGACAGCTCGACTCAAAACACCCATGGTGACATTGTGTAGAGACAAAATCCTTAAACCCTTTCCTTCATATACGCGTGTTTTCACGCATTTGCAAACAAAGTAGACCCAGATCAGACGGCTCCTATAGGAGCCGTCTGATCAGGGTCTGCTCTGTTTGCTAATGGAATGTGAAAGCTCTGTTTCATTATTTTCTAAAATTGCTATAATATTTCACCTTCAATATTTCATTATAACTATTTTGCCTGTGAATATTCAGTAGACCTGTATTGAAATTTGGAATAACTATAGAACAGGGAAAGCGTAAACCAGGCTGAAACTGTATACATGTACTCAGATCCATATTATTCCCTAAGCAAACAAGGCTGACCCTGATCTGACAGCTGCTACAGGAGCTGTCTGATGTAGGAATGTGTTTGTAAATGGTGTATTTATGAAGTAAAGGCTTAACCCATTACCTAATAGGCCATTTTTAGATCCAATCACCTTGAATAAATCTACCAAAAAGGAGCATTAAATAGAGAAAAAGGAAAATTTTAGAATTTTGTACTTTGAAACCATTGTGATAAATAGAGCATTTGCTCCTATAGGAGCAAATGCTCTATTTATCACAATGGTTTCAACAGGTGATTTTTACAGAGGCGTAGAAAGGCGTATTTATGGAGATTTATAGAGGAAAGGGTTAAACCACATATACTCGTAATTTACGGCTGTATTGATGATTTGAGTTTTGATCCCGAACCAAAATAACTGCCGTGGCTACATGTAGAATCGAGCTTTCCAGTTCAACTCGCACGTAGGAAATAAAATATATATACACGTATAAAATGATATTAACACTTTCCTTCCTATAAACACATTTTACAGGGTCTGCTCTGTTTGCTTATGGTATAATACGGATCTGATTCTACAGCTTTTGCGTTTCAACATTATCCAAGCTGTTCGACACTCACTCGTGACTGCTTAATTCAGGGAATAAGTCATGAAGAAAGCTCCCATTGGAGCTTTTTGTATTACTTTTCCCTTGCATTAAGCTACCACCTGCCTTACAGACCCATAATTAGACCTGTTTTCTATGTCCGCTTAAGACAGTTTTTACTGTACGAGCATTGATGTACGGATGTACCAATGTACTTATGTACGGTTCAGTAAAAGATCTGCATATTCGCAGCAGACAGCATTTCCTGCGTCTTGTGGGACTCCAAATAAAACAATTCTTGATAATTCTGTTACAGGTACTATAATTCAAGTTTATATCAATAATAATATATAAATAGCATGTATATTCTGTCAGGCTGTATTGGGGTTTCGGTGACACACATGCACATTGTATGTGCATATCTTGAAGCTATTTATCACGTACGCATGTAAACAATCCGACGTCCGTTTAAACATCATTAAACCATATTTATGTCAAGTAGTTAAGCCCTTTGCAATATAGGAACCGAATACACGGACACCTGCAAACAGTGTAGACCTAGATCAGAGGGTTCCTAAAGGAGCCCTCTGATCAGTGTCTGCACTGTTTGCCAATGAAAATCCTCTGGCAAAATCTAGCCATTCATAATGGATGGACTGTACATTTAGACACGTTGGACCATTCCATTTTTGATACTCAGCCTTCAAAGGGTTATATATCCGCTTTATGAATTAACTACTTGGCAGTCGGAAATGAAAATTAATGTTAACTACTCTGTCCAGCGCTTGAACAACATGGAGCTATATTTCATTAGTGGCAACAAACCGCATGTTTGACCAGGCACTTTGTCAAACAAGAGGGCTAGAATGGCCCTGATATCGCTCACCAGACAATCAGAGAAGATTTTCACTATATGCTTCTATAGAAAACTAGCAGGCCCTGGGGCAGGACCAATTTTGACCCCAGGGCCATAATTCATATAACTTTTGTAGAGGACCTGAACAAAATGCTATGTGCCAAATATGAAAGCTGAGATCCTAGTAGATTGAGAGGAGAAGATTTTCAAAAGTTTTCACTATATGTTTTTATTGAAAACTGGCTACCCCGGGTCGGGGTTAATTTTGACTCCAGGTCTGTAATTTATAAAACTTTTGTAAAGGACCTGAACATGATGATATGTGCCAAATATGAAAGCTGAGAACCTTCCACTTTCAGAGGAGAAGATTTTCAAAGTTTTCACTATATGTTTCTGTTGAAAATTGGCCATCCCTGGGGCGGGGCCAATTTTGACAACAGGGGCTTAATTTATATAACATTTGTAGAGGACCTGAACATAATGATATGTGCCAAATAGGAAAGCTGGGAACCTTCCAGTTTCAGAGGAGAAGAGTTTCAAAGTGTTCACTATATGTTTCTATTGAAAACTGGCCATCCCTGGGGCGTGGCCAATTTTGACCCCAGGGCATAATTTATATAACATTTGTAAAGGACCTGAACATGATGCTATGTGCCAAATATGAAAGCTTGGAACCTTCCAGTTTCAGAGGAGATTTTCAATGTTTTACTATATATTTCTATAGAAAACTGGCCACCCCTGGGGCGGGGCCAATTTTGACCACAGGGGCATAATTTATAAACTTTTGTAGAGGACCTGCATATGATGCTATGTACCAAAGATGAAAGCTGAAAACCCTGTAGATTCAGAGGAGAAGGTTCTTAAAAGTTCAAATTGTTGACGCGGGACGACGGACGATGCACACCGTACGACATCAGGCGACCACAAAAGCTCACCTTCGTGCTCTGGGGAGATAAAAAGGAAGAAATTTATAAATTATAATGCAAAGTCAGGTACGAATGTATAACCAGCACAGCCTATAACACAGACTACAGTAAAACCTCTCTCCAGCGGACACTCGAGGAGCGCCCTTGCAAACAGAGTAGATCCAGATCAAACGGCTTATAAAGGAGCTGTCTGACCAGGATGTGCTGTTTGAATATGATATGTAACCCTTTACCTCATAGGCTAATTTTAGATGCAACCTCTTTGAAAAAATCTACCGAAAAGAAGCATTAACTAGAGAAAAGGAAAAGTTCAGAATTTTGTAGTTTGAAACCATTGTGATACATGTATATAGAGCATTTGCTCCTATAGGAGCAAATGCTCTATTTATCACAATGGTTTTACAAAGTTACTTTTACAGTGTCGTCAAACGTCGTCAATATGAGGGAATGGGATAAATCTGATTCTATAGTTTCTGTTTTGCCTAAATTTTCATTGAATGCTGAAGTTTAAAAGAGAAACAGACCACCAAGAGTGCATTCAGTATGAACTGGTTTGTTTTTGCTAAAGGACTTTAAATGTCAAACAGTGCAGACCCTGGTCAAGAGTGATTATGTAGTAGCCATCTAATCAGGGTATATAACCTGTTTGCTAACACAGCTAACTTGTTTCCATCCAAATATTAATTAACACATTACCCCCTAGTGACGCATATTTTGCGTCTCTATAAAATTCACATTGTGAAACCATTGTGATAAATAGGGCATTTGCTCCTATAGGAACAATGGTTTCAAACTACAAATTTCTAAAATGTTCCTTTTCTCTAGTTAATGCTCCTTTTCGGTAGATTTATTCAAAGAGGTTGAATCTAAAAATAACCTATGACGTAATCGATTAACCACTTTAATGCGAGGTGCGAATGTACTGGCATTTGCAAACAATGTAGACCCGGATGGCTCATAGACGAACCTCTGAATTAGGGTCTGCACTGTTTGTCTATCAAGCATCTCTAGCAAATTACACGACTATCCTTACATAATGAATGGACAAACGTTGTATACGAATATCCTTACATAATGAATGTGCTAACGTTTTACACGAATATCCTTACATAATGAATGTGCTAACGTTTTACACGAATATCCTTACATAATGAATGTGCTAACGTTTTACACGAATATCCTTACATAATGAATGGACTAACGTTTTACACGAATATCCTTACATACTTAATGGACTAACGTTTTATACACGGATGGATCATTCCACTTTATAAATTCGGCATTGAAAAAGCTTAAATGCGAGACTATTGTAATAGTTTGTAGCCATTGTCTGCTTGCATCATCTAGTCGATTATTTATGATCTTGTCCAATTAGATATGCCACTGAGACGAGACAGCATTTATAGTGTGGATCTGGGCCAAGTTTTACAAAATATTGTACGACCACATTTATTGTAAATCCTTCGTGTCATTATTTGGTACATGAATATTGATCAAGGTAAACGGTTAACCCTTTCCTCCGTGAATATTCATGTAACAAATTATGACGTCATGAATATTAATTAGATTAATTTGTTATAATGGCACATAGCCACGTTTTTTTTGGAACTGGCAGAAACTGTAGAATCATATCTATATTATACCATAAGCAAATTGAGCAGACCCAGATCAGACGGCTCCTAGAGGAACCGTTTGATCTGGGTCTACTCTGTTTGCAAATGCGTGAAAAAGCTTATTTATGGCGTAAACGGTTAAGCAACCACCTGTCTCAGATCCCCAGAATTAAACATTTAAGTGGTTATTATAGAGAGGTTTTACTGTATTTTTGTACATAAAATTAAATAAATAAATAAAGACCAAACATACACCTAATGGATTTCAATGAAGACAAACCCGACATTTCTTCTTAGAAACCCGCAAGACGGTGGTCTAGTAGAACCTGTCCTAAGCGGTAATTCATTTATTGAACATGGGAGTGTTAAAAAGCAGGCGGTTGCTTAATGCAGGTCAAACTAATGTAGACAACTAATATAGGAGCTTTCTGCATTACGTATGACTTGCATTAAGCTACCACCTGCTTTACAGACCCATAAATAGACCTATATTGGATGGCCGTTTAAGATAGGCTCTACTGTATATAGTAAAACCGGTGGCTATCAATCAAAGGCTGTCTGCTCAGTGCATTTGGCGTCAAATAATACTCGCTTGTAAACAAAGTCGTCTGTTTTAAGTTCATAGTGGAATTATCCATGCATTCATTCTCTTAAAAACGTAAGTGGTGTATGAAACAGTTTGACTCGGCGTGTCATCTGGATCCAAACTGATTGTGATGGTAATCACAGATCAGTCCATTGCAACAAACCACGTTAACCATTTCCCTATTAAAAAGTTAAGTACAGTAAAACCCCTCTAATGCGACCACCAAAAAAGGGCATAATTCTGGGTGGCAGAGGCAGGTGGTAGCTTAATGCAGGGAGAAAGTTATGCAGACAGCTCCTGTAGGAGCTGTCTGCATAACTTTCATCCTGCATTAAGCAACCACCTGCTTTAAACGACGCCAGTGACTGTTTAATAAGTGGTCGCATTAGCGGGGTTTCACTGTACCTAGTTAGTAGTCTACTTTCAGTCCGAAGGACCGCTCAGCCGACTGTACATTTACTCCCCTGGTCATTGAGTCATTCGCCTACAATATTGAGCAATGCTAACATAATGGTGCAGTCATGCAGCCGCAGTACCGGCTAGTGACCCTCACATGTACCCATTTAACCCCTGGGTGGAGAGGAGGTGCGGATGGAAGACACTGAAAAGCGTCTCTGAAATTTCCGGGAGGAACCGGGATTTGAACCCCGGACCTCCGGATTGGTAGTCAAGCGCGTTACCACTATTCTATATTTATCTTTTATATATGTTTCAATACCTACTAAATATTCAAGGACAAAATAGTTGTAATGAAATATGGAAGGTGGTTCATCTGAGCCATTTTAAGACTAAAGAAACAGAGCTATCAAATTCCATTAGTAAACAGCATACCCTGATCTGACGGCTCTTATAAGAACCGTCTAATCTGGGTCTACCCTGCTTGAAAATATGTTTATGAAAGAAAGGGGTTAAGTCGATTTCCCACAAACTTGGTGATGAAAGAATAAGCATGTATTCTGTTCATGTATCCTATTGGGTAGACGTTAATTGTCATTAAGAATAGTAGCAGACGATACAAATAACGTGCTTTACCACACGAGAATTATGCAAAAATCTATTAAATCATGAAAATTCATTTTACGGAACAAGGGCACGTTTGGCAATTAAACAAACTTTAGAATCAATTCTCTGTAGTTACTTGAGCAAACAGAGTAGACCCTGATCAGACGGCTCCTACAGGAGCCGTCAGATCTGGGTCTACTCTGTTTGCAAATGTGTCAAAAGAAGCGCCTGTATGGGGTGGGCCGTCAAGTGTGTTTAACGTGATACCTAATGCGAACAGTTTGGATTCCGATGAGACGTCTAACATTCTGCGTCTGATCCAAATGACGTATTTATTCAGTAAAGGGTTTGTCGCAGACGACATACTTGAAGCAGACGACACAATCAGCCAACGTATCACAGTATAGACAAGATATCACGTCCCGTTATATATGGATTTTACGCCTTTGCAAACAGAGTAGAACCAGATCAATCAGATTGCTCCTTGTGATCAGGGTCTGCTATGTTGCTAATAAATAATACGCAGAGGCACATATAAAATGGGTTAATTAAATCATTTTCAAGAATAACTTCTTTATTTCTCAACTGAATCCTATGTTGTGACCACTCTTTAGAGACGATTCTAAAGAGTGGTCACAATATAGGGTTTGATGGAGAAATGACAATTTTAATATTTGAGAACGCATCTATATATGTTGCTCTGATACAATTCCGACTCTATAGTGACTGTCATAACGCGAACCTATATAATCCCATTTCAAACTAATTTTGCAGTGTTTATCGTATTTGACCATTTCACCTCCAATCCTTGCACACACTCCAGAATTCGCTACACAACTATTCTGATTCCCTGATTTAGAAGTACAGTTAAACCTCCCTATAACGACCACTAAATTACATCAATTATTTTGTGTTACAGGCAGGTGGACGCTTAAAGCATGGTGAAAGTAAAACAGAACGCTCATATATAGGAGCGTTCTGTTTTACTTTCACATTGCTTTAAGCAGCCACCTGCCCTAAATACCAACTAATTAGCACACTTTAGTGGCCGTTATAGAGAGGGTTTACTGTATTTTGAATCACTGATTTAGAAGTACAGTAAAACCTGTCTTAAGCGTTTACTAAATGAATAGGCCTACTTTGGTATTCATTTTAAAAAAAATAACGACGGAATGAATATTAATCATATTCATTTTTATATGAACAAAGGAAATTTTGACCATGGCAGAAACTGTAGAGCCATATCTATATTATTTCATAAGCAAACCGAGCAGACCATGATCAGACGGCCACTACAGCAGCCATCTGATCTGGGTCTACTCAGTTTGCAAAGGCGTAGAACGACGTACATGGTTCATACAAAATTCTCACACCAAAATTCAAGGACTTTTCAAGGATTTTTCAAGGTTGAATTTGTATTTTCAAGGTATTTTTTCTGAACATTTTTACAGTTAAAATTATACAAATATGACTCTTTGTGTTGAATAAACATAAAAATTATACGCTAGTTTCTTAATAAAGTAGTTTGCTACTGAACACTTTTTTCAAAACTTTCCCATCGCTTCTCCTAACGAACGCTAACGACGGACTCTGCCATTTTTTACACAATTTATGGTGACGTCGTACACAAAATTCCTCGATTGCCCTCAAACGCATTACGTACCCGCAGCAATCGCCCTGTTACGTTTATGTACTTTTGATACGCTAGAAATTGAAGGTTTCTGTTTCATTTTTTACACAGATGTGTTATAAAATTTATTTTGACAACTTACATTATATTTTAGTGATATTTAAGGTTGTTTTCCAAAATTTAAGGACTTTCAATTAAATCCAAGTACCATTTTGGCATTTTTTCAAGGTAACACTTAATTCAAGTACTTTTCAAGGTTGAAACCAAACTCAAGGACTTTTCAAGGCCTGTGGGAACCCTGGCGTATTTATGGAATAAAGGGTTAGGCGACAATTACGAAAAAGTATATTTTCTGTATTTAAGGCAGCTGTAGATTAATGCAAACAAAAGTAATACAGACAGCTCCAAAATAGTTATCTGTATTACAGTTATCCTGTCTTAACCCGTTCGGCGCCAAATTAGTATTGTCGTCTGTAATCCAAGTTTGTACAATCATTCAGTAAAATAAGGAAATGAGATAAATAAATGCAAATTTCAAAGGAATAAAGCACATATATAGAAATAGAGACGGAGATAAATAGTGAAGCTCCTGATCAGACGCCGCCTTGAAAAGGCGGCGTCTGATCTGGGACTGCACTATTTGTCGTGGTGCATTTATGCGACTACGGCGGTGAAAGGGTTAAGCAGTCATCCCCTACAAGACCCGTCTGATCTGGGTCTATTATGTTTGCAAAAGCACATAAAGGCATAGTTATGGAGTAAAGTGTTAAAGATACGAATGCACATTATTTTCGGACACTGTTTCACCATGTATCTCGTGAATATTCATTGATGAGATAATGACGTCATAAATAGTAATTAGATAAAAAAAATTAATCTAGGAATATTTGGCTATGGTAGAAAATGTAGAATTTGACCTAGAACTATAGTGTGTCATAAGCAGATCCTGGTCAGATGGTTCTGACAGAGCTCCAGATAAGATGCGTAAATTAACCCATTTGCTCCCAGTGGATTCTTCCATGTTTATATATTGGATTAGTCCTTTTTTTATCTAAGGGGTGCTTGGCCTAAATTTTCAATTTCGTTTTGTTTTATATTGAAATTACTATCAGCAAACAGTGTAGACTCTGATCAGAGTCTACACTGTTTGCCTACGTCCCATATATGGGATCGTGGGAGCAAATGGGTTAAAACATTTTCAAGTATAACTTCTATAACTGTATTTCTCCACCAAACCCTATGTTGAAATCGAGAAATGACGAGTTTAGTATTTGAGTACGCACCGTTATCTGTAACTCTGTAATCACGTAAATTATAATTTGGGTCAACTCTGTTTGTAAAGGAGTTAAAAACGTATTTAAGGAATGGCAAAAACACAATATAGATTTAGACTTGCAAAAGGTAATCTCTTTGAGCATTATTAATCGTCTCATACTTATCTAAAAGGATATTCCAGTGGGGTCATTTGAAAGGTATTTACCTGGATCATGCTGTGAGTATTGATTGACGTACACATGCTAAAAATAGAGTTGGCTTCAGACCTTTAAAATGTTCGCTTTCTTTTGACGCCTTTGTAAACAGAGTAGACCTATTGTTTTGTTTGCTTATTAGAATAATGTAGGTCTGATTCTACAGTATATGTCAAGGCCAAAAATAGCATGTGTTAATATACCAAATATACAGTTGAACTTCTTCCCGAACTTCAAGGGACCATACACATTACTTTGAGATAACCAAAGTTCGAGTTATCCGATTTCTAATCTGAATTATTTCTCAAGTTCACAGCTTAAAACAGGTCAAAGTAATGTTGAAAGCTCCTAAAGGAGCTTTCGGTATTACTTTAGACCTGCATTAAGCTGTCACGTGTGTTTCTAGATATGCGTAGGGATACATTTTATAGGAATTCTGTATTGTAAATTTTGGAAGGACCGAATTTTTAGTTCGAGATATCTCGAAGTTCGAGTTATCCGAGTTCGACATCACGAAGTTCAACTGCATACATTATGTCATTACAGAGGGCTGTGTAAGATGCATGGATTAAAATCTTTTTTAAGAATATCTCATTTTTCCTTTCTCAAATACGAATATCTCTGCCATTTCTCCACCAAACCCTTCATTGGTACGACCACTGTTTCTAAAGAATAGTCATAGCATGGGGTTTGGTGAAGTAGTTTAGCATTTGAATACGTACCTTTATCTACAGTTCTGTCATTATTTCTTACATGAATATTCATGAGGTAAAGATTAGAGGAAGATCAACATACCATTAACATCAATCATTATATGCCCATTTGCGATGAGTATACAACAATATAATCAATGCGTAGAGAATGTCAGTACATTCCATACCTGTTCGCCTTATAAACACTTCAAACCACTTGGACTTTTGAAAACGTTAGATAGTTAGGAATGCAGACTGCAAAGGACTGAAACTAACACGGAAATCGGTGTAGCTAGATATACAGTAAAAACCCTCTAGACCGGAATTCTAGTAGAGAATAATTTAGATACTTTTAGGCAGGTGGCTGCTTCATGCAGGGTGAAAGACATGCAGAAAGCTCCTCTAGGAGCTTTCTGTATGACTTTCTATGAGCTTTCTGCATGAAGTTGCCACCTGTCTCCAAGACCAATATTGTAGTTGTGTTGGTGGCTGGTAGTGGGTGGTTGTAATTGTGTTGGTGGCTGGTTGTGTGGTGGTAGTTGTGTTGGTGGCTGGTAGTGGGTGGTGGTAGTTGTGTTGGTGGTTAGTAATGGGTGGTGGTTGGTAGTGGGTGGTGGTGAGTGGTGGTGGTGGATGGGGTTGGTGGTGGTTGTTGGGTCGTGGTGGTGATGGTTCTGTGGTGTAGGCAGTGGTGATGGTGTTGATTGTTGTTGGATGGTTGTTGTTGTTGTTGTTGGTGATGATGATGATGATGATGAGTAGTGGTGATGGTAGGTGACGGTGGTATGTGGCGGTGATGGTAGTGGAGAATGTTGTTATTGGTGGTGGTGGTTGTTATTGTTATTGGTGGTGGTGGTTGTTATTGTTATTGGTGGTGGTGGTTGTTATTGTTAATGGTGGTGGTGATGGTGGTGACTGTGGTGGTAGAGGATGTAGTGGCGGTGATGGTAGTGGTGATGCTTGTTGTTGGTAGTGGTGGTGGTGGACGGTGTTGGTGTTAATACATTGTGGTGGTGGTGGATGGGTGGATTGTGGTGGTAGACTGATCTGCATTCAGTCGAAATCCCAGTTGTATGTTTTTGTGTATGTGATTGTAAATGCTGTCCACAGAAGTGGGCCTTATACGAATTGATAATAAAAGTTTGAAGTTTGAAGTTACTTGAAACAGTTGCGGGGAAAACAAGATAAAGAGAGTGGATAATCCTAGTTAATTGTACAATTGTCAGGGAAATCACGACAAACAGAGAGGTCAACCCCAGGTATGTGTACAATTGTCAGGGAAACAAGATAAAGAGAGTGGATAATAAAATGTAATTCGAATACTTTTAAAACGTTCAAATCATATATTAACTCTTAACTATTTCGCTGCCAAAGTTTGTCGTCTGCTACAATTTTCATTTTTTTTTCTACATTTTTGTTTCATTTAGTAGTCACAGTAACAAACAGTTTTGATCCTGGTGAGACGCCCGAGTTACTCGGCGTCTCATCTGGATCCAAACTGTTTGCATAAGTATTTTTACAGGTGCAACATTGGCAGCGAAAGAGTTAAGCCCTCCTTGTAATTTCAATAGCCATACAATAATATATCTATTCAATTTTATACCAGTCCATATTTTAACAAATTTTCTGCCACGTCGTCTGTAAATTTGTCGTCGGCTAAAAATTTCTGATTTTATTTTCTTCCATTTTCATTCAAGACACAATATTTGGATCATTGTGTGGCGCTGGGTTGACTAGCACAGTTCATCTGAATCCAAACGGTTCGCATAGGTAATCATTCGCGAATTGACAACGGAAGGTATAAATATACTTTCTACAAGTTTAAACATAAACGTGAGTTTAGGTATTATGATGACTTATGGATAATAATGCTCGCCTGTTTATTTATTTATTTCACTGCCAATGTAAAATCGGCAATTTTAACAAGATGACACTTCCTTAACGTGAAAAAGAGTTCATGGTCGTAAGTAATTGTCGTCTTGTCAAAATGTGTCGTCTGCTACACTGCTTAAAGTTTTTTCTTACATTTTTTTCTATGAAAATACAGACACATTGGATCCTGATGAGACATGAGATATTTTTGGTGTCTGATCAGGATCCAACATCTTTGCATAGGTAACCACGTCGATGACGTGCAAATAGTTAACCCATTACTCCCTGAATATTAATGTAAAACTTTTTTTCAATCATAATAATAAAGACTTTATTTAACGAGGCAACACATTAGGTAACAACCAATCTTCCATGAGGCCCTCAAAACATATTTACAATGAACAACAGAATCCAGCCGCAAGACATTACAACCGGTACAGACCCAGACCAGCTGCTGCATGGAATATGCAGCATCTAAAACAGGGTATGTCCCGTTTATGATTAAAGTAAACAAAACCTTAAACACCGGTGAATTGCAACCGATGTAGACCCCGATCAGGAGCCACATTCTAAATGCGGTAGCCGGTCCGGGTGTACACCGTCCGCAGTGTATCGTGGTTGGAAATCATATAGCGGAGCTCATATACAATAAGCAAAAACGATAGAGCAGACTTCATGTTTTAAGCACATTTAGAACTCCAATTGAGGTAGTGTGTTTTGAATGTAGCAACAGAATTTGCGTTTCAAATTACAGAACCAGAATAAGCTTTTCTGAAAAATTCTGTATTCGCTCTTGGAGAATATAATTGAATTTAATAATGACAACATGAATATTAATTAGATTACTTTTTAAAACACACAGGAGGTTATGGTCATGGTAGAAACTATAGACTCATATAAAGTTCGTAAGCAAACAGAGCAGGTCCGTATCAGACATGGTGCATCTTTATTACAGAATGTGAAAACGAAACATGTTTTGGCCATGGCAGAAACTGTAGAATAAGATCTAAATAATTCCATTAGCAAACAGAGCAGACCCTACAGGAGCCATCTGATCTGGATCTACTCTGTTTATAAATGCGTGAAAAGGTGTATCTATCTGGTGAAGGGTTAAACAATTAAAACGGAGTGTATTTTAGCTGTGTCTCTCTTTAACGTTAACCTGTGAATGCCGGAAACCAATATACAGTTCAACTTCGATATCTCGAACTCGGATAACTCGAACTTCGGGATAACTCGAACAAAAAGCTCAGCCCCTCCATAAAATTTACAATACAGAATTTCTCTAAAATGTATCGCTACGTATATATCTAGAAACAGTTATACAGGCCTAAAGTAATGCTGAAAGCTCCTACAGGAGCTTTCAGTATTACTTTAGACCTGTATTAAGCTATGGCCTTGAGAAATGGTTCAGGTTAGATATCGGATAACTCGAACTTCTGTTATCTTGACTTAATGTGTATGGTCCCTTGAATTTCGAGTTATCGAAGTTCAACTGTACATGTACTGGTATTTGCAAACAGTGTAGACCCAAATCAGAGAGCGCCTTGAGGTACATTCTAGTCTGTGCATGCCCTGTTTGTCATTCAAAATCCTCTCGCAAATTTAAGCATTTCACGCGGAATTGGCTCTACATAGTTAAACATTCCACTCTGAATATACAGCATTCAAAAGGGTAAACATTAAAAACAAGAGGGTCAGAATGGCCCTGAAGCGCTCACAAGACAATCAGGGGAAATTTTCCAAAGTTTTCACTATATATTTCTATAGAAAACTAACCGGCCCTGGGGCGGGGCCAATTTTGACCCAAGGGGCAAAATTTACATAACTCTTGTAAAGGACCTGAACATGATGCTATGTGCCAATATTGAAAGCCGAGACCCGTCCAGTTTCAGAGGAGAAGCTTTTCAAAGTTTTCACTATATGTTTCTATCCTTGGGGCGGGGCCAATTTTGACCCCAGTGGCATAATTCATATAACTCTTGTAGAGGACCTGAACACAATGCTATGTGCCAAATATGAAAGCTGAGAACCTTCCAGTTTCAGGAGAAGATTTTCAAAGTTTTCACTATATGTTCCTATAGAAAACAATATACATGTACCCCTGGTGCGGGACCAATTTTGATCCAAGGGACATAATTTATAAAACTGTTGTAGAGGACCTACAGATGATGCTATGTGCCAAAGTTGAAAGCTGAGAACCCTGTAGATTCAGAGGAGAAGATTTTTAAAGGTTCAAATTGTTGACGACGGACGACGCACGCCGACGGACGACGGACATCAGGCGATCACAAAAGCTCACCGTGAGCACTTTGAGCTCTGGTGAGCTAAAAATAAAAACAGTAACCAAAAAGTGGTGACCTTCCCTCGGGTCGTACATTAATACGGCGTTACGCGATATCATTGTAAACACAACTTAATAGAACCTAATGGAAATATGACAGAATATATATCTCATGATCATGCAGCGTGACGGTTGACATATTCAAAGACAAACAATGGGTAAACCCTGAATAGCGATATAAAAATAATGGCATAATAAACCCTTCTCTTGCTGAATTTTAAAATACATTTCTCCTTTACCCATGCCCTGTTGTATATTTACATATACATGTATCTTCACTGTGTACAAGTATTTCTCTGTGCAATCACTGCTGTGGAGTGCACTGGTTGCACAATCAACTTGTAAATAGTGCATACTCTGATGAGACAGCTCCCGCAGGAGCTGTCTCATCTGGGTCTTCACTATTTACAGGTAGGTATATTGACGTGAATAGCAAGCGAAGGGTTAATAGCTGAAGAACATAGGATATTTTGGATATGGCATAAATACATAGACGTCGAAACTCGAAAGTACTCTATATCAGGTAAAGGGATAACCCCTTATTATGCTAAAAGAGACGTGACTCACGTTTGAAATAAGACACGACCAAGGCAGACACCGAAAAACGCGGTGTCTCATCGGGTTCAAAACTATTTGAAAGATTCAAAGTTGTTAAAAATACCTCAGATCAGATTTTAAACAGAAGTCTGAGTTAATAACGGACTGTAAATACAGTGGTGCCTGTCTTAAGCAGTCATCAAAATGAGGTCTAAGTATGGGTCTGTATGGCCGGTGTTAGCTTAATGCAGGTCAGAAGAAATGCAAAAAGCTCTTAAAGGAGCTTCTGTATTACTTTTGCCCTGCATTTAGCAACAATGAAATTTCTAAGCCTCTCGTGTTCAATAAATGAATGGTCGCTAAACCCTTCACTTGCTATTCACGTCAATATACCTACCTGTAAATAGTGAAGACCTGTAGGAGCTGTCTCATCAGGGTCTGCACTATTTACAAGATGGTTGAGCAACCAATACACTCCACAGCAGTGATTGCACAGCGAGATACTTGTACACAGTGAAGATATATGTAATTATACAACAGGGCATGGGTAAAGAAGGAGAAATGTGTTTTAAAATTCAGCAAGAGAAGGGTTAAGACATGTTCTACTGTAGAGTTAAACACCTTTGTAAGGCGACCACTTTATGAACAAACACTGGTGTCTTTAAAAACAGGTAGTTGATTAATGCAGGATGAAAGTCATGCAGAAAGCTCCTGTTAGAGCTTTCAGCACAACTTTTGTTCTGCATTAAGCTACAATCTGCCTTAAAGACCCAGAAATATACAGCCTTTTGGAGGTCGCTTTAGAGGGGGTTATAGAATAATATACATGTAGATTATTCGACAGGGATTTTGAGGGGCCAATAAATTACATTAAAGATTCAATATGAACCATTTCAATAACTAAATTCTTACCTTTGATGTGAATGGCGAGACAAAATAGATTCTCAAATTAAGGCTTGGAGCCTAACGTTCCACCGTCATAAGTTGAGTGCTAACTTAAGACTTGATCTCATGAAGAACTGTGAACCGTTTTCTTACTATTTCTCCATTTGAAAGGTCCTTTAATGAGATTGAAACTCCGGAGAATATAACCACTTCACACGGCGAGTAACTTGTTTTGAATCTTTATAAATATGTGCTCCTGTTGTTTTGCGGGAAGGGTATAAGATAAGTTTTATCAGTGTGCTTAAGTAAATACACTGAAATTGTCGTGGTGAGATTTCACACAATACTCATATTGTACATATATATATATATAGATATAGATCAATGCGAACAGATTCAAAGATATCCGAATGAATACCGAGAACAGGAAGTAAAATGACCCGAACCTCGGATTTGTTCTTTTGTCACTGATTTTTACCCTTATATTGCCGGAAAAAATATTCCTGACAAAACCTTGACCTGCGGTAATGACTCGTTTAACCCTATCCTTGTTGAATATTCATATCAGAAATAATGACGTAATAATCAACTGATTTTTTTAATAATGGCATAGACACACGTGCTTGTTTTTGGTATTGGTAGATACTGTAGAGTAAGATCAATTATAATTTCACAAACAAACAGAGCAGAACCTGATCAGACGGCTCCTATAGGAGCCGTCTGATCTGGGTCTACTCTGTTTGCAAAGGCACGGAAAAGCTTAACAGGATTACGTTTAACTCTTTCGTTGCCAAATATTGTCGTCTGCAAAAAAAATATCGTCTGCTACAATTTTGGTTTGTTTAATGTTCTCTCATTTTCTTTCACAAACTTTATAACGGTAACATATAGTTTGAGATCCTGATGAGACGCCGAGTTACTCGGCATATCATCTGGATCCAAACTGTTTTCATAATCAAATATGCGACAATGGCAGCGAAAAAGGCATGGTCACATTAAACTACATACTTAACTTTAAATTGTTAGTATATAACGAGTATATTGTATTTGCAAAGAATGAGGAAAACGAGACCCGATGACCTCTGCACGATCCCGGTAAATATGTGAATAGGGCCTGTTCTATAATACAGTACCCCTCCCCCTCTAAACTGGTATTCTAGTAGAGAAGACTTTAAATACGTTTAGGCAGATGACTGCTTAATGCAGGGTGAAAGTCATGCAGAAAGCTCCTAGAGGAACTTTCTGCACGACCTTCACCCTGCATCAAGCTGCCACCTGTCTCCAAGACCGATATAACTTATTGGAACGCCAGGTTCAGAGGGGTTTTACTGTACATGCGAATGCTTTAATTTTCTCTGATCAGGGTCTGGACTGTTTGCCGAACCCAACGATGTCAATGGTTTATACCATACAGCAAATAGTTTGTTTGCTGTGCTCCCCTCAACATGAACAATGGACGGGTTCCAAAATAAGATTTGGACGGGTTTCGAGTTTCTTGGAATAATGTGGGAATAATGGGTTAATACTTCCGCATACCTGTTTGACATCCTCATTGTGCCTATCAACTCATTGTGCCTATAAAAAGGAATGAAAGATTTGTTTGCCGACGACAAGCAGGCGATGCGTTTTAACTTACCCCCCCCCCCTCATATAAACGCCCTTTCACACATTTGCAAATAGAGTAGATCCAGATCAGACGGCCCTATAGGAGCCGTCTGATTAGGACCTATTCTGCTTGCGTTTTGATATGATATAGATCTGATTCTACAGTTTTTGTCAAAGCAAAATGTTTCATTGAACAATTTACATTATAACAGTTCATATAACAAACATTCACCATGCCATTTTTCCTTCATACAGTAAAACCTCTCTATAACGGCCGCTTAATTGTGTTAATAAGTTGATATTTAGGACAGATGTAGCCACCCGCCTTTTACACAAAATACTTGATGTAAATCAGTGGCTTTTAGAGAGGTTTTACTGTATATATTTAGCAGGGAAATGGCTAATCTCTATCGTACCTAGTAATTAGCTGGCATTAGTACCTAGTAATTAGCTGGCATTAGCAAACAGTTTAAATCCAGATCAGACGCAGAATAACTAAACGTCTTGTCAAGATCCGATATATCCGATTCACATATGATAGTATCTCAAAAGGCTGAACGAACCGGAAGTAAAATTGTAACAGCTTAGGGTTTGAGTAAACCTTTATTTGTATAGCAGGATAAGGGATCTGGTAAAATTACACATACAGCATTCTCACTAATAAACGACCCAACTCTAATAAACGCCCCCTCACTTCTGTGTGTGGGTGTGCAATAAACGCCCCTCACTTCTATGTGTGTGTGTGTGTAATAAACGCCCATCACTTCTGTGTGTGTGTGTATGTGTGTGTGTGTGTAATAAACGCCCCTCACTTCTATGTGCGTGGGTGTGTAATAAACGCCCCTCATTTCTGTGTGTGTGTGGGTGTGTAATAAACGCCCCTCAATGCTATGTGTGTGGGTGTGTAATAAACGCCCCTCACTTCTGTGTGTGTGGGTGTGTAATAAACGCCCCTCACTTCTGTGTGTGGGTGTGTAATAAACGCCCTTCACTTCTGTGTGTAATAAACGTCCCCCACTTCTGTGTGTGGGTGTGTAATAAACGCCCCTCACTTCTGCGCGTGGATGAGTAATATACGCCCCTCACTTCTGTGTGTGGATAGGTGGGTGGTGGACGATCAATAAAATAACTTACATCTTATATAATAACCATTAAATAAAGAAAAAAGTTTGTTTCATTCTGCATTAATTTAAGCATGAATCTCCTTTTTAACTGCAACGCCCCTAGGGGCCTTTATTATAGTACGGTAAGTTAAGACGCCTTGGTCTGTGTGGAACCAGTTAACCGTCGTTTGTAAATAGCGTAGACCCAGATTATAGGGCTCCTGGACGAGTCCTACTATCAACAGAGTCTGCATTGTTTGTCACTCAAAATGTTCTTATATAATTAAGATTTACCTATTGTCATACTGAATGGATTTCGCACTTAACCCATTCCCTCATATTGACGACTTTTGACGACTCTGTAGAAGTCACTTTGTGAAACCATTGTGATAAATAGAGCATTTGCTCCTATAGGCGTTTTCCTTCTTTACCTATGTATTCGGCAAATCACTTCAGCGTTTTAGTCCGAGCTGACTAGAGTACGACAAAGGCCGGGGCGAAGTTGGAACATCGAACCACGCATCAAGCACCAAGCACCAAGCAAGTAGCACAATGAATATGAAACACATCATTTGACGTTATAATAATAAATAAGTTTACAGAAGGTCGAATGTAGGATCGAGGAGGAAACTTCAAAGAAAGAAGATTTCTAGCACATCGTGACATGCAATAATCATTTAGCATAATGCATTTAACATGAAGCAAATTGAAATGCCACAAAGCATGATGCAATTTTGGCGTTTATCGTCCTCCATAGTCGACCATAAAACTGAAGGGGTGTGATATAAACGTATGTAAGTGTGATATTGACGTACGTTGGGAATCATAACCGGGTTGAAGTGTTTTAGGACAAACATGTACAGAATACCATCGAGATATCAAATCTGATCGTCAGCATGTACGTGATATGTATTATCTTTTGACGCATCGCGATTGAACTACAGTAAACCCTCTCCTAACCCATTCCCGCAAAGGCTATTTTTAGATCCAACCATAAATCTACCGAAAAGGGGCATTTACTACTGAAAAGGATTTTTTTAGAATTGTGTAGTGTTGAAACCATTGTGATAAATAGAGCATTTGCTCCTATGGAGCAAATGCTCTATTTATTATCACAATGGTTTCACAAAGTGACCTTTACAGAAGGTCAAAAGGTGTCAATATGCGGGAATGGGTTAAACGGGTGTGAAAATAAGGTAAACCCGTTACTCCATAAATAGTCATGTAAGAAATAAATATATCACTAATATTAAGTAGTGTTTATTTTTTTATATAATGACACATGAAAACATGAATTTTGGGTCATTGCAAAAACTGTAGAATCATATATCTATATTAAGTCATAAGCAAACAGAGCAGACCCTGATCAGACGGCTACTATAGGAGTCGTCTGATCTGGATCTACTATGCTTGCAAAGGCGTAGAAATGCGTATTTATGGAGTTAAGGAATGCATTACCTCAAAGGCTATTTTTAGATACAACCTCTTTGAATAAATCTGCCGAAAAGGAACATTAACTAGTCTTAAATAGTCTTATTATTATTCACGATGTGATTATTTTTTAAAGTAAACGGTTAACTTAAAGTACAGTAACACGTGTATTAATTAATTCGGCGCCAAATTTCTAATTGTCGTCTGCAATCCAAGTTGGTAAAATAAGGAAATGAGATAAATGAATGCAAATTTCAAAGGAATAAAGAACAGGTATAGAAATAGAGATTGAGACAAAAAGTGAAGTCACTTCACTTTTTGTCTCAATCTCTATTTCCATACCTGTTCTTTTTAGTCCCTGATCAGGCGTCTGATCTGGGACTGCACTATTTGTCGTGGTGCATTATTGAGACATTGGCGGTGAAAGGGTTAAGAGACTGCTTAAAACAAGCCCACCTCTTGCTTTTTTAACCCTTTCTCTCATGAATATTGTTGCAAGAAATAATGATATCGTGAATGTGAATTAGATAATTAAACGGCATACATGTATGAACTCAGACATAAACTGCACAATCAGTTCTCTATTTCTCAATAAGCAAACAAAGTAATCTCCTCTATATTCGGTGACAACGGGCCTCTAAATGCATCAACATGCGTCCAATGGTGTGAAAAATGTGTCAACATGCGTAAAAATAAATAAATGTCAAAATGCGTTTAAAAAAGGTGTTAAAATGCGCCGATTGTGTCAAAGGGTGTCAAAAGTCGCCAAAGAGGGTCAAAGGTCGCCAAAAGGCGTCTCTATATGTTAAACGGTAAAGCAGGTGGTAGTACAGTACAGGTCACAGGTCATGCTTCAAAGGCAGTAACAACTTCTTATGCAAGACTCTATACTTAAGACTATATTTAAACCTTTCCATGTTCTATGTTATTCCAAATTCCAATACCTACTAAATATTCAAAGACAAAATAGGAATAATGAAATATGGAAAGTGGAACATTATAGCCATTTTCGAAAGTAAAGAAACAGAACAGACACTGATCAGACGGCTCCTGTAGGAGCCGTCTGATCTGGGTCTACTCTGTTCACAAATGCGTGAAAAGGCGTTTATATGAAGGAAGGGTTATACCTGGCCTTAATAGAACTGTATTCCCACGCATTGGCGAACAGAGTAGACCCACATCAAGGTATGCACTATTTTGCTAATGGAATAATATATAGAGCTAATTCTACAGTTTCTGGTGAGGTTAAATAAAAAACGGGTTCCTAAACCTTATTAAATTCAATTCAAAAATATTCGTGATGTCATCATTTCTTTCATGAATGTTCAACAGGAAATGCTTTAAACCATTCCCTCAGATTGACGACTTTTGACTAGATATAAAAGTCACATTGTGAAACCATTGTGATAAATAGAGCATTTGCTCCTATTGGAGCAAATGCTCTATTTATCACAATGGTTTCAAACTACAAAATTCTAAAATTGTCCTTTTCTCTAGTTAATACTCCTTTTCGGTAGATTTATTCAAAGAGGTTGTATCTAAAAATAGCCTATGAGGTAATGGGTTTACCAATCAATGACTGCCTAAGAATGTTAGGTACGTTCTTCACATATTTCAAAATCTCGTTATGACCGTCAAGCAGTTTGGATGATGTTGTCACACCGAGCTACTCGACATCTTGAGTGGATCAAAAATATATACAAAATAAAACTCATCTAAACCGGATTTCTTGTACATAAGATTTTAGACACTTTTTGGCTGGGCCATGGCTGCTTAATGCAGGATTAAAGTCATGCAGAAAGCTCCTAGAGGAACTTTCTGCCTGACTTTCACCAAGCATTAACCCATTCCCTCATAGGCTATTTTTAGATCCTACCTCTTTGAATAAATCTACCGAAAAGGAGCATTAACTAGAGAAAAGGAAAATTTCAGAATTGTGTAGTTTTGAAACCATCTAACGTCCGGTATAGAGGGGGGTTATTGTAATAACAAGCTCACCCATAGAATCTAGCTCTAGTTACAATAGTTTTCAAAATGTCCTTGGCCACAGGTGTTTGGCACTCGAAAGTTCTACACTGCGTGTAACTGTAGTTAGTCAGCGTAGTTAAAGTTGAGAGTGTCAAATACCTGTGCGCCTTCTACTTTACAAAAATATAAACTTCAATTCAAATTACTGAGATTTTAAGCAGTTAAATGTGATTCAACCATTTTCCATCGTAAATATTTATGCATCGATGTATCATTTGATGTATCGTTAGTTGATTAACTGATTTTGTAATGTTATATTAACATGTGATTGTTTTGACCGCGAAAAAAATTAGAATGATTTCCAAAAACTTCACTAACTAAACAAAGCATATCCTGACCAGACGACTCCTGCAGGCACCGTCTGATCTGGGTCTACCCTGTTTGCAAATGTGCTAAAAGAGCGTGTCTCTATTAAAAAGGGTTAATTACATGTATGTCCTTCATATATACATACACTTTTCACGCATTTCCAAACAGAGTAGACCCAGATCAGACGGCTCCTATTCACGCATTTTCAAACAGAGTAGATCCAGATCAAACGGCTCCTATAGGATCAAACGGCTCCTATAGGAGCCGTCTGATCTGGGTATACTCTGTTTGCTTATACCATGATATATAGATCTGATTCTACATTTTAGTCAGAGCAAAATCTTCCCTTGGAAAGATTAAATTATAACTAGTGCACCGCAAGCGGGTACCAACGCTCGTCTGTCGTCATTGTCAAGATGAACATGCATACCAAAAATGAAGCTTGTAAATGAAAAATTTAAGAAGTTATAGTTCAATGTTAAGATTTCGGACGACAACGACAACGACGACGACGACGCGGACGCCGGAGTTACGGCAATAGCTCGTGATTTCTTCGAAACAGACGAGCTAAAAATCAAGCAAATAAATATTCATGATGTCTTTCTTTCGTACATGAATATTGAACAGGGAAAGGGTTAAGACAAATGCCTTCGCCGCAGGCTACTGTCTACTGATACATGCCGGTACAATACAATGAATGCGTCGTATGTCGACAGCTCATTATGTTATATTTACACCGCACGTGACAGATCGATAACGAGTGATCAACTCCAGACAGGGTCGTGCGCCTGTAATTAGAAAAGTTGCAACTGAAATCTATACATTTACAAACTGTACAAAGTCCAGTAAAACCCATCTAAGCCGGAATTCTGAATTAAAGAAGAATTTAGATACCTTTTAGGCAGGTGACTTTTAAGGCAGGCCATGCAGAAAGCTCCTAGAGGAGCAAGAAATAATAACGTCATGAATATTAAAAAGATTATTTTTTATAATGGCGTATGAACACCTGCCATTTACCTCAGACAGAAGCTGTAGAATCAGATCTATATTACATCATAAGCAAACAGAGCAGACCCTGATCAGACGGCTCCTATAGGAGCCGTCTAATCTGGGTCTACTCTGTTTGAAGATGCGTCAAAATGCGCTTACATAAGGGAAAGGGTTGAGCTGCCACCTGTCGCCAAGACAGAATTTTATACTAAACTGGGCGTGGTTTTACTGTATAACATTTGGGACATTAAACGTTAAGTATAACATTGGAGATATAAAACATGGTCACTCAAAGCAAAGCCGTTTTAACCCTTTACCCTAGAGGCGCCTTTTTACGCCTTTGCAAACATAGTGACTACTACTGTAGACCTAGATCAGACGACTAATGCAGATGATGCTTTAACCCGTTCCCTCATATTGACGCTTTTTGACGCCTCTGTAAAATCACCGTTTGAAACCATTGTGATAAATAGAGCATTTGCTCCTATAGTAAGGTAAAGTACCTAGTTATAGTCTACTTTCAGTCCGAATGACCGCTCAGTCGACTATACATTTACTCCCCTGATCATTGAGTCATTCGCCTACAATATTGAGCACTGCTAACATATGGCGCAATCATGCAGCCGCAGTACCGGCGAGTGACCCTCACAGGTATCCATTTAACCCCTGGGTCGAGAGGAGGTGCGGGACACTGAAAGGCATCTCTGAAATTTCCGGGAGGGACCGGTATTTGAACCCCGGACCTCCGGACTGGTAGTCAAGCGCGTTACCACTAGACCACCACACACCACAAAATAGGAGCAAACTATAGGAGCAAATGCTCTATTTATCACAATGGTTTCAAAACTACACGATCCTAAAAGTTTCCTTATCTCTAGTAAATGCCCCTTTTCGATATCTAGAATCATTCAAAGAGACTGGGTCTAAAATAGCCTATGGGGTAATGGCTTGTTCTGTTTGCTTAAGGAATACTTTAGATTTGATTCTACAGTTTCTGCATTAGCCAAACCTTTCTGTACCCATATGTCAATATAAAACGTCATCTCATTAACCACTTGCTCAATAAATATAAATGTAAGAAAGAATGACGTCATGATACTACGTATTAGATTAATTGTTATAACATTACTACGGACACAGAAAATTTTGTCCATTGCAGAAACTGCAGCACCATGAGCAAACAGAGCAGACCCTGATCAGACGGCTCCTGGTCTGGGTCTGCTGCATTTGCTTATGGACTTATAGAATATGATTCTGAATTTTTAACCGGGGCCAAAAGTTTTCTTGCTCAAATGTCATATTTAATATCAAGCTAATTAATGTTTACATATTATTTTTACATGAATATTCATGAAAAAATGTTAAAAACCTATATCTACTCAATATACATCATCACTCAAGGTGACAGTGTTATGTAATAAGACAATGTCAGACAGTGTGACGTCATAATCACCTATCACATTACCATTGTGATTCTTTGTGGTTTATCCCTTTGCCTGTTCTATGTAATTCAAAATTTCAATACCATCATGGACAAAATAGTTATAATGAAATACGGAAGGTGAAACATTATAGCCATTTTAGAAACTAAAGAAACAGATCTATCAACTTCCTTTAGCAAACAAAGCGTACCTTGATCAGACGTGTAGGAGCCGTCTGATCTGGATCTTCTCTGTTTGCGTATCAGTGAAAATACGTTTAAATACACTGAAATTTGCAAACAATAAAGACCTAGGTCAGAGGGCTCCTTGAGGAACATCCAATCAGTAACTAAACTGTTGGTCACGTGGGTTTTATCTGTAGCAGAGGTCCCTTGTAATTTAGAAAATAACATATGGTATTTAACCCTTTCCTCCACAGGCTATTTTTAGACCAAACCTCTTTGAATGAATCTACCCAAAAGGAGCATCAACTAGAGAAAAGTATTTTTTTTTTAGAATTTTGTAGTTTGAAACCATTGTGATAAATATATAGGAGCAAATGCTCTATTTATCACAATGGTTTTAATAGGTTTTTTTACAGAGGCGTAGAAATGTGTATTTATGGAGGAAAGCGTTAACCTTTAGCATGATAAGCGCGACCTGACTGAATTTGCATTTGTAAACAGCTTGGATCCAAATGAGATGCCGTGTAGCTCGGTGTCAAATCAGGATACAATATGTTTGACACCCGGTCAATAGTTCCACAGAACACTTGAACAAATTTAGTACTAAATAAACTTTGCCAAAGATCGGGGTTTAACCCTTTCCTCCATAAATACGCCCTTCAACGCCTCTGTAAAAGTCACTTTATGAAACCATTGTGACAAATAGAGCATTTGCTCCTATAGGAGCAAATGCTCTATTTATCACAATGGTTTCAAATTACAAAATTCTAAAAGTTTCCTTTTCTCTAGTTAGTGCTCCTTTTCGGTAGATTTATTCAAAGAGGTTGGGTATAAATTAGCATATGGAGGAAAGGTTTAAACCATTACCTGATTAATAAACATGTGAAAATTAATGACTTTGAATATCGATTAGTTGGCTTTATATAATGACATATGCGCACATAAAGTTTTTTTTGCCATGGCAGAAACTGTAAACCAAAATCTATAGTATTTTATCAGCAGAGCAGACTCATTAGAAAACTCCAACGGGAGCCGTCTGATCTGGATCTACTGTGCTTTTTAAAGGCGTCAAACGGTGTGTATATATCAGTTGAATGGTTAAAGAAACATCTGTTGTTGTTTTTCAACAGCAGCACAAAGGTTAAATGGTGACGAAATATCCCACATGTTCAAGGTAAGACAACTGTTTCCGATCGGTTGACAGTGTTCGATCAGCCAAAATTTGACGTGCTGTCGTGACAAAAGGTACGGAGATGTGAACAGAGGACACTTTCAAACATGTTTCGTGGATTATATACTGGCTTACTACTTGTATCATATATTTGCATTGTCGGTAAGTATATAATAACAACATACATATTTACATATTAAATAAAGCATGCATTTAATTCGGAAATATTTGAAATTATTGTAAATATTTTCAAGCCTGAAATGAAATACGTGTAGTAAAATATATTAGTTATGTAGCGTTTTATTAGATAACGAGTAATTCTTGAACCATTTGTCTCAAAGAGACACCTTTTCACCATTCTACAAACAGGGTAGACCAAGATCAGACGGCTCTTGCAGTAGCCGTCTGATCAGGGTCTGTTCTGTTTGCTTATGAAGCAATATAGATTTGATTCTACAGTCCCTGCCAAAAAATTGCGCTTACATAAGGGTAAGGTTTAAAATATAAAATATAAACCCTCTAAAGTGGAAAGTTAATAAGAAATAGTATAATGTATAATACATGTAGTATGATGTCTTTTTAGGCAGGTGGCTGCTTAACCCTTCCCCCTATGTACGCGTATTTCACCCATCTGCAAACAGAGAAGACCAAGATCAGACGGCTCCTATAGGAGCCGTCTGATCAGGGTCTGCTCTGTTTGCTTATGGAGTAATATATATGTAGATCTGATTCTACAGCTTCTGCCTGAGCCAAAAATGCCCTGTGTTCATCCGCCATTATAAAAAATAATCTAATTAATATTCATGACATGGATTTACAACAGGGAAAGGGTTAATGCAGGGCGAACGTTATGCAGGAAGTCCCTATGCATTATGCTGCCACCTGTGTAACATATCGGCATTGATACTAATTGTTGACCCTTTCCTTCATATAAACACATTACAGGAGCCATCTGATCAGGGTCTGCTCTGCTTGCACATGGTATAATATAGATCTGATTATACAGTTTCTGTTTGGGCAAAAATGTTTTGAGTAGAAAATTATCTATTTAATATTAATGACGTCATTATTTCTTACATGAATATTCATCAGGTAAAGGGTTAACGTCATGTTTAAAGTGGATTTACCTGTATCTTTTTTTGTTTCAATTTGATAGTCTCCGAAGTCAAGCAAGAGTGCGTCACCAGTCCTTGGGGCCATGGTGACAACGACCCTGGGGAATTCAGAGAGCCCGACGAGATGGGGAGGTCGATGCATGGCTACATGGCAACAGGGACACTCACTTGTTCCTATGGTAACGGTGGAAGTATATTAGTGAAGAGGGTTACCTATGGACTCAGTATGTATCCTGGGCGGTGCCATGGTGGTGGATTCTGCGGAGAAGAGTCCGATGCCGGTACGGAAATAGCAACCAGGTGTGACGGCCAGGGGTCCTGCACCGTGGACCTGAGAAATCCCGCTTACCTGAAGTGTGGTCAGATGAGTAACTACATGCTAGTTGAGTACGAGTGCATTGATAGTAAGTAGTCCATGACACAGTCACCCGTTCTACGAATGATCGTACGGCAGAACTTATCGTACGTTATAACATGTGACGTTCGGAATTCGACAGACATTATCGTTTGTTCTCAAATGCAACAACCGCAACTCGACAGAAATTATCGTTTGTTCTCAAATGCAACAACCACAACTCGACAGAAATTATCGTTTGTTCTATTTACCTCATGAATAGTCATCTAAGAATAATGACATCATCTATTTGATTATTTTTATAATGGAAACTGAACACAGGTTTTTTTTGCAATAACAGAAAGTGTTGAATCAAATCTAATAATTCCATTAATATACAGAGTAGACTCGGGTCATACTGTCTCTACAAGAATCGTCCGGTCTTAGTTCGATCTGTTAACAAAGGCATTAAAAGGCGTATATATTGGGTAAAGAGTTAAAAAGGCGTATATATTGGGTAAAGAGTTAAAAAGACGTATATATTGGGTAGACTTAAAAAGGCGTATACATTGGGTAAAATTTTGGGTAAAGAGTTAAAAAGGCGTATATATTGGTAAAGAGTTAAAAAGGCGTATATATTGGGTAAAGAGTTAAAAAGGCGTATATATTGGGTAAAGAGTTAAAAAGACGTATATACTGAAGAGTTAAAAAGACGTATATATTGGGTAAAGAGTTAAAAAGACGTATGTATTGGGTAAAGAGTTAAAAAGACGTATATATTGGGTAAAGAGTTAAAAAGGCGTATATATTGGGTAAATAGTTAAAAGGGGTATATATTGGGTAAAGAGTTAAAAAGACGTACATTGGGTAAAGAGTTGAATAGTTGATTACTTCATATATTGTCATATATTTTACAGCATGGGCAACCTATGACTTGTGTAAAAATGTGAGCACGGAGGCGCGTGACCCGTTCGTGTACATTACTTCCCCGGGCTACCTGGATTCTCGTGCTCCACGCCCTTCACGCGGCACGAAAATGTGCGAGTGCATCATACGGTCTCGGGACCGTGCAGACATTTACCTGGACTATCTGGAAACAAAACTGTCCAGGTAAGATAGTTTAACACTGCAGATATTTGTACCTAGACTGTCTGGAAACAAAACTGTCCAGGTAAAATAGTTTAACACTGCAGATAATTGTACCTAGACTGTCTGGAAACAAAACTGTCCAGGTAAGACAGTATAACACTGCAAATATTTGTACCTAGACTGTCTGGAAACAAAACTATCCAGGTAAGATAGCAAGATTGTGCACATTTGTACCTAGACTATCTGGAAACAAAATTGTCCACGTAAGATAGTATGACACTGCATATATTTGTACCTAGACTATCTGGAAACAAAACTGTCCACGTAAGATAGTATAACACTGCAAATATTTGTACCTAGACTATCTGGAAACAAACCAGTCCAGGTAAAATAGCAAGACTGTGCATATTTATACCTAGAGTGTCTGGGAACAAAACTGTCCAGGTAAGATAGCGAGACTGTGCACATTTGTACATAGACTGTCTGGAAACAAGACTGTCCAGGTAAGATAGAAAATATGTGCACATTTGTATCTAGACTACCTGGAGACAAAACTGTTCAAGTAAGCTAGCAGGAATGTACATATTTGTACATAGACTGTCTGGAAACATATATACCCTAAGACAGCAATACCTTGCAGGCTGTCTCTTTACCACTGGAAACAAACTTGCCCAGGTAAGACAGTAAGGTTGTGCAAATCTTTACCTAGATTGTTTCGATCAAAACTGTCCTAGGAAAACAGCACACCCTTGCGGACTGTACCTAGACTATCTCGAAATAAACATGTCCAGGTAAGGTAGCGAGGTTATGCATTTGCACATAGACTGTCTGGTAAAATATACTGTCCTTGGAAGTTAACAAGACCATTGTATTCTGTACCTAGATCAATTGTATCAACTCTCTTCTAGAATTCCGGTTTAGAAAGTTTTTATTGTACAGTAAAACCTCTCTATAACGACCACTAAATTGTGTTAATTAGTTGGTATTTAGAGCAGGTGGCTGATTAAAGTAAGGTGAAAGTTAAAACAGAACTCTCCTATAGGAGCGTTCTGTTTTACTTTCACCTTGCTTTAAACAGCCACCTGCCTTTAACACAAAATAACTGATGTTATTTAGTGGTCGTTATAGAGAGGTTTTTATTGTACTGTGTTTTCTGCTTGTAGCGACGGTCAAACCTGTCCTTACGAGTACGTCCTTCTTCAAAACAAGAAGAACATGACCCAGTCTACTATTGACAATGAGGTGGAGGTGTGTGGCTCCCGTCGGATTGCAGGACGCTGGTATACAGGCACGGTGCGGATCATCATGGCATCTGGAGGGTCCATGCAAAAACGTGGCCTTCTCGCTAAAATCACTGGTATGAATAAACTTTTTAATATTGGTATAAGATTGGCTAAAATCTCGCCATAAAGGCAACTGTTGCCATGTCATCGGTAGAATTGTTGTGTTTCTAGAGGTGATTCTTTACAATTGTGATGTGAAATACGGCGGCACAAGGCTGACCCAGTTTTCAGTATTGCTCTGTTGTATTTACAGACGTGTAATTGTCTGTGTAAATCAGTTTTCATGTAAAGCGATGCTGTTTTTAAAACTTTTCTCTCGGCTACAGATATTTCCAGATAAATATAAGCACAGTAGAACCAGTCTGAAGCGACTCTCAAAGGAGGTGTAACTATAAACCTATAAGGCAGGTGGTAGCTTAATGCAGGTTAACGGTAATGCAGAAGGTCGTATATGAGCTTTCTGTCTTACTTTTGCCCTGCATTAAGCAACCACCTGCTTTTTAAAAAACCCATGTTCAATAAATTAATGGTCGATTAAGACAGGTTCTACTGTAAGGACTAATAACCTTACATTGCATATTTCTTTTTCTGTGCATTTTTATGGCAACTAGTGGCATGACATGCGTTCGGAGTTGTCATGCTGATGTTGTAATTTACAGTTGAATAGAAAAACAGATTTTTATTTTTTTATTATCATCTCAATTATCACCCATGTTTCCAAGGGGGTCAGTCCGTCCATCCGTCTGTCTGTCCACCCGCTCGTCGGCAATTGCTTTAAACGAAATCTCCTCTGAAACCGCGTGGTAGAATGTAACCAAACTTCAGATACATGATCTTGGTAGGAAGCTCTATCAGAATTGCTGAAAGAATCCCGATCCATGAAGAACTCTAGTTGCCATGGCAACACAAAGACACATAAATCTTCTCCAAACCCAGGGGTCAGATTCGAATGGTACTTGATAGAAGTAGTCCTCTGATAAACATGTGCCAACATTTTTAAAATGATGTTGATATCTCAAAAAACATGACTACCAGGGGCGGGGCTACTCTTCCGCCAGTCTTTCAACGATCTCAGCACTTTGATTTGAAATGACAAGTGAACACAGAAAAGTTTAGCCGTGGCAGAAACTGTATGATCAGACCTATAGTATTCAAAAAAGGAAAGTTTGGCTATGTCAAAAACTGTAGAATCAGATCTGTAGTAATCCATATGCAAACAAAGCAGACAACACAGAAGCCGAATGGTCTGTGTCTACTCTGTTTGCAAAGGTGTTAAAATGCTAGGTCCGATACAAAGTATTACAAATCTAACTCCAAACATAGTTATGCTAGTATTTAAATACATGTCTAGACCACGCTTTCAATTTACAAATAAAGATATTTTCTCATGATGCTGTTGATTACATTTCTCCAGTTGACAACATTGGTCGGGCTCCTCGACTGGACATCGAATGTGGAACTATTCCAAACTCCGGCGTCAACCTCCAGGAAAGACCCGTCCTTAGAGAAAGCATAGGATCCACCATTACACGTTCTCGTATAAACTCGGGTCCAATGGGCGGGCCGATGGGTATGCCGATGCCCGGGTCGATGGGCGGGCCGATGGGTATGCCGATGCCCGGGTCGATGGGCGGGCCGATGGGCGGAGCTCATTATCCACCAATTGCACCTCAAACTAACGTGGGGTCAGCCTATGGCAGGTCGTTCGGGATGGCAGGTATGGATGACAGTCCATACGATGACGCCCATGAACGGTACAACCCATACGACGATGCCCAAGAAAGGTATTATCCTCCACATATGGCACATCAACCTCCCTGGCAACGACCTGTTGCCCCACCACCTAGCCCGCCTGGTCCAGTTCGAACTCGATCCTTCGTTCCTGACCCGGCCCCACCACCCGGTCCACCTGGCCCAGTTCCGACTCGATCCTTTGCTCCTGACCCAACTCCACCTCATAGACAACCTATGCCGACTCCTATGCACTCAGGACCGCCTTCAAGGCGCATGGGTTTCCAACCAGACATTACAAGACTTAAGATCAATCTACCAGGAGATAAAAAGTCCGGCCCGCCTCTAGCTAAGCCACCGACAAGATTTCCAATGGATGGTCCTCGGACGAACAAGCCCAATACTGCAAAGAAACCGAAAAACCGAGAACCAACGAAGAAAGGTAGAAATGAAGTGCGAAATGGAAAGCCCAAACAAATTGGTCCTAATAAGAAAGGGACGGGGAGAAGAGTAGATGAACAGGATCCAGCATTAGAAGAAAGCATACCCCTGAAAGACTCGGAAGGCAGAGGTAACTACACGTTGGTCAAGTAGAATGCTACAGGGTCTGTATAAGTCGTCTGTCTATCTAACCAGTTTTAACCCTTTCACCACCAATGTCGCAAAAATGCACAACGACAAATGAAATAGTGCAGTCCCAGATCAGACGCCGCCCTTTCAAGGCGGCGTCTGATCAGGGACTCCGCTTTTTGTCTCAAACTATAGTTCTGTATCTGTGCTTTATTCCTTTAAATTTGTATTTATTTATCCCATTTCCTTATTTTACCGAATGATTTAAGAAAAATTATTTTGCAGACGACAATTAGAAATTTGGCGCCGAAAAGGTTAATAATTGTTTCAAATAATTGTTATAGTAAATCAACTCTAATGTCACCATCAACAACAGATCTAATTAAGGGTCGTAGAGGCAGGTGGTAGCTTAATGCAGGTCCAAAGTTATGCAGAAAGCTTCTAGCTTTCTGTATTACTTTCGTCCCACTTTAAGCAGTAACCCACTTAAAATATAGCCATGTTTGTTTATGAAGTGGCCATTTTAACTGTTGCATCTGTGATTAACGAGTAACACGGCATCTCATCAGGGTCCAAAAGGCGTGTTACCCTGACAATGTTTTTTAAAAAGAAAATGGTGGGAAAATTAAACAAAGAGATATTGTAGCAGGCGACAAATGTTGTAGACGACACTATTTGCAGGGGACTATATATGGCAGCGAAAGCGTTCAAGGGATGTTTTACTCTTTAACTCTTACCTGCAGTATAATTGAACACCTTAGTCAAATATTCGTATATACTGAGATCATTCATAGCATTGAAACGTAAGGTCTGATCTAGGTCTATACATTTTATCATTATTAACCCTTTCGCTGCCAATGCTGGATCTGTGATTACCTATGCAAACAGTTTGGATCCAGATGAGACGCCGAGTAACTCGGCGTCTCATTAGGATCCAAACTGTTTGTTACCGTTACTGTTTTTGAAACAAAAATGAAGAAAAAAATTAAAATTTGTAGCAGACGACAAAGTTAGCAGACGACAGAGTTTGGCAGCGAAAGGGTTAACAAACATTAATATTTATCAATAATTTGTTTAACATTTGGTCATGTATATATTGCTTAGTCATAGCGTTCTGACGCGATGGATGATCTAGATATTCACTGTTTGCATATGTTGATACTACCCCGAACACACATAGGATAGTTCAACCATCTAACACTTTACGTCATGAGCTTCAAGTACGTAGAACGCCTCTAATGCGACCACTTAATGAATAAACATGGATGTCTTTATAAGCAGGTGGCTGCTTAATGCAGGGCAAACGTAATACAGAAAGCTCCTTAAGGAGCTTTCTGTATTACTTTTGTCCTGCATTAAGCTACCACATGCATCTAGCAGCCATAATAATATTTTTAGGTGGTCGCATTAGCGGGGTTTTACTGTACATATTAATCGCATTATATTTTATAATGGTATACATGTATGAACACAGGACAGTTTAGCCATGACATAATTATATCTGTAATCTATTTCATAAGCAACAAAGCAGGCCGTCCTACATGAGACGTACTGATAATCAATAGCACCAGTCCTAAGCGGCCATTAATTTATTGAACACAGGAACTTTCTGCATTAATTTTGTCCTGCATTAAGCACCATCTGCTTTTTAAGACTCCTATGCTCAATAAATGAATGACCGCTTACCATGGGTTCTACTGTACATGTACTAATGACAACGTGTGTTTGTTTCAGGGGGCCTAGTTGCCCTGGTGTTCGGAGGAGTCGGGTCAGTGCTGATACTAGGATCGGTGTCAATCATAGCGTTACATAACTACAGAAAGTAAGTAGTATTGTTATGGCCTAACAGGTTATACATAAATACTTAGAGCAGTTTAAGTATTTAAGTATTTATGTATTATATTAATTCCCTATTTTGGAATATTTACTTCATTGATAACAGGTTATAATTAAAATAATTGATAATAAAGAAAGTGAAAGTTAACCCTTTGCTTCATATAAAACGCATTTTTCACGCATTTGCAAACATTTTACTAGACCCAGGTCGGATGGCTCCTGTAGGAGCCGTCTGATCAGGGTCTGCTCTGTTTGCTTATGAAATCATAATAGATCTGACTGTATTAATACTCAACTGTCGTGTGTGCGTATGCCATTATAAAAATTCAGTTAATAAATTTTCATGCTGCCATTATTTCTTACATGAATATAAAACAGGGAAAGGGTTGAAGAATAAAAGAATAGGCCTATCACAAATCGCACTGACACTAGATCAAAAAAGACAATAGAATAGAATCCCACTAATGCGACCGCTTAATGAACAGACATGGTGGTCTTTATAAGCAGGTGGCTGACTATAGGAGCTTTCTGCATAACTTTCGTCCTGCATTAAGCTACATGTTTCACCTGCCTGTAAGACCCAGAATTACATGTATTTTTAAAGGTCGCATTAGAGGGGGTTTACTGTAGTTCTATTTATAACACCTATAACAACAATACCCCATGGTAAACAAGACTGACAGTACAGATTGACCAACTTATTTTGGAACAAAACATGACCTACTCTAATGTAAACAAAACGAAGTGACTACAGCGCTTCTTTGTTTTTAAAAGCCTTAGCAAGCCGAAATTTTAATATAGTTGTCTTGGTGCAATGGATATATATCTGGACTTGCATGTGGCCGTCTTGAGTTCGATTCTTACCAGTGACTAATATGTTTTTTTCTCATTAAAATACTGTCCGTACAAAACAAACATATTAATAATAATTATTAACATGTAATCGAAAAAGAATTAAACTTAAAACGAATAGCAAATCCTTTTTTTTAAAAAAAGAAAAAAAGTAAACTGCATAGATTGAGATACGAACCCACGACCCCCTGTATGCAAGACTAGGTACATATCCATTAGACCAAAGCCCAGTACATAATATGTGGCGAGTTACTAAAGTCTGTTGTCTGGCCCTGTACGATTGTGCTGTTATGTAAACAACAAAATAACAACAAGTCTCAATATAGCGTGGTTTACCTGTACCTACTCGATTTGTACGATCATAATTTATATAAAAGCCTTTGCAGACCGATTAGACCAGGGCCAGACGGCTCCTGTAAGATCTGCTATGTTTTCTGATAGAATATTAACGACCTGATTATAATTATACTATTGGTTAAAGCGGTGCATTCATGTGCTTTTTATATTATTATTTAAGAAAATTAGGAAATTCATATTTATGATGATTCGTGTCCGCCATTAATATTCATCCCGTAAAGGTTTTAGAAACCCCATTATTTACTTACCAAGTGGACGCTTGCAAGATATTCTAATTGTTTTTCAGACGACAGAGAATCAAGCGAGAAGAAGCAGAATATGCATATTCATCAAGTGCTGGGTCCGCCTATGGGCGTGGCTGGCCTAAAGAACGCGAGGAGGATGAATCCGTTTATGCGACTGTGAAAGAGGTCGATTTATACCGGGAGTCGTGTGTGAACCCGTCTGGGGGCGTGATAGCAGAGCCGCAAAAACCTACTGTAGTAGTTCAGGAACGCGACAGAATCGAAACATGCTTCAAACATACCGAAAATAATGTAAAACGTGATAGATTTGCGTATGACGGTCCTATGGGTAAGAGCGTCAATGCGGTCACTGTCGATGATATAGCTGTAATTGAAGTTCACCAACCGTTTGATGGCAAACCGGAAACCAAGGAACACCAACACGATACGGACTGTCTCCGAAACTTCGGATACTCAACCGTGGACAAGGAAGAACATAACCCATACTGTACGTCATGCGAGATCCGACGACCCCCGAGGAGGAAGGATAAAACGAACGACTACGACAATAACCTAGGTATCAGAGGTCACCGGTCTTGAGGAGTCAGAGGTCACTGGTCCTGGGGTGAAAGAAGGAGTATAATGGCATGCATTAATTTAAAAACCCTCTATAACGCCAGTTCAAGAGAAATCTGTGTCTGATTTGGTGTTTTCCAGACTGATGATACATATAACTTTATTTGAGATGAAGATCTAATAACATCATAAATATTAACTGACTTTTTATAGTTGCTTTTGAAAAAAGGGAATATTTTGGCAATAGCAGAAACTGAAAAATCAGATATATATCATTCCATAAGCAAACAGAGCAGACTCTGATCAGACACATCTTACGAGAGACGTCTCATCTGGATCTACTCTGTTTACAAAGGCGTTAAATCACGCATCTATGGAGTACATGGTTAACAATGCATACTAATTTAACCCAATCCCTCATAGGCTATTTTTAGACTCAACCTCTTTGAGTAAATCTACCGAAAAGGGAGCATTTATTGGAGAAAAGGAACTTTTTTAGAATTGTGTAGTCTTGAAACCATTGTGATAAATAGAGTATTTGCTCTGTAGGAGCAAATCTCTGTTTATCAGAATGGTTTCAAAACATGACTATTACAGAGGCGTCAATATGAGGGAATGGGTTAAACCGTGAGAAGTAACCAGTGACTAGCCCTTTCCATCATATAAACACGTTTTCACGAATTTGCAAACAGAGTAGACCAGGTGAGAGGCTCCTATAGGAACCGTCTGATCAGGATCCGCTCTGTTTGCTTATGGAATTTTGAAAGATCTGTTTTGTTTGCTAATGAAATGTTGAAAGATCTGAATCTTTACTTTTCTAAATTGGCTGCAATATTCCACCTTTCATTATAACTATTTTACCCATGAATATTCAGTAGGTGTTGAACAATTCATTAACATAACACAGGGAAAGGGCTGTTGAGGGATTTACATGTACCCATTGACAACCATCATATTTTATAGTAGACTCCTCCAATTTGGATTTCGAAACCAATCTATTTTCCATCTAGACGATTACTGCAGTAGAAATATATGCTAGTAAAATATTTGACATTAAGTGGTATATAAAACAGTGAATAACCTGATTAGGTGGCTTATAGGCTCCAATATCGGTATTCAGTGTTTGCCTATGTCCAATTTATATGATCGCGAAAGAAAATGGATCCACCAAGCGGGTGGATAGAGGACAAAAAGGACTTGTGCCTGTGTACATAGCCAAAACTTATTTATTTATTTATTTATTAATACTATTTATTTATTGAAATGATGAGCATCACGGGAAAATGCCCCACGGACAATTGCAATGTAGACCTAGAAAAGCCAGCTGTGTTTAAATGGAGTATGGTCAGTCTCCATACTGTACCTCTCTCAAACGAATCAACAACCTTTTAGGCGTGCACACAGTAATAATTGCTACTCGTCTCACGCCGACAAGCTCGGAAAATATGCCTATTAGAACACTCGGTCTACATTGAACATTATCAAATGTCAGCGTGAGGTATTTTCCCGTGACTCCGCTCGAATGTTTGATTTGATTTATTTATTGAATAAAGCTTGTAGCACGCAAACCATTTTTATAGTGTTTTTCGTTTTTCATTTTGTAGTTGTATTTACTACCATCGACAGACAAGTAAACATACATACACACAGACAGACACACAGACAGACAGACGTCTGTCAGACAGATAGACAGACAGACAGTCGGATGGACGGACGGATGATCGAACGAACGGACGGATACACACAGAGATACACAGACAGACAGACATACAATATATCGTGACAGTTGATCATCTGGATCAGTGGGAACAAACGATACCGTACTATGAATTTCCCCTCATTAATATTCATGAAAGAATTAATGACATCATGAAACTAGAACTCTTTATCTCATAGATACGCATGCCCACGCCTTTGCAAACAGAGTAGACCCAGATCAAACGGCTCCTATAGGAGCCGTTTGATCAGGGTCTGCTCTGCTACCTTATGACATTACATAGATAATGATGCTATAGCTTCTGCCATGGTGAACTATTTTCTTTTTCATAAGTGCATCCTCAAAAGTTATATTCATACGGTCACCATTTCTTACTAAACATTAACGAATAAAAGTGGTTAATCCATTTGCTCCCACGATCCCACATATGGGACGTAGGCAAACAGTGTAGACTCTGATCAGACGCCGCATAAAGCAGCGTCTGATCAGAGTCTACACTGTTTGCTGATAGGAAATTCAATATAAAACAAAATAAAAATGAAAATTTAGACCAGACATCCCTTAGATAAAAGATAGACTAATCCAATATATAAGCATGGAAGAATCCGCTGGGAGCAAATGGGTTAATAAGCAAACAGAAGTCGTCTGATGTGAGTCTCCTATGTTTGCAAATGCGGCAAATTTATTGTCCAAATGAGCGATTCAAATATACATCGATAGCTTAACCCTTTCGGCGCCAAATTTCTAATTGTCGTCTGCAATCCAAGTTTTGTTAAATCATTCGGTAAAATAAGGAAATGAGATAAATAAATCCAAATTTCAAAGGAATAAAGCACATACATGTATATAGAAATAGAGATTGAGACAAATAGTGAAGTCCCCGATCAGACGCCGCCTTGAAAAGGCGGCGTCTGATCTGGGACTGCACTATTTGTCGTGGCGCATTTATTCGACTGCGGCGGTGAAAGGGTTGAACGTCATGAGAAAAAACCCAAATGAAACATACTACAGGTGACTATTAAAACTACAACCATTCGTTAAACCATTATCACGATACTAGGACCTGTATAGTATTTTCAACAGATTGGATCCAGATGAGACGCCAAGTAACTTATCAGGATCAAAATAATTCTATACTCCATAAATAGTGTCTCAAAAGTCTCAGCGAATCAGAAATAAGTAACGATTCTCCAGATTATAAGACTTTGCCCCTTTTCCCCTCATAAAAACGTGTTTTCACGCATTTGCAAACAGAGTAGACCAAGATCAGACGGTTCCTATAGGAGCCGTCTTATCAGGGTCTGCTCTGTTTGCCTACAATGTTGCACCTTCATTATTTCATGATGGCGATTGTGTCCATGAATATTCAGTAGGTATTGACAAATTTTTTTTAAATATCACGGAAGCTGAATATTATTTAAATAGTTAACACTTTTGAATACTGGAAACATTCAAAGGGTTAACACCCTTTCCTCTGTAAAAACGCCTTTCTACGCCTCTGTAAAAGTCACCTGCTGAAACCATTGTGATAAACAGAGTTATCACAATGGTTTCTAACTACAAAATTCTAAAATAAATCCTTTTCTCTAGTTAATGCTCCTTTTGGGTAAATTTATTCAAAGTGGTTGTATCTAAAAATAGCATAGGCATAGAGGAATAGGTTAATATTTCTAAACTTGTGAAATTGACCATTTTGCGAGTAAGGTAGAAAGTCCACTTTGGCGGAAGTAGGGGTACAATGAATCACGTATGCAGGACCAGAGTCCATTTTGTACATTAGGCTACATGGATAAGTCAACCCGATAAGATATTGCTGTACTTCATGTATGTTAGTGTTGTAAATATATACATGTAGGATACAAGTGTATATGTGTATAAGTAATATCTAGTTTGTATTATATACTTTACCATTTATCTGATAGAGAACACTTTTGAAGCTTTTGCAAACAGAGTAGACCAAGATCTGATGGCTCCTATAGGAGCCATCAGATCAGGGTCTGCTCTGTTTGCATACGAAATAATACATATCTGATTCTGCCATAGCGAGAAATATACTGATTTCGTATATCGCATAATGAAAACTCATCTCATTTATATTCATGATGTCATTAATTTTTACATGAATATTAATCAGATAAAGGGTTAACACACAGCGGAGTATGTTTGTAAGATAAACAGTTTAAATAAAGGCATCAACAATGTGTCATCGGATCTGTGGATTAGCTGTAGCTGTGTTATATGTGTGTCTGTTAAACGAGGTCTACAGTGTTCCTCCACCACCAACATGGCCTGATGTCTACAAGGTAATTACCATGCAATAGTCTTAACTCTTTACCTCATAAAAATACATATATACAGATAAGATTATTGATTAGATAACACTTTAATGATGACATATGAATATGAACATATGAACAAATGAATATTTGGCGGTGGCAAAAACTGTAGAATAGTATCTACAGAAGTTCACAAGCAAACAGAGCAGATCCATTCTGTCTGTCTCTCTCTTTCTCTCATTTTTTCTTCTCTCTCTCTGTCTATCTCTTTCTCTCTCCTCTCTCTGTATTTCTGTCTGTCTCTGTTTCTCGCTCTCTATCTCTTTCACTACTTAATTTAGTTCATTATAAGACATATTTGGCCGGTCTTAATCACTTCTGACATAGTGCAAACAAAATCAATTGAGTCGCAAATCATATGTAAAGGGAGATAATTGGTGCAAATAAGTGTGCCCATTCTCATTGAGTAGATTACCCTTCTAATGTCAACGGAAAGGAATTTGTCACCGACTCTCCCACTAATAAAAAGAAATATGTCCTACGATTTTGAATAAGGACATGTGTGTATTTAGTGTCTTACTTTGATTTCTTTAGAAGTACAGATAGAACTTGAAAATACACGAACAATACAAATTGAAACACTTTACAAATAGAGAAGGGCGATCGGTAGAAAGGGGCAGATGAAGAAATAGTGCAATAGATAGTTTACAGTAATACCAGAGCTCCAGATAAGATTCGTAAATTAAAACATTTTCAAGAATAACTCGTTTGTTTCTCCACCAAACCCTATGTTGTGACCACTCTTTAGAATCGTCTCGAAGAGACTATTCTAAAGAGTGGTCACAGCATAGGGTTTGGTGGAGGAATGAGGATTTTAGTATCCGAGTTCGCGTAGGTATCTGTTGCTCTGTATTCTCTGGTATATTTATGGAGGCCCTCGAATCCGGGTCTACACTGTCTGCTTACATCTCAATTGAGTGGAAATGGGCACTGATGGGTTTCTCTATTTTGATATTTTCTATTACAGTGTATTTATAACATTGATATAAGTAACCTGGTTTTATCTGTGATGTAAACATTTTTATCTCTCATTGTTTTGTAGCAAGTGCTAATCTGTTTATTTGGAATCTGATTCTAGATAATACATGATCTCATAAAAACATTTTTTAATCTATGCGGTTTGCACTATATACAAAAGTCAGGTGTTTAAATATATATATTTAAGGAAGCATTTATATGGCTGGAGAATCATCGCTGATTCACCAGTCATAACGACTAGCGCTTGCTACAATCATTTTAAGTGTAATATTGTGTATATACGTGTGATAACAGTGTCTCATAGGTCGATTAACGGCCGAGTATAAAAAATTACTAAGAAACATGTATTGTTATTGAACACAGAAACTTTTATATGTGACACTTTAATAAACAAATAAAGTTGAAAGTTGAAGTTTATAATGGACAGATAGTTTCGAAATGCTCTAGTAAACGACTGCATATTCACCGAAACTGCTCTAGTAAGCGACTGCATATTCACTTCAAAACTCAAGAAAAACATTCGAGAATTGACCTGTGCATTTGTATTGCTTAATTAATCCTTTACTCCATAAAATGCCTTTACAAACAGAGTAGACCAAGATCAGACGGCTCATAGACTATAGGAGCCTTCTGATCAGGGTCTGTTCGGTAAGCTTATTAACTAGTATATATAGATATGCTTCTACAGTTTCTCCTGTGGCCAAATATTCCTGGCTTCACATGCCATATAAAATATTGATCTAATTAATATTCATGATGTCATTATTTCTTGCATAAACAGTCATATTCAACCACGGCGAAAAAAAAGATGATTTCATCTTTACACTCTTCCCCATCCCTTCAAATTGTTCCGAAACCTTATACAGAAAATCCCCGCTATTGCGAGCACATAAAAGAGGTATAGTTCTGGGCGCTAGATGCAGGTAGTAGCTAAATGCAGGAAAAAAGTAACGCAGAAAGCTCCTGCATTATGTACTTTTGTCCTGCATTAAGCAACTATGTATAAATTATTGTATTTTCGCTTGACAAGTGAAGGAAACACTATCGAGAGTTTACAAAAGTCTTGTGGTCAACTCTGGTATCGTTTTTTCAGTTTTCAAGTAGACAATACAATGGTGTATCACAGGTTTTCCTAACAAGCTCGCCAAAACAATACGAGAATATAACGGTGAACTGTCACATAGCCCTTCAGAAAAGGACGCGGTGCGAAGACGTGATGGCCCTACTAGGATTCCGTACAGTACAGAGAATGTATTTTCTTCACTTCAGGCCTGTGTTAATGTCCAGACAGAGAGGGAGTTCATAAAGGCCGGCTGGTACGTGGACGCCGAGCTGCGGAGGATGAGACTCGACAGCTACGGAATACCAAAAGGTGCTTAACCCTTTCACCGCCGCATTCGCATAAATGCACCACGACAAATAGTGCAGACCCAGATCAGACGCCGCCTTTTCAAGGCGGCGTCTGATCAGGGACTTCATTATTTGTCTCAATGTCTATTTCTATATATGTGCTTTATTCTTTTGAAATTTGCATTTATTAATCTCATTTGTAAGTTCGAGTTTATCAAGCGTTAACCCTTTACCCAATAGAGCCTTATTACGCCTTTGCAAACAAAGTAGACCTAGATCAGACGACTACTACTCTTTTCGTATTTAGGAGTCGTCTGATCTGGATCTGGGTCTACTCTTTTCACAAATGCGATAAAATAGGCATGTTGGCCTTGTCAGTAACTGTAAAATCATATCTATATTATTTAACAAGCAAACTGAGAAGACTCTGATCAGATGGCTCCTACAGCAACATAGTAGTTCTTAATCACACAGGACTATTGGTGGGTCGAGACTGACTGCAAACAAAAATGTGGTGTACTTATATAACATCAATTTGGTTAATTAACCCTTTCCCTGTTCTATTTTTATTCCAATTTTCAATACCTAAATATTCATGGAAAAACTAGTTATAATGAAGTATGGAAGGGGGAACAATGTACCCATTTTAGAAAGTAAAGAAACCGAGCGTTCAAATTCCATTAAGCAAACAAAGCAGGCCTAGATCAGACGGCTCCTCTAGGAGCCATCTGATCTGGGTCTACTCTGTTTGCAAATGCGTGAAAACGCGTTTATATGAAGGAAAGGGTTTAAACAGTTGCACCATTATCATTAATCAGATTATATATTTTTATAATGGCATATGAGCAATGAATTTTGAACCATGACAGAAACTGTGTTATATCTATATTTCATAAGCAAACAGAGCAGACCCAAATCAGACTGCTCCTAAAGCAGCCGTCTGATCTGGGTCTACTCCATTTGCAATTTAAGCGTGAAAATGCGTTTATATGGAGGAATTAGTCCATAGTCCGATCCATTTGTAAAGAGAGACGCAACTACCTATCCACACCCTTCAATCACCGGCAAACTGGTAGCCCTTGGGCATGGGCAGTTAATAAGGACATGATAGGAGCATTTAAATAGTCATATACATATCCAATAACCAACCCTTCCTTTACTCCACAGAGAAGCCGTTTGACCTATTTGCTGAGTATACCTGTTTTAGGTGGTCGCTTTAGAGAGGTTTTTTTTCAGTGTATGTGAAGCATTGCAGAGAGGAAACACATTAAATTTGGCATGTGTAGAACTAGGAACCTTCTTTTCAACGACTGATCTAGACCTAAGCCTTTTGAAAAACCTCTTTAACCCATTCCCTCATATTGACGACATTTGACGACTCTGTAAAGGTCACTTTGCGAAACCATTGTGATAAATAAAGTATTTGCTCCTATAGGAGGAAATGCTCTATTTATCATAGTGGTTTCAAACTACACATTTCTAAAAATGTTCCTTTCCTCTAGTTAATGCGCCTTTTCGGTAGATTAATTCAAAGAGGTTGTCGGTAGATTAATTCAAAGAGGTTGTATCTAAAAATAGCCTATGAGGTAATGGGTTAATCCTTCCCTTCATATAAACGCATTTTCACGCATTTGCAAAGAGTAGACCCAGATCAGACGGCTCCTATATGAGTTGCTTTTGGAATGATATAGCCGACTCTACAGTAGTCCGGGCAAAATATTTTCCTGAAAGGTTTACATCATAAAACCTCAGCTAATAAAATATTCATGATGTCATCACTTCTTATATTTTAGAATATTGAACAGGGAAATTGTTTACCACTATATGAGAAACAATGGTGGCAGCTAAGTGATTATCATGTTATGTATACAAGTTTAACCCTTTCGCTGCCAAACTCTGTCGTCTGCTAACTTTGTCGTCTGCTTAAAAAATTTTTTTTTTTGATTTTCTTAATTTTTGTTTCAAAAACATATTAACAGTAACAAACAGTTTGGACCCTGATGAGACGCCGAGTTAATCGGCGTCTCATCTGGATCCAAACTGTTTGCATAGGTAATCACAGATCCGGCATTGGCAGCGAAAGGGTTAACACCAAACTTAAAACCGCAAGATCAGACTTCCTTCGAGTGGTCGGTATTGAGAATTATTTCTGTAAATAAGTAAATGATTGGTAATAAAAGATGTGCAATCATCACCCGACTACAGAGAATTTCGTTTCAGTTCGTTGGCTGCTAATGAAATTTACCCGCGGCGTGGGCTATACATCCACATTCAGTTCATTGTTTGCGTAAATAACCTTAATTCAGACATAAAATGAGATTGCACCTATGTGTCAATACAAATCACGGTACTGTACATTTGGGGTAGATCTATCTGGCTCTTATTTAAGTGGAGGGCCGTAATTAAAAATGTCAGACCCGGGTCAACTCTGTTAAAATGCGTTTATATAAAGGAAAGGGTTAGACCTTAGATACGACAGAGTGGACCCAGACCGGACGATTCCTGCATGAGCAGTTTCATCAGGGGCTGCTCTGTTTGCTCATAAAATGTTGCTAATCTGATTGTACAGTGTCTGCCATGGCCAAAACGTCTTACGTTCATTTGTCATTATAACCCATTACCTCATATGCTATTTTTAGATACAACCTCTTTGAATAAATCTACCGAAAAGGAGCATTAACTAGAGAAAAGGACAAATTTAGAATTTTGTAGTTTGAAACCAATGTGATAAATACAGCATTTGCTCCTATAGGATTATTATCACAATGGTTTCACACATTGACTTTTTCAGAGTCGTCAATATGAGGGAATGGGTTAAAGAATCATACAATGAATACTGACGAAGTCATATCTCACGTGCATATTCATGAGGTAAATGGCTAAAGGACATTGATATTTTTAATCATTAATTTTATTTAATGCACGGGAAACGAGTCACTAATGCCCTTTGTCACCAGTGTAGACCCAAATGAGAGGGCTCCTAGAGGAGAATTCTCATCAGGGTCTGCGCAGTGTATCACTTAATACGTTCCTTCATATAAACATTTTTTACGCATTTGCAAATAGAGTAGACCCAGATAAGACGTCTCTTAAAGGATCAGGATCTGTCCTGTTTGCTAATGGAAGTCAAAATATCTGTTTCTTTAGTTTCTACAATGGCTACCATGATCCCCCCATATTTCTTTACAACTGTTTTTTTTCCATCAGTAAACAGTAGGTATTGAAATTCGGAATAAACACAGAACAAGGTAAACACTTGTCTTAGAACATATCCCTTGATATTAACTAAAGCTTGATTTTTGTATTTCATAATAGTGTAGTCTACTTGACCATTCTGCATTAAAAGGGTTAACTGGTTGCTGTATAGATGTTCTGTAGTGTCTGTCTTTCAAAATATTTAGAAAGGCGTTGTTTAATTATCAGATAACCCGTGTCATACAAGATTGTACGGGGTTCAAATACATGTACCAGCAAATACCAGCTCAATGTAAAACAAACACGGCACAGTAGTAGGCCTAATATTGTTATAATTTATTCACTGTCTTCTTGTCTATTATTCAGGCATGAACTATTGAATGCGTGAAATGAAATCGGTCATTTGCAAACAACGTAGACCCAGATCAGAGTCCATACGAGCCCTCTGATCAGAGTATGCAGTATTTGTCATTGAACATATTTCTAAAAGTTTACCCTTGCATACTGCTCGGACCAATAAACCATGACGGACTATAAATATTTAGGGTTCAACTTTAACCCTTTCCCTGTTATATTTATGTAAGAAATAATGACGTCATGAATATCAATTAGATTATTTTTATAATGGTATATGCACACAGGCCATTTTGGCTCAGGCAGTAGCTTTAGAATCAGATCTATATTACACCATACGCAAACAGAGCAGATCCTGATCAGACGGCTCCTATAGAACCCTTTCCCTGTTTTTCAATATTCTTGTAAGAAATAATTGCATAATAAATATTTATTAGATTAATGTTTATAATGGTCACGTGAATATGAACATGGCCTCATCTATATTATTCCATAAGCAAATAGAGCAGATGGCTTCTACAAAAGCTGTCCGACATGGGTCTTCTCCGTTTTCAAATCATTGAAAAGGCTACCATATGAAGGAAAGTGTTAACCCTTTCCTTCATATATATAAACGCCTGTACAAACAGAGTAGATCCAGATCAGATTGCTCTTGTAGGAACCGTCCGATCAGGGTCTGCTGTTTTCTAATGAAATTTGATAGATTTGTTTCTATACTTTCTAAAATGTCTACAATGTCCCACCTTCCATATTTCATTAAAACTATTTTGCCCATGAATATTCAGTAGGTATTGAAATTTGAAATAAACATAGAACAGGGAAAGGATCAAATATGCTTAGGTTATTCTTTTTTTACCAGCCCTGGAATGTGTTCATTCAAATTATTTTCTGTCAGTCGACAATCGGAACTATGGTGGCATATTACTATAGTTCAACACGTAACCCTTTCCTTAATATAAACGTGTTTTCACGCATTTGCAAACAGAGCAGACCCAGATCAGATGGTTCCTATAGGAGCCGTCTGATCAGGGTCTCGTGTTTGCTAATGAAATTTGAAAGATATGATTCTTTAGTTTCTAAAATGGCTACAATGTTCCACTTTCCATATTTCATCTGAACTATTTTGTCTATTAGTATTCAATAGGTATTGAAATTTGGACTAAATATAGAACAGGGAAAGGGTTAACCAACTAATTCTCTAGAACGTTTCTCACATAACTACTTACTTAGTAAGTTTTCACGAAAACCTTCACCGTATGTTTCAGATAATTATCTGGAACTTGGAAAGTTTTCACGATAACCAGATAAACATCTTAACACAACTTTTGTCACGATACTGTTTTAAACTGCCACCACTTAATGAATTTATCTGAACTAGTTATTTGTAACGAAAACAGATAGTTATTAATTAATTAGGAAAGATCCATATTACTACTTATCTAAAAATAGAAATCTGTATTCGGATGACTGCAGCAGTGGCCTATTCATGTGCAAGGACATACCACAGGATATCTATTTTTAGATAAATTAGTTTTCGATTACATGTGGTTGCAGTATATGGCACTAATGTGTTATTTTGAGGCGGTAAGATAACTATCAGGTTTTCATGAAAAGATTCAACTTTCCGCTTATTAGATAACTATGTGAGATATTAACTGGAATTTTTTTCACGAGGGCTAAGTGCTAAGTGGTGTCAGAAATGTAACACCATACGGAACACCTTGGCGATTTCTACATACGTTCCTAGCTTGTCGGAAACTGCCGAGTAGTTACGAATGGTCTGTCGAATGAGAATCGTACAGCGCAAGGGTCTATTCTGCAGTACATATGTATTGTAGGTATATATCAGCCTAATAATGTGTCATAGCTGAGCGTGAACCTGAGAATACATGCATCAAGAAATTGTTCTGCTAACCAGATGATGTTTCCTTACACCTTCATCTCAATGATATTTAGTGAGGAATAATGGCAGTATGAATATACATTAGCTGAGATTTTATAAAGGTATTCTGGACAAAAATATTACACCATGGCAGAAACTGTAGAATGTTATTTATATATTATTTCACAATGAAGAAAATATTCCAAAAAAGGAATTAATATGGTGCATAAATACATGAATAGCTCTTATCTAATAGTTTGACCACTAAGAAATGGTTCTCTTTGATTGTATGGCTGAATGCATGTAACAAAAATGTGACGTGTAATTTGATAAGATAATCTTTGAAAAAAGGTCCTAAGTGGTCGAAATATTAAATCAGAGCTATTCAAGTATTTATGTGTATATTATTTAATAAGCAAACAGAGAAAATGGTCTACTTTGTTTGCCAGCGCGTGAATATGCGTTTCTATTTATTGAAGGATTAAGAAATGTATTTATTGAAGGACTAAGAAATGAAGTCTACAACCCCCGGGGTTAATTGTATGATCGCGCGTAAGACTTTGTCTAAAACTACATTTCTTAAGCTAGATTAGCAAATACGAAATGATTAGCAAATACGAAATTACTACCTGTTTAAACTCTAAACGACCGTTTCCTTTCATTTCACATACACAACCAGAATGTCTAAATGTTTGGATCAGCCACCTGCCTTTAACACAGCTCTTTTTCAACATGTATTACAAACACACTAGGCCTATTTATGTCATCAAACATAAAAATCTACGCCCCCTAATCTGAAATCCTGGATCCGCACCTGACTCATTGCAAGGAATATTTTACATTTGTCCCATATGGGACATTTATAATACATTTTGATTAAGACCTCGATTTTAAATTATGTTTGTAGGATTGAATGAGAGTACTGCGGAGTTACTACAACACTATATAAGCCACGTGGAAGACTTCGAGTACGCATGTCAGAACTACGGACCACCTCTGTATATATTCATCTACCTATACGATCAAGGCAAAATGCTGAATCTGTTCCCGGCGCCCGATCCACCGTACAGAACGTGCACAGTAAGGTAATGACGCCATGGCACCGTCGAGAATTGCACCGTAAGATAAGTCGCAATGGGCACCATATAAAATGTGTACGAAAAGGAGCTACAGGAGTTTTCAGCATTTCTTTAGAACTGTAGTAAGCTGTGGCTTTAAGAAATTGTTCCGATTATATCGGGTGGCTCGAACTTCTGTTATCTCGAAGTAATTTGTATGGTCCCTTGAAGTTCGAGTTATCGAAGTTTAACTGTAAGAGCATATGAATATAGTGAAGATTGGTTTATGGCAGAAACTGTAAAATCATATCTATATTATTCCATAAGCAAACAAAGCAGACCCTGACCAGTGGGAGTCTACAGGAATATGGTTAAATGGACACAGTTTTTCATAATTTTTGGAGATGATATACATGTATAGATTAACTGCAATATTAGTTTAGAAGTATCGAAGACGAACACTGTAGGTTGATTTCGAAATCTTCAATTTTTTTATTCGAATTTCAGCACCATATTCAACAAGTTTCCCAACAGCCCATTGCTACCGGACGTTGAGTTTGTTGAAGAGAGTCATGATAATGTGACCACATACAATCACTGGCGGGCAGAGTCCTTCCTGTTCACACTGGACTACTATTTTCATGCCACAAGTGACCTCCCTTACAAGTAAGACAATTGATTGGTGCAAACACCTTACTTCGCGAATAAACATGAAATAATCTGGCCATTTAAGTTTAATTTACATTTTATTTGATTATTGCATAAAGAATACAGACTTTTCCATGGTAGAGACAGAGGTGAATAAGATATGTAACTTAACCCTTTCCTTTATATAAACGTGTTTTCATGCATTTGCAAACAGAGCAGACCCAGCTCAAGCGGCTCCTATAGGATCTGCTCTGTTTGCCAGAGAAATTTGATAGATCTGTTTCTTTACTTTCTAAAATGGCTACAATGATTCGCCTTCCATATTTCATTATAACTACTATACATGAATATTCAGTAGGTACTGAAATTTTAAACAAACATAGAACCTGGAAATGGATAAGCAAACAGAATATACCTTCATAAGGCATTTCCTACAGAAGCTAATTGATCTGGATCTGCTCTGTTTACAAAGATGGATTATTAATTGTAAATGAAGAGATGTTAATTACATTTAACAACGGTGTAGATCTATGTTATTCGCTATATTAAACACAGAATTAGGGTCAATGTTATTAATTATTCATTTGAAAATTCGGCGTTGAATGGGTTAATGAGCTAAATTACCATTCTATTCGTGTTACGTCTCCTTACTAAACAGATGTGTATTATAATACTATATGTTTGTCAAAACTCTGTTGATGACGTCGTTCGTATGATACATACTTGTTGTTGTGTTTCATAATTACGTTGATCGTATGATACATACATGTTGTTGTGTTTCACGATTACGTCGTTCGTACATATGTATGATACATTCTGTTATTGTGTTCCATGGTAACGTCGTTCCTATGATACATGTACATTCTTTTGTTGTATTTCATGATGACATCGTTTCGTTTTTGTTGCGTTTCGCGATAACGTCATTCGTATGATATATTATTGGTGCGTGTCATGATGACGTCGTTGTATGATACATGTACATTACTTTTACTGTGTTTCAGACTTCTCGTTAACAGTGAGGAGAATTTATTTCTGTCGTTTGAAGAAGGCAAACTTGATGACTCAACTTTCTACCCGCCGTCTGGGGTCACCTGCAAATCTGAACGAACCTGACACGTGACATTTAACTCAAACTATCAACATTTATACAGTGTCACACTTACAATTCTGTTTACATATATTTTAAGTATTGATAAGTTATTCGTATAGTTATTTGTACAACAGAGTCGCTAAGCTCTTTACTCCGTGCCAATGGGGTAACCCGGTTATAAAGCATTTTGCTTGAGTCTGAGATCATTCTCAAGCACCAGGGTCCATGTTTATAAAGCTTTTTTTATTCGAGTCTGAGTTCGTTCTCAAGCTTTTGATTGGTCAGATTTGAGTTCTGAATCTTTTGATTGGTCAGATTTGAGCCAAAGGCTCAAATCTGACCAATCAAAAACTTGAGAACGAACTCAGACTCAACTAAAAGTTTTATAAGCATGGACCCTGATTGGTCAGAGTCCGAGCTTGCTCAGAATCTGACCAATCAGATACTTGAGAATGATCTCGGACTCAGAAGATTTATATCACTGGGCCCATAAATAATAATGTAAGAAATAATGACATCATGAATATTAATAAGAAATGTTGGCCGATGCAGAAACTATAAACTCGGATCAATATTATTCCGTAAGCAAGCAGAACAACCCTTAATCAGGAGTTGTCTGATCTGGGTCTACTCTGTATGAAAAGGCGTCAACATGCATACATATCTGCATTTGCAAAGAGTGTAGACCCATATGAGACATTTGGAGTAACTGGTTGTCTACCATCTTGTTATTATATGTCTTGGATTGTATTACAATAAAACCTCTATTAACCGGACGTTAAATTTAGTATAAATATCGGTCTTGAAGACAGGTGACAGCTTAATGCAGGGTGGAAAACATGCAGAAAGCATGACTTTAACCCTGCATTAAGCAGTAACCTGCCCAAAATATCTAAATTCTTCTCTTCTAGAATTCCGGTTAAGAGAGGTTTTACTGTAGTAATAAAGTTTGAAATAAATATATCTGACAAAATTCACTGATAACTCTGAATCATTGTCATCCCTTTGAGATGATCGAATGGATGGATGGATGAATAGATGGATGGATAGACCTGTTCATGTCCTTTATTTTCACCCCTTAACTAATTATTTAACCCTTTCCTGTTGAATATGCATTGTAAGAAAAATGACATTATTGATATTTATAATGGCATATGTACACGGGTATTTGTTGGTGTTGACAGAGTCAGATAAGCAAATGGAGCTGGCCCTGATCAGACGGCTCCTGCAGGAACCTATGGCCTGTGTCTACGCTGTTTGTGAAAACGTGAAAAAGCGTTTATGTGAGAGGAAGAGTTAACCCTTTCCCTGTTCTATGTTTATTATAAATTTCATTACCTACTGAGTATTCATGGATAAATTAGTTGTAATGAATTATGGAATGTGGAACACTGAAGCCATTTTAGAAAGTATAGAAACAGATCTTTTAAATTCCATTAGCAAACAGAGGTGTATATGAGGGAAAGGGTTAAGCTATTTCTTTAAAACCAAAAGGAAGAATCAAAGCGCACCAGGCGCTGAAGGCCTAGGCATCAGAAGGGCTGATACTATGTTCAAGAAGTTTTTGGGTTTGATTCGTGGGTGTAGGTGTCAACCTTGGGATTGGTCATTGGCCAACACTTTCGGCAGCAGCCGTCTGATCAGGGTCTGCTCTGTTTGTCAACGGAATTTGATGGATTTGTTTCTTTACTTTCTAAAATGGCTACACTGTTCCATCTTCCATATTTCATTATCACTATTTTGTCCATGAATATTCAGGTATTGAAATTTGAAATAAACATGGAACAAGGAAAGGGATAACATGGATTTAAGTTGTGGCAGAAAATGGCCATCTTAATCCTTTCCTCCATGAATGCTAATGAAAGAAATAATGACGTCATTAATTTGCTATAATAGGACATGGACACACAACAATTTGGCCATGTCAGAAACTGATGAATCAAATTTAAACTATGTTTAACTCCTATAGGAGCCGTCTGATCTGGGTCTACTCTGTTTGCAAAGGCATGGACATGCGTATTTAAAGAGTATTAGGTTAAAAAATATAAAAACTGCAACATTAACAACGAGTAAAAGGGAAAATACAGTTGAACTTCGATAACCCGAACTTCAAGGGACCATACAAATTAGTTCGAGATAACAGAAGTCGAGTTATCCGATTTCTAATCTGAACAATTTCTCGAGTTCACAGCTTAATATAGGTCTAAAGTAATGCTGAGAGCTCCTGTAGGTGCTTTCAGCATTACTTTAGACCAGTATTAAGCTGCAACACGTGTTTCTAGATATCTATAGCGATACAGTTTAGAGCAATTCTGTATTGTAAATTTTGGAAGGGCAAACTATTTTGTTCGAGTTATCCCAAAGTTCGAGTTATCCGAGTTCGAGATATCGAAGTTCAACTGTACATATTTCCCCAAATCGCACCGGTTATAATTATAGACTTGAATATGATTTGTATTTTGCACTTTGTCTGGAATTTAAATGAAATACCACAAACCTTATTATATGGTCAGAAAACACGATTACGTATTTCTTTTCACGCCCAATATTGTACAAATATTGACATGTCAGATAAAGCGTGACGCGGTCCAAGGCAATTCGTACATAGTCACCGTCGGTGCATAGCAGTGTAAGACCAAGACACACCTTAAGCACGCTGGATAACTTGGCGTCTGCTTCAATGTCTCGTCTGATATGGATTTTAAAAAAATACACTGGGTTAGTCGTTGACAGTCATTTTGTTAATGAGTTTGAATGGTGATGTGAGACACCAGGCGAGTGACAAGTCGCCGCATCTGGATACAAACAGTTTCCAACAGTTACTACGAATATACCAACGGAGAGGTTGAAAAACGATAAATTATATTGATTTATAGACAATAGCAAGACTATATTATATATGTTCGAAAAGGAATACAAAAAAGGAGTTCTTATCGAAAGTAAGTGGGATCGAACTATTTACAGTAAAAACTCTCTGAACCAGGTTCAAATTAGCATCAGTGCAGGTCTGTAAGTCAGGTAGCAGCTTCATGCAGGGTGAAACCGTGTAGAAAGTTCCTAAAGGAGGTTTTTGCATGACGTTCATCCTTCATTAATCAGTAGCCACCTGCCTACATAGATCTAAATTGCATTCCATTCCATTTATAGGGAGGTTTACTGTATTGCTTGTTGTTGGTATTTAAGAAAGGCCTTTCGACAGTCTGTATACCGTTACTTTATAGATACGCCTTTCGACAGTCTGTATACCGTTACTTTATAGATACGCCTTTCGACAGTCTGTATACCGTTACTTTATAGATACGCCTTTCGACAGTCTGTATTCTGTTACTCTATAGATACGCCTTTCGACAGTCTGTATACCGTTACTCCATAGATACGCCTTTCGACAGGGTATCCCGTTACTCCATTAGATACACCTTTCGACAGTCTGTATTCCGTTACCCAATAGATACGCCTTTCGACAGTCTGTATTCCGTTGCTCCATAGACACGCCTTTCGACAGTCTGTATTCCGTTACTCCATAGATACGCCTTTCGACAGTCTGTGTGCCGTTACTCCATAGATACACCTTTCGACAGTCTGTATTCCGTTACTCCATAGATACACCTTTCGACAGTCTGTATTCCGTTACTCCATAGATACACCTTTCGACAGTCTGTATTCCGTTACTCCATAGATACACCTTTCGACAGTCTGTATTCCGTTACTCCATAGATACACCTTTCGACAGTCTGTATTCCGTTACTCCATAGACACGCCTTTCGACAGTGTATTCCGTTACTCCATAGACACGCCTTTCGACAGTCTGTATTCCGTTACTCCATAGATACACCTTTCGACAGTGTATTCCGTTACTCCATAGACACGCCTTTCGACAGTCTGTATTCCGTTACTCCATAGATACACCTTTCGACAGTGTATTCCGTTACTCCATAGATACACCTTTCGACAGTCTGTATTCCGTTACTCCATAGATACACCTTTCGACAGTGTATTCCGTTACTCCATAGACACGCCTTCCCACAGTCTGTATTCCGTTACTCCATAGATACACCTTTCGACAGTCTGTATTCCGTTACTCCATAGATACACCTTTCGACAATGTGTTCCGTTACTCCATAGATACACCTTTCGACAGTCTGTATTCCGTTACTCCATAGATACGCCTTTCGACAGTCTGTATTCCGTTACTCCATAGACACGCCTTCCCACAGTCTGTATTCCGTTACTCCATAGATACACCTTTCGACAGTCTGTATTCCGTTACTCCATAGATACACCTTTCGACAGTCTGTATTCCGTTACTCCATAGATACACCTTTCGACAATGTGTTCCGTTACTCCATAGATACACCTTTCGACAGTCTGTATTCCGTTACTCCATAGATACACCTTTCGACAGTCTGTATTCCGTTACTCCATAGATACACCTTTCGACAGTCTGTATTCCGTTACTCCATAGATACACCTTTCGACAATGTGTTCCGTTACTCCATAGATACACCTTTCGACAGTCTGTATTCCGTTACTCCATAGATACGCCTTTCGACAGTCTGTATTCCGTTACTCCATAGACACGCCTTTCGACAGTCTGTATTCCGTTACCCAATAGACACGCCTTTCGACAGTCTGTATTCCGTTGCTCCATAGACACGCCTTTCTACAGTCTGTATTCCGTTACTCCATAGACACGCCTTTCGACAGTCTGTATTCCGTTACTCCATAGACACGCCTTTCGACAGTCTGTATTCCGTTGCTCCATAGACACGCCTTTCGACAGTCTGTATTCCGTTGCTCCATAGACACGCCTTTCGACAGTCTGTATTCCTCTATTCCATGGATACGTTTTAACAGAGTAGTCTGTTCTGTGTGTTTATGAAATAATATAGATCTAGTTCTACAGTTTCTGTCATGGCAAAAAAAAATCCACGTTAACGGCGGCATTATAAATATTCAACTACATGTACTTAATAGTCATACATTAATTATGTCCTACATAAATATTCATCAGTTACAGGACTAAATGTCAATGGGTCTTTACTTCTGTTTATACTTACCAATTTCACAGCGGTAGAATCATCGATAATATTTTTTTTAACTCGAAATAAATATTCAGTCATTCCAAAATTAGCACTACAGAATTGTTGTAAAATGTATCACAATGCATATCTAGAAACATCTCATTAACCCATTTGCTCCCACGATCCCATATATGGGATATAGGCAAACAGTGTAGACTCTGATCAGACGCCGCATAATGCGGCGTCTGATCAGAGTCTACACTGTTTGCTGATAGGAATTTCTATATCATACAAAATGAAACTGAAAATTTAGGTTAGGCACCCCTTAGATAAAAATGGACTAATCCAATATATAAGCATGGAAGAATCCACTGGGCGCAAATGGGTTAAGCTGTGAACATTGTTCAGATTAGAAACCGGAGGAGTCGAACTTCTGTTATTTCGAAATACAGCTGTAATGACCCTGTTGTGTGAGACGTGATATACCACAGCTATAATGTTCCATTTGGACAAGGCATAAAGTACCGCACTTGTAATGTCCCTATTGGGCGAGGTTCCAGGTATCACAGCCCAAATGAACGAGGCGTGAAGTGTCATAGATATAATGTCCCTATTGGACGAGACGCCAAGTACCACAGATGTGTACTAGTTCAATAGAATACAATATTATACTATATAACAAATAATGTCCCTATTAGACGAGACGTGAAGTATTACAGCTGCGATGCCCCTTTTGGATGAAACTTACATGGTATCAAAGCTGTACAGTGTCCCTATTGGACGAGGTTTGTGGTATCACGGCTGAAATATCCCTATTGGACGATGTTTGTGGTATCATGGATGTAATGCCCCTATTGGACGAGGTTTGTGGTATCACGGCTGTAATATCCCTATTGGACGAGGTTTGTGGTATCACGGCTGTAATGCCCCTATTGGACGAGGTTTGTGATATCACAGCTACAATGCCCCTATTGGTTGAGGTTTGAGGTATCACAGTTGCAATGGCCCTATGGCTCCATCAGGAGTTTTCCGCATTACTTTCGCCATGCATTTTAAAAGCCACAGCCTGTTTTCATAGAAATCTATGGCTTTTCAAAGACTGGTCGCTTTGGAGGGTTTTTATTGTATGTATATACAGTAAAAACCCTTTTTTTTAACCAGACGAACAAATCATTAGCAATACCGATCTTAAAGACATGTGATAGCGTAATGCAGGTAGAAAGTCATGTAGAAAGCTCCTTTGGGAGCTTTCTGCATGACTTTCATCCTGCATTAAACAACCACGTGCCTTCAAATACCAAAATTCTTTTTAATTAAAATTCCCATTTATAGGGGTTTTACTGTATAGTAAAGTTATTTTGTCAGGTGATTTCTCTTCAATATCGAGACATGCTGTCTTATACCATAACCTTCAGTAGCATTATGTTTCTTTACGTCTCACCTATCGCTAAGCAATATGAATATTTAGATCCTCCATCATAAAGGACGAGTATGACAAATTGCGGTTGGAAATGTTTCCACTGGAATAATGGTATCGAATTACATTGAATCAAATTCACATTATACTGATAACGCATGGTTAAATTGCCGTCTCGATTTTATCTTTAGTATTAAGAAATCTCTTTTTGTCGCCGTTAACGCCTTGTTTGTCTCATAATTGTCATGCTTTGTGTACCTATTGTACCGTGGGAGACTTCGGTCCCCGAGGGGACGTAATCTCAGTCTCGAATTATCCGTCAGTGTGCCGTCGTAATGAAATTACTTACAAAGATACGGCGATATTTCTTTAACCCATTCCCTCATAGGCTATTTTTAGATACAACATCTTTGAATAAATCTACCGAAAAGGAGCATTAGCTAGAGAAAACGAAACTTTTATAATTGTGTTGTTTGAAACCATTGTGATAAATAGAGAATTTGCTCCTATAGGAGCAAATGCTCTATTTATCACAATGTTTCACAAAGTGACCTTTACAGGGTCGTCAAAAGTCGTCAATATGAGGGAATGGGTTAACAATTGGCCTGTTCTATACATTTATTCCAAATTTCAATACCTACTGAATAGTCATGAACAAAATAGTTATAATGAAATATAGAAGGTGGAACACAGTAGCCATTTTAGAAAGTAAAGAAACATAGCTTTCAAATACCACTAGCAAACAGAGCAGACCCTGATCAGACGGCTCCTATTTATAGGAGCCGTCTGATCTGGGTCTTCTCTGTTTGCAACTGCGTGAAAAGGCGTTTGTATTACGGAAAGGGTTCAATGTATGGTAGCATAGTGAAGGACAAAATGGTTGCCATGAATGTTTCTGCATACTTTTTACTTTCTGTAAGAATAAAATAAGCGTTACAGTACGTTGAATTGAAAGCAGGCCGTGGAACCCTTCGTTACCCTTTCCCTCATATAAACGCATTTTCGCGCCTTTGCTAACAGAGAAGACCCAGATCAGACGGCTCCTGTAGGAGCCCGTCTGATCAGGATCTGCCCTGATTGCTTATGAAATGATATAGATATGATTCTATAGTTTCTATCATGGCTAAAATATCATACGTTCGTATGGAATTATAAAAGTTTATCTAATCAATAATAATGACTTTTACATTAATATTCAACAGGAAAATGATTAAGCCACCACCAATAGATTGGGAAAAAACACTCTAGAAATATGGATGGCTGCTTAAAGAAGGGCAGAAGTAATGCAGAAAAGTTCCTGTAGGATATGCAGACAGTTTCAACTTACTTTAAAGTCTCAGAGTTTGACTTCTTTTAATGGTCAGTCACTTACCCCTAATAAACATTTATGCTTGAATTGGTCACTTCATGAATATTCAGTCACTGATTCTTTATAATGTAAACTTTTCAAGGAAATGTATTGCTGACAAAAAACTGGAGTATCATATCTGTAAAGCCTAATCCCATATAAGCAAACAGAGAAGACCATGATCAGACCACTCTATGAGGAGTATCTGACTTGGGTCTACGCTGTTTTACAAGGCGTGAAAAGGGTTTATATGAGAGAAAGGGTTAACCCTTTCCTCCACATGCTAATTTAAGACTCAACCTCTTTGAACGAATCTACCGAAAAGGAGCATTAACTAGAGAAAAGGGTTTGTTTTAGAATTTTATAATGTTTCCTATAGGAGCAAATGCTCTATTTATCACAATGGTTTGAACGGGCGATTTTTATGGAGGCGTAGAAAGGCGTAATTATGGAGGAAAGGGTTAAGACGGGGTTTTACTGTATATGTTATTTACGGGAGTCATTGACGATATGTTCGTGACCATGAATTAGATAAGAATGATATTGTATTTAAAGATTATATTGCATTAGTCGGACTGTGTGCGCTAAGTTGACTTTCAAAGAGGTAGATTTACCTTTGTGTAAAATTTGTAAATCCGTTTGTGCTATAAGGGACAGCATAAGTCATGGATTGATGTTTTAAAGGCTTATTGAGACACACTTTGAGGATGTTAAAATGCACGTGAGTTATCCTTTTGTACTGGTTACCGCGATTTGTCCCGCGTTTGAAAACAGCTTGGATCCAGATGAGACACCGAAATACTCGCGTGTCTCATCCGGATCCAAGCTGTTTGTTGACATTCTGTCAATAGTTTCTAAAAGCTTGTTAGAATAGAAGGTGTCCGAAATTGAACTAGGCTAAGATTTAACCCTTTTAGTGCAGGAAACAAATCACTTATGTCCTTTGCAAACAGTGTAGACTCAGATGAGAGGGATCCTAGAGGAGTCCTCTCAGCGTCTGCACTGTTTGTCATATTACACTTTTCTTTTTTTAAAAAATCGTGAATATGTATGGTTAGCGGTACGTTCCCATTGTTTGAATTTTGGAATAATCTATTTGAAAATGTCAGTGTTGAAATGGTAAAGCAGACAGTATGTGTTACAGCAGGTAAATGTTAACCCATTCCCTCATATTGACGACTTTTGACGACTCTGTAAAAGTCACTTTGTGAAACCATTAAGATAGAGCATTTGCTCCTATAGGAGCAAATGCTCTATTTATCACAATTGTTTCAAACTACAAAATTCTTAGTTTCCTTTTCTCTTTCGGTAGATTTTTTTCAAAGAGGTTGTATCTAAAAATAGCTGCACTTTGCCAATGTTGAGAGACGAAACATAATTAATTGTTACTATACGTTAGAAACAAATTATGGAACGCAAACATATACGTACTAACATAAATTTGCATGTTAAAGGTCAAATACTATAGTTTTCATATATTTGTGACAACCATAAAATGCTAAACCCTGTTTCGTATTAAATGCCCTTGACTAATAAACATGTAACAAGAAAAATATGTTCTTACAATGACTATAGAGTAATGCACCGTGTTAGCCCTTTACACCATTAACCCTTTCCCTGATAGGGTAAGGCTATTTTTAGATACAATCTCTTTGAATAAATCTACCGAAAAGGAGAATTAACTAGAGGAAAGGAACATTTTAGAATTTTGTAGTTTGAAACCATTGTGATAAATAGAGCATTTGCTCCTAATGGTTTCACAAAGTGACTTTTACAGAGTCGTCAATATGAGGGAAAGGGTTAACGCCTTTAAGCGCATTCGCAAACAGAGTAGACCCAGATCGACAGGATCAATCATAATCCATTAGATCAGGGTTATCTCTGTTTGCTTGTGGAAAACGGACCCGATTATCCCATGAATCCGATTCAATTGCAACCATGGCAAAACAGTTCTCTATCAAATGCCACCATTAAAAACAGCTAATTAATATTCATGATGTCATTATTTCTTACATGAATATTCATGGTGTAAAGGGCTAATCATTTGCTTGACGAAGACACACTTTACTCCATGAATATTCATGTCAGAAATAATGCCATCGTGAATATTAATTAGATTGATATGTTATAACAGAACATGGACACAGAAGGTTTTGGCCATGACAGAAACTTCAGAATCATACCTATAGCAAGAACAAACAGAGCAGACCCTGATCAGACGGCTCCTATAGGAGCCGTCTGATATGGGTTTGCTCTGTTTGCAATGGCAATAGGAAAGGTGTAATAGTTCTTTTATCTGCAACTCTGGTTTAGCAAACACTCTTATAATTTACCAAATATGTTATTAGAATATACATCTAAGGACATTAAGTACAGTTTGGATATAAAATCAGTATCAGGTTTGTAACTTTTTACATACATATTAGAACCGGAATTTTAATACAAATCATGATGACGGACACTCTTCATGGCCTGTATACATGGCATACACAAATATTGGTTAACATAATTTTATTATACGCATGACTTATTCTCCTGAATACAAACTGACCATGGTGGTTTTATCACCCCATGTACAATATTGTGTCAATAAACGAAATTGAATAGGAAATTATTACACTTGAACAGTCTATAAGGTGTGCCATTTCATTTACAACCAGACAGACACTGTGGCGGACACACTACAGAAATCAACTGGTTACATTCCAGCATAGGCTATTTTTAGATCCAACCACTTTGAATACATCTACCGGAAAGGAGCATTAACTAGAGAAAAGGAAAATTTTAGATACATTCAAGAACAATTATGTATTGTAAATTTTGGAATGACCGAACTTTTACTTCGAGTTATTCAGACGTTCGATATATCCGAGATCTTAAAAACTACTTTTTGTATTTGTTTTTATAAGTTTTTAAAGTCTTTTTGGCTTTTGTAGAAGCTGAATACTTACTAGATCTATATAATGGTATAAGTAAACAGCAGACCATGATCAGGCAGCACCGTTGTTTCTGTTCCGTCTGATCTGGGTCTACTCTGTTTACAAAGGCGTTAACAGTCTTCTTTGTCAGGTAAGAGATTTATATTGACATGCGATTGTAAATTTGTTTTTTCAGGTTCCTAGGCTTCATACGCCAGTTCGATAACCGACGGCGATGATCAAGAACAGCTTGTCGCGCCATATGATCTGGAAGGGGGTTATAGCGCTAGGCTGTGCAAGCATTGTCATGCTGTTCATGCAATATGACATCATAGGTCGCTATCACATGGTAAGACAAAGACCATATTCACTACATATGTAAACATCCCTTAACCGAAATTCTAGTGAGGAAAATTTAGATACTTTTAGGCAAATGGTTGCTTAATGCAGGATAAAACTCATGCATAAAGCTCCTGGAGGAATTAGATACTTTTAGGCAGGCGGTTGCTTAATGCAGGGTAAAAGTCATGCAGGAAGCTCCTAGAGGAGCTTTCTGCGTGACTTTCACCTGCATTAAACTGTCACCTGTCTCAAAGACCGATATTTATACTAAATTTAACGTCCTGTTTGGAAGGGGTTTATTGTATTAGATTTGATACTGATATTACCAGACCATTGCCTTTCAACGCATTTTCAAACATAGTCGACCACATACCAGATGACTCCCACAGGGGCCATCGGATCAGGGTCTGCTCTGTGTGCCTAGGGCACAATATATATTTGATTCAACAGGTTGTCAGGGCCTCCTCAAATGCACTCATTAATGTCAATATAAAAATGAAGTTCATTCATATTCTTGACATCATTACTTCTCAATGAAGAAAATATCCTGACATGAATATTCATGGAGTAAAGGTTAAACGGGCTATCATTTACCTCATTGATATTCATTTAAGAATTCGTGGCTTTATGGATATTCATTAAAAAAATAGTGGCTTTATGCATATTCATTTATCGAAGTTTTATATTTGCCAATGAACAAAGGAATATTTGGCCAATGAAGAAACTGTAGCGTCGGAGGAGTCTATATAAGAAATAGTACAGCCCACTGAGGGCCTTATTGCATTATAGTGACCTACCAGTCAGACCGAAAATAGTTTAAGGCCCGAAGCCGAAGGCACTATAATGTTCCAGCGGGCACTATCGTAATTTAGTGACCGGTACAGTTTACATAAGTAAAGAAGGAGCGTATTTGAATAAGGTATACTATAGGAAAATAAGAGTCAATTATGATGGCATAAGCAAACAGAGCAGACCCTGGTCAGACGTCTCATACACGATACGTGTAATATGGGTCTACAATATTTGCAAAAACGTTAAAAGACGTATCTATCTGATGATTTTTAATGACATTCATTTGCTTATATGGTAAATAATATTGCAGTGTATGACTTATTTTTTTTTGCATACAGTAAAACCTCTTTATAACGACCACTAAATTGAGTTAATTAGTTGATATTTGGGGCCGGTGGCTGCTTAAAGCAAGGTGAAAGTAAAACATGATCTAAATTCTTATTTACTAAGGGTCCCGTTTAGAAGGTTTTTACTGTATTCCACACTCAGTACCCGTTATTCCGTAGTCATCTAGATAACAAGTATACATGTTTTCAGTCGTTTTTCTTTGCCAACCAGATATTATTACCAAACATTTCTGTTTCATTTTCAGACATTTTCCACACTTAGACACGACCACTGGCTAAACTTTAGGGGCAATGAGATTGCCCGAGTTGTTGGGATTAAGGACGGGAATATTTATATCACTCGTAGAAATTTACACACAAATTCATCAACCAACTCAGACATTTATTTTAACTTGAATCACTTGCCACCCATAGAGGATGATGTGTTTTTAGAATGGAATGAAGACAGTAAGGAAAAGTTGGCCGTGTTTGTTCTCTCTGCTATCAGCAGAAACACCTCCTTGCCTGGATATAAAAATGTTTTGAAACTAAATGCTTGGGAAGGACTGAAACACCGACACTATGTGTTCAAGTGCTGTGTTCTCTGGAAAAATAACAAAAAGTCTCAAGTGCCACGGCCACATCGAACATATTGGAAAGTGAACATCCTGGCAGCAACACAATACAGCTGTCCAATCAGAGGAAGAGCAAGTGACGTTAGGGGCGTTGCAATAGAGTTCAATAGAAAACGATGCCCCTCTGAAGAGAGTCAATATGTAAAACCATTCCTGCCTTTACGGCAAAAACCTAAATCATTTGCAATCTGCGCAAAAATTGTATATGGGAACATAGACTATAAACTGTTAATAGACTGGGTCGAGTACTACAGAGAACTGAAAGTGGACAAGATCATTATGTTTGCCTATAACATAAGCGGCACCCCGCTGCGTGTGTTGCACCATTATTCAAAAGAAGGCTTCCTAGAAATTAGACGATTTGATTTTCCTTGGAAGAAAGGCTGTAAGTATTAGAATATACTGTAAAACCTTTCTTAACCGACCACCAAAATATGTATAAATATGGGTTATAGAGGTAGCTGGTAGCTTAATGCAGGACGAAAGTTATGGCAGAAAGCTCCAATAGGGTCTTTCTGCATTACTTCCGTTTTGTATTAGCCCTTTCCCTGTTCTGTATCTGTTCCAAATTTCAGTACCTACTGAATATTCATGGACCAAATCGTTAGAATGAAACATGGCAGGTGAAAAACTATAGCAATTTTATATTAGAAAGTAAAGAAACAAGTCTTATCAGATCCCATTAGCAAACAGAGCAAACCCTGATCAGATGGAGTAGTCTTATCTGGGTCTACTCTGTTTGCAAATACGTAAAATGGCGTTCATATGAAGGAAATTATTAACTTATAGAGAGACCACTTTTTCATGGTGGATGTAGAGGGGTATATTGTACAGTAATTTTTTTTAAAACCCCGCTAATGCGACCACCTAAAAGAGGTACATGTATAAGTCTTGGTGCTAGAGTCAGGTGGTAGCTTAATGCAGGACAAAAGTAATACAGAAAGCTCATAGATGAGCTTTCTGCATTACTAAATACCCTGCATTAAGCAACCACCTGCTTACAACGACACCCATGTTTATTAATTAAGTGGTCGCATTAGAGGGGTTCTACTGTATATGTAATATTAGATACCATAAATACTGCACATTTATAATTATTCAATACGAATTTTCAAGTTTAGAAAGCGGTACAACATTTGCACGACTGCTTTAATATTTATTCATTATTTTCCTTTTACCTAATCATTACATGTATATATGTTTCGAAAAACAAAACCACCCCAACTTCCTTTAACTTCAAAGGACTTTGAGGTTGTTATCGTTTTCTAAATTATGGCATGCGATCCAAACAGTCTGTAAATGCCAGCTTGGCCGTGCTTAACATGATAAGAGTACAGTGCTTATATTAACATCAGTAAAGGTTCATCTTACGACTGTGCGTTCAATGCTAAATTCCCCTTAAACACACTTATCTTACCTACAACTTGTTGATAACACAGGGCTACAGGCGGGCAAATAAGAGAGATGATATATCAGTATGCATCTTATATACAACATGTTGATAACACAGGGCTACTGGCGGGCAAATAAGAGAGATGATAAATCAGTACGCATCTTATATACAATCTGTTGATAACACAGGGCTACTGGCGGGCAAATAAGAGAGTTGATAAATCACTACGTATCTTATATACAATCTGTTGATAACACAGGCTACTGGTGGGCAAATAAGAGAGTTGATAAATCATTACGCATCTTATATACAACCTGTTGATAACACAGGACTACTTAACCATTTCCCCGTTCTGTGTTCATTCCAAATTTCAATACCTACTGAATATTCATGGGCAAATTAATTATATGAAATAAGGAATGTGGAACATTGTAGCCATTTTAGAAAGTAAAGAAACAGATCTTTCAAATTCCACTAGCAAACAGCAGACACTGATTCTATAGGAGCCGACTAACATGTTTATATGCAGGAAATGGTTAACAATAAACATGTCGGCCATTGTCAATGCCACTTCGAATCATAATTTCAATACACAAATGCACAACAATAGGTAACCCGAACTAATACAAACAAGGGCTTGGGCCGGAGCATTTTAATCCGTTTATCCCCACCATATCATAAAATGGACATCGGCAAACTGTGTAGACTCAGAGCAGAGGGACTCCTTCAGACCGCAGGCAAACAGTGTGGACCCAGATCAGAGGGGCTCCTTCAGCCCACAGGTAAACGGTGTAGACATAGATCATGGGGATTCTTCAGATTCATGTCTGTACGGTTTGCAGGACTCGTCGATGTCAATGGTGTACTATACTAACATGTATTTCATTACAACGTGAGAGTGAATGAGTTAACCAATTCCCTCATATTGACGACTCTGTAAAAGTCACTTTGTGAAACCATTGTGATAAATACAGCATTTGCTCCTATAGCCATTTCATTTTCTCTAGTTAAGGCTCCTTTTCAGTAGATTTATTCAAAGAGGTTATGTCTAAAATAGTTTATATGAGGTAATGGGTTAAGATAGATGTTTTTAAAGGTAGACGTTGCTCAACCCTTTCCATGTTCAATATTCATGTAAGAAATTATGACACCATGAATATGTATTAGCTAAAGTTTTATAAAGTTATAAAGTTTTTTAAATATATTGCTTTTACAACAAGAGTGCCAGTGGACACAATATACGCCCGTCGAGGTTTTGTTCAACATAAACTTGGGTTAACGTATTTGCGACCAAGTTTCAAGGTTGTAAATAGGCATACTTTAACAAAAAACCATAACCGAAAATTCTAAATTAAAAAGTGCCATAATTGTGTCTAAATGCTTGAGATGAAGATGAAGCTTGTGATGGTGAACAAATGTTTCAAGTTTAAAAGCTTTATCTGAAAGGATTATGTAAATAAGTGGACTTTAACCAAACATTCCAAGCTAAAATGCGTCATAATTATGTCAAAATGTTAGACAGCGTTATGTACTCTTGCCTACAGGTAAAGCTTATGATGGTGAGCAAGTGTTCCAAGTTTAAAAGCTTAATCTAAAAGGGTTATGTAAATAAGTGGACTTTAACCAAAACTTTAACCAAAATTTTTAAGTTAAAAGGGGGCATAATTCTGACAAAATGCTTGAAAGAGTTATGTACTCTTGTCTACAGGTTAAGCTTGTGATGGTGAACAAGTGTTCTAAGTTTAAAAGCTTTATCTCAAAGGGTTATGTAAGTAAATGGACTTTAACAAAGCCTTAACCAAACATTCTAAGTTAAAAAGGGGCATAATTCGGTCCAAATGATTGACAGAGTTATTTTCTCTTGCCTACAGGTGAAGGTTGTGACGGTGAACAAGTGTTCTAAGTTTAAAAGCTTTATCTCAAAGGGTTATGTAAATAAATGGACTTTAAGAAAGCCTTAACAAAAAATTCTAAGTTAAAAGGGGCATAATTCAGTCAAAATGCTTGACAGAGTTATTTACTCTTGCCTACAGGTGAAGGTTGTGATGGTGAACAAGTGTTCCAAGTTTCAAAGCTTTATCACAAAGTGTTATGTAAATAAGTGGACTTGTTCCACATAAATTGAGGTTAACATTTTTGCTTAACGCAAATTCTAAATCCAATTAAGCGACCTTGACCTTGGATAAATGAGCCGGGACTTGGCAGGCTACTGTAGCATGTCTAGATAAACATTTTGGTTAAATTTGGGAAGGATCCACCAAGCGGAACTTGAGTTAGAGATGTTACAGACAGACAGACCAGTTAACATTTTTGCTAAACGCAAATTCTAAGTCCAATTGTGTGACCTTGACCTTGGATAAACAAACCGGGACTTGGTAGGCTACTGTAGCATGTCTAGATAAACATTGTGGCTAAATTTGAGAAGGATCCACCAAGCGGAACTTGAGTTAGAGATGTTACAGACGGACAGACAGCGCCATTCCACAATACGTCCCGTTTTTTCAAACGGGCGTATAAAAACAGTATAATCAGATCTGTACCATGTCAAAAGCAAAAAGAGCAGACGGCTCCTATCTGGGTCTTCTCTGTTTACAAATGCGTTTATATGAAGGAAAGTAGCAAAAGTAATGCAGAAACTATTGTACTAACCTTTTGCACCCTGTGCTAAGCTGCCGCTTGTATAAACAAGATGTGTTTGTGAAACACTATGCCCCCTCAATATGATATTTGACTCTGAAGGATGACCTTGATCTTGACATGTCACTCCTCAATCTGTGCAGCTTCATGGGGTACACATGCATACCAAATATCAAGTATGTATCTCTAATGGTTCAAAGTTATGGCCAATTTTAAAAGTTGGTGACCTTTGACCATGAAGGATGACCTTGACCTTGACATGTTGCCCCTCAAACTGTGCGGCTTCATGAGATACACATGCATACCAGTATCAAGGCTGTATATCTACTGGTTCAAACGTTATGGCCAATGTTAATGACCTTTGACCTTCAAAGATGACCTTGACATGTCACCCCTCAAACTGTGCAGCCAAATGAGAAACACATATATACAAACTATCAAGTCTGTATCTCTACTGGTTCAAAAGTTATGGCCAATGTTAAAGTCGGTGACCTTTGACCCTGAAAGATGACCTTCACCTTGACATGTCACCCCAAACTGTGCAGCTTCATGAGATACACATGCATACCAAATGTCAAGTCTGTATCTACAGGTTCAGAAGTTATGGCCAATGTTAAAGTCGGTGACCTGATTTGGGGGCATAAAAAACCAGAATTAAGAATTATTTTGAATGGTCGTATTAGAAAGACCTGTATTCAGTGTATTGTACTGATTGTGTGAAGAGGTATGGTCTGTGGTATTCATGGTATGATTTGTTCTCATTACGATATTTTCTTTTTGGATATTTGGCAAAATTTGTTCAATTTGGATCGTGTTTTCATATGGCAGATTTGGCACGTGACGTGGGAGTGAAGAACTCAAAGGCTTGGCAGGACGAGCAAGTAGTCGTGTTTGACTGCTTCGAGCGGTTGCAAGGGTACTCGTACATCGCCATCGTAGACCTGGACGAATTCATTTTTCCGAAACGACAAAACAACCTCAAGGATGCCATGGTAACAGCATTATTATTACCAATATTAGAATAAAGTAAAGTACCTAGTTATAGCCTATTTTCAGTCCGAATGACCGCTCAGCCGACTGCACATTTACTCCCCTGGTCATTGAGTCATTCGCCTACAATACTGAGCACTGCTAACATATGGCGCAATCATACAGCCGCAGTACCGGCTAGTGACCCTCACAGGTACCCATTTTAACCCATGGGTAGGGAGGATGTGTGGGTGGAAGACACTGAAAAGCGTCTTTGAAATTTCTGGGAGGGACCGGGATTTGAACCCCGGACCTGCGGATTGGTAGTCAAACGCGTTACCACTTGACCACCGCACACCACAAAGAATGTCTCCTAATATAATTTCTCCGTCGATCGAAATACAAGTTTTGTTTGTGTGTCTGTATTCGCCTATTTGATCGTTGGTCAAATGTAATTTGACCAGATTCACATAAAACATGAAATGTCGAGTCACTCGGCGTCTCATCAGTTTCCAATCTGTTTTCAGCTAACTAAGAGTCAGGTCGCGAATACCGGGATTAGGGCTAAAATTATATTTACATGTATTGTATTTCTTTTCAAAACACGGACATGGTATCGAACAGCGTGGTCCTGATGAGAGACAGACTTCTCGTCATGTCACGAGATGTATTCAAACTGAAGGAGGACTTGTTTTCTGCAAAGAGTTCTATCTTCAGCGATTTAACCCTTTCCCTTAGGTTCTACTGCATATTAAAAGCCATAATGTCACTTCAAGTTTTGTTCGCTGCAGGATTTCTTTGACAATCATTAGTTGTTCTTTTGATATGCTAAAATATGTGTTGCAATTACTATATTGCATTGTCAGTGCCCTTTATCCGATAGAGACGTCTTTGCAGAGCATACCCATATCAGACAGACGTTTACTAACCTATATCAGACGGACATAACCCATATCAGACAGACATAACGCATATCAAAAGGACATAACCCATATCAGACAGACGTAACCCATATCAGACAGACATAACCCATATCAGACAGATCTAACTGTCTAATTACAGTCTGCTCTGGTTGCTTATCATGACGATATCAGATTCTCTACTATTTGTCATAGACATGCATTCACCTCTTTTAGGGAACACTTAAACTCATTTAAATAATCATCCTGATAGTTCGAGTCTGCCATGAATATTCATCAGGTAAAGTGTTAACCCTTTCCCTAATATAAACGCTTTTTCACGCCTTCGCAAACAGAGTGGACCCAGATCAGACGGCTCCTGGATGAGTCGTCTAATCAGGGTTTGCTCCGTTTGCTGATTATAATAGATCTGACTGTAGTTTCCACGAATACTAAAATATCATGTGTAGGCTACATATGCTTTTATAAAAATCAGGCTAATAAATATCCATGTTGTCATTTGTCCCGACATGAATATTCATCAGGTAAAGGGTCACTTGAAATCCATTTTTCGTTGTAGACTATGCTAATGAAGCATTATCCAACTGCTGCCGGCTTCACGTTCCAAAGCTACCTGTTCATCAAGGACTTGGGTAAGACTGTGGTCAACAACGGCTCCGACATTGTCCAGTATTACAAGAGGACCCCGGCTGTGTACACGCGCTACAAGAATATCCTTATTCCACCCCGTGTACAGAGCGGCAGCGTATGCACCCATGAGTTCCTACCAAGACCAGGCTATAACAGGTACTGGCTTTCTCATGTGGTTAGCGATTTCCTTTAATTAATCATCTGAATATGAAAATCACATGTACCTGTATAAGGTCTTCAGAATTTTGATAATGGGCCCTTTGCCTGTGTAAGGTGTTCGGAACAATGAAATGGACCTTTGTCTGCATAACGTGTTCAGAACTTTGAACTTTACCATTGCTTGTATAAGGTGTTCGGAACATTGAAATGGACCTTTGTCTGTATAACGTGTTCAGAACTTGACCATTACTTGTATGAGGTGTTCGGAACATTGAAATGGACCTTTGTCTGTATAACGTGTTCAGAACTTTGAACTTGGCCATTGCTTGTATAAGGTGTTCGGAACATTGAAATGGACCTTGCCTGTATTAAAGTATTTCAGAACTTTGAAACAGACCATTGTCTGTAAAATGTCCAGAACTTTGAACAGAACAAAAACTTTGAGCATTTGAAATGGACACTTGCCTGTGTAAGGCGTTTAGAAGTTTGAAACAGATCTTTGCCTTGTAAAGTATTCAGAACTTTGAAATGGACCTTTGGCTGCGTAAGGTGTTCGGAACTCAACTCCTGAAAGCGCGTTCTGTATAACTTTCGACTTGCATTATGTTACCACCTTATTTAACACCCACAGTTAATTTATGCCTCTTTTAGGTGATCCCTTAAGAGGTTTGACTTTATAAATCAAACAAACTATTTAATCAAGAGATAGTTTTACAATCAAGAAGCCAGAGCGAGCACGCCTTATTATTAATACGGCACCCAGTAATATTTGTAATCCCGCGTAAACACTCGTAGTATGGCTTCAAAATATAGACATTTAGTGAAGTACCTTTATTTGTTATAAGGTGAACAAAAATAGGCTAAAGCTAGTTGAATGAGTCGTTGGATATACAACTGACTTCGAGTAAAATCTCACAATAGACGACGCATTCTGTGATGTTCACTCGAGCAAACTTATTCAAAAGCATGGTTTTTTTTTATTACAAGGGAGATAATTATTCAAATTATCGGGTCTCTTTCGTTCCGTTATAAACATGCGAGACGCATGGTAGTTGATAATCTTCTTCCAGGAAACAGATAGCTTGGGGGGAATCTTGTAAACATGGATACTGTTGGAAGTTGTTATTCATGAGCGTTTCCTTGCATTATATACCAGAAATATGGTGCAGCGTCTTTATATATAATGTGCGTTGTCAGAGTGCCTTCTTTAAACATGAATTGATATACAAATGTATTCAAACCAGGCGCTTCTTATGACCATTCTCCGAGTCGTTACTACAAACTGTTATGTTGGCCCAGCGAGGTCAGCACTGTTGTGTGTTTTGATGAGCAAGTGTGTTTTGATGAGCAAGTCCGAATAAGCCAACAGTTTCAATACGGAATATTTAAAGTTAAATGGTCCACCAGGTTTAATGCTAGTCCATTCAGTATGATTATATATAGATGCAGCTACTGATCAAATGCCTCCTCTAGTATCCCTCTAATATGGATCTACCCAGTCTGCAAATACCAGAACACCACCTTCCAGCATTCAGTGGGTTAACCCTTTCCTGCTCACGCCTTTGCAGAGTTGACCAAGATAAGACGGTTAGACTAATAGGAGGCTAGGGGCCGTCATATCAGGGTCTGCTATGTTTGCTTATGATATAATATCTATAGATCCGATTCGACAGTGTCTGTCTGCCAAAATGGCATGTCTTCATGTGCAATTATAAAATACAGTAAAATCCTTCTAAACAGGACGTTAAATTTGGTATAAATATCGGTATTGGAGACAGGTGGCAGCTTCATGCAGCTAAATTCCTCTCTACTAGAATTCCAGTTTAGAGGGTTTTTACTGGAATCCAACTGATATTCAGGATGTCATTATTTCTTACATAAATATTGAACAACGAAAATGTTTACCATTGTATTTTCTTTATTTCAGAACAATCGTACCAGAGCACCTGGCCATTGTCTTCCACTACCGTTATTGCTACGATAATTACAAAGAGCAATGTACAAAACCACATATTGTACAGGACCGCAGTATAGACAGAATCGTCAACAGAACACGGGCACGGACCTACAAACTATTACAGCGTTTTCAAGGATTGTAAGACACGACAGATGGTCGGAGCTCCAGCATGAAGAGAAATAACATCGAAGCTCAACTACGTGTAGTAATATACAGTTGAAATCACGTGGGTTTTTTTAACTCTTTTGGCGCCAAATTTAAAAGTATCGTCTGCAATAATAATTTCATATTAAATATAAGTCTAAACTAAATAATAAAGGTATATTAGTAAAACATTTGTTTTTAAAAACCTGTATGCTTGGGCTAAATTAATACAAAAAACAGTGAAGTCCCAGGTCTGATGCCGCCTTAAAAAGGCGGCATCTGACCTGGGACTGCACTGTTTCCAATGGTGCCAACAGGCGACATTGGCGCCGAAGAGATAAACAAAGGAGGTTGTAATAGCAGGTGGTTGCTTAATGCACGGCAAAAGGGATATGGAAAGCTCCTATAGGAGCTTTCTGTATCACCTTTGTCCTGCGTTAAGCTGCCTCCAGTTTTAAAAGAAAATGAGTAACCGTATTAGCGAGACTTTACTGAACAATAGTCTGAATATCAGAGCTTGTTTGGTGCTCGATTGCTGTAGTAGGAATGTGTTCACATTTTATGGCAAATGTCAAGGAATATCTGATGAAATTAGTATAAAGGTGGTGGAGAGAGAGATAGATAGATAGAGAGAGAGAGAGGGAGAGAGAGAGAGAGTGGGTGGGTGGGCGGTATTACTTAAGGTATTATCAAAGCACAAATTTATGACAAAAGTAGTGTTCTTGTCTAAAGGCACTATGAAGAGTCCATTGCCTCCATTATGTATGGACTCTGTACTAACTATATGTTGATTAGTTGTTACGGACGTAATCACTCCGGGCAACGCTAGTAACCAACGTACACCCCTCATTTCTGAGTGCTGTGGTCTTAATGTCAGTACAGTAAAACCTCTCTAAACTGGACGTTAAAAATTAGTATAAATATCGGTCTTTTTGAGTAATGCAGAAAGCTCCTCTATGAGCTTTCTGCATGACTTTCATCCTACATTAAGCAGCCTTTCTGTATGACTTTCATATCCTGCATTAAGCAGCAACCTGCATGAAAGTATCCGAATTATTATTTACTAGAATTCCGGTTTAGAGAGGTTTTACTGTACATTTGTACTTGTATTGTAGCAAGTGTGCCTTGATATTTTAATGTAGGTATCCCAATTGAATTTTAACCGCTCTATAATATACTCGTATTGTCATGATTAATTGGTCATATTTATGCATGTACATAACACTTTGTCATGTCATTTACATCTCATTGCGCTATTTACATCAAATTTACACCGATTTTATGTCAACATACCATTAATAATTTAATAAACATATTTTAAAAAGATGTGTTTGTGAAACACTATGCTATCCCCCTCACATCACCCTAATAGGCTAGCTAGCCAAATAATGAAGTCTCTATGTGAAGTTTGTGATTTGACTTATATATGAGCTCTGACCTTGAAGGACATGTCACCACGCAATACATGCGGCTCCATGAGATACACATGCATGCCAAATATCATGTCTCTAACAGTACTAAATCAAAGAGTATAGCGAATGTAAACTTTGACCTATACATCTGTCCTTTGACCTTGAAGGATTTACATGTCACCACTCAAAATATGAGGTTTCATGAGATACACATGCATGCCAAATATCAAGTTTCAATCTGTATTGGTTTGAAAGTAAGTGATTTGACCTATACATCTGGCCTTTGACCTTGAAATGTCACCCCTCCAAATGTGCCACTTCAAGATATATATGAATGCCAAATATCAAGTCTCAACCTACTCATTGAAAAGGTATGCCCAATCATCAGGCAATGTTAAAGTTGATGACAAACACCTGACCTTTGACCCCGAATGATGACCATGACCCGTTACCCTCAAAATGTGCAGCTTCATGAGATACACATGCATGCCAAATATCAAGTATCTATCTCTACTAGTTCAAAAGTTATGGCCAATGTTAAAGTCGGTGATTTGACCTCTAACCTTGAAGGATGACATTGACCTTAACACCTTACCCAAAATGTGCGGCTTTACGAGATACATATTCATGCCAAATATCAAGTTTCCATCTGTACTGACTGAAAAGTTATGACCAATGTTAATGTTGCTGACAAACAGACGGGGCAAAAACAATATCAAAACCCCCACCCTACCCTTGACCCCGATCTAATATCGGGGGCATAAAAATGCAAGATGTGTCACACCTTTTACCATTGATTCATAAATGGACATAACATAGTATTGATTTTTTTGGTACAAATTTTACTATTTTACTCCTCAAAGACCTTAGCCAGCCTACCTACTCTATGTTTTATGGAACATGTTAGTGGAAACAAAGTCTTATTTTACCAAGACCCAAAGGCCTCTCGAAACTGGGGCTTATTGATAGGAACGATATCGATATATCATCGATTCACGTCATTCGATCCGATATCAATACTGGTTTCAACATATCGATACAAATGGAGGATAAATAAACACCTTTCCTTTCCATGGACTATATTACTTACAGGTAGGCAACTTCTTACATACTAATGCAGCGATATCAATCTTGATGAGACATATCCTGCAGGTGCTGCTCAATCGGCCTCTGCACTTTTTGCCATGAGAATTTGAGTGTAATTACTTCAACTTAATTTTTCAAACTGTAAAAAAGTAAGTTGAATAATTTCAAGCCACAATAGATATACAGTATTCTTTCATATTATTTTATTGAAAGTTGTGATGTTTTACACCGAGATTGATGTAATTACAGAGTATATATCATGTTTATGTATAGACAACGATATATCGTCGATATTTTCACATAGATATATCAATACGGAAATTTCTATCAATGACACCTCTAGAGAATTGTCCGTTAAAATTATATTAATCCCTATGACTCACTTATGCAATGAACTGGAACCATTCACTTAACTGACTTATGCAATGAACTGGAACCATTTATTTAACTTTAACCCATTACCTCATAGATAAATATCCAACCTCGTTGAACAAGAGATGTTTGTAAAACATGTATACCCCCCAGACCTTTGATCTAGTGACCTCAACTATAGAGGTCATCTAGCGGTCATGACTAATCACCACAACAACTTTGAAGATCCTAAGCCAAACCACTGATCATTTATTGATCTGAAAACATTTCACAAGTTAAGGTCATGGTGACCTTGACCTTTGACCTAGTGACCTAAACAACTATAGGGGTCATCTAGTGGTCACGACCAACCACCACAGCAAGTTTGAAGATCCTTGACCAAACCATTGAGCAGTTATTAATTGGAAACCATTTCATCAGTTAAGGTCATGATGACCTTGACCTTTGACCTAGTGACCTCAAAATCAATATGGGTCATCTAGTTGTCATGACCAACCACCACAGCAAGTTTCAAGATCCTAAGTCAAACCCTTGAGCAGTTATTGATTGGAAACCATTTCACCAGTTAAGGTCATGGTGACCTTGACCTTTGATACAATAGGGGTCATCTAGTTGTCATGACCAACCACCACAGCAAGTTTAAAAGATCCTAAGCCAAACCCTTGAGCAGTTATTGAACGCAAACCATTTCACCAGTTAAGGTCATGGTGACCTTGACCTTTGACCTAGTGATCTCAAAAACAACAGGGCTCATCTAGTTGTCATGACCAACCATCACATCAAGTTTGAAGATCCTAAGCCAAACCCTTGAGCAGTTATTGATCGCAAACCATTTCACCAGTTAAGGTCATGGTGACCTTGACCTTTGACCTAGTGACCTCAAAAACAACAGGGCTCATCTAGTTGTCATGACCAACCACCTAAGCAAATTTGAAGATCCTCAGCCAAACCCTTGAGCAGTTATTGATCAGAAACCATTTTACCATTTAAGGTTATGGTGACCTTGACCTTTGACCTAGTGACCTAAAAAACAATAGGGGTCATCCAGTTGTCATGACCAACTACCACAGCAAGTTTGAAGATTCTAAGCCAAACCCGTTAGCAGTTATTGATCGGAAACCATTTCACCAGTTAAGGTCATGGTGACCTTGAACTTTGAACTAGTGACCTCAAAAACAAATAGGGGTCATCTAGTGGTCATGACCAACCACCACAGCAAATTTGAAGATCCTAAGCCAAACCATTGAGCAGTAATTGATCGCAAACCATTTCACCAGTTAAGGTCATGGTGACCTTGATCTTTGACCTAAAAAACAATAGGGCTCATCTAGTTGTCATGACCAACCACCTAAGCAAATTTGAAGATCCTAAGCCAAACCCTTGAGCAGTTATTGATCAGAAACCATTTTACCAGTTAAGGTCATGGTGACCTTGACCTTTGACCTAAAAAACATTAGGGGTCATCCAGTGGTCATGACCAACTACCACAGCAAGTTTGAAGATTCTAAGCTAAACCCTTGAGCAGTCATTGATCGGAAACCATTTAACCAGTTAATGTCATTGTGACCTTGACCTTTGACCTAGTGACCTAAAAAACAATAGGGGTCATCTAGTGGTCATGACCAACCACCACAGCAAGTTTGAAGATCCCAAGCCAAACCCTTTAGCAGTTATTGATCGGAAACTATTTCACCATTTTAGGTCATGGTGACCTTGACCTTTGACCTAGTGACCTCAAAAACTATAGGGGTCATCTAGTGGTCATGACCAACCAACACAGCAAGTTTGAAGATTCTATGCCAAGTCGTTTATTAGTTATCTTTCGGAAACCATCGATCTACCGACCGACAGACATGTGCAAAGCAATATACCCCCATTTTTTCAAAAGTGGGGTATAATAAATATACTGAAAAGGAACATTTACTAGAGAAAAGTAAAATGTTATAATTGTGTAGTTTTGAAACCATTGTGATAGCTCCATATGAGCAAATGCTCTATTTATCACAATGGTTTCAAAAAAAGGACTTTGAGGCATCAATATGAGGGGATTGGGTTAATAGAGGACCACCTGGGGGACCATTTCTGTAAATCTTCAACAGGGAAACGATTAACCGGACTATTGTGAGGAATGATTCCAATGTTTTGTTCATGGTAGCAACCAAATTGCACGTGCATGCATGGCCATACCAACGAAAACCGTTGTCAATGAGTGGTAATGGAACAACGATACAAAACAGAAAACTAATTATCTTAATTTCTTTCATGAGTCGACCATGAAACATGATATATCTGAATAGAGTATAAACACTGTTGTGATACACTTTGTCCCCCACCCACCTATCAGGCAATTTGACTTTTGACATAGTTCCACGCGAAACATGCAGCTACATGAAATTGATATACAGTAACAAGAGGGCCATGAGGCCCTGAAGCGCTCACCTGAGATAACCCCAGGGGCGGGCCATTTTTTACCACAAGAAATATAGTGGATAACCTTGGTAGAGAACCACAAGGCAAAGCAGTATGCCATTAATTAATGGTCTAAGCCTTATGGTTTCAGAGAAAAATAATATTTCATATTTTTCCCATGAAAAACTGATAAGCCCTGTGGCAGGGCCAAGTTTCGCCCAGTGGTCAGGGTCGTAAGTTAAACATTCTTGGCAGAGGACCACAAGCCACAACTACATATTTATAGAGGACCATTAGATCATGTTAGTCATACCAAATGTCAATGGTCTAGGCCTAACAGTTTCAGTAGATTTTTAAAGATTTTCCAATGAAAAACTGGTAAGCCCTTGGGAGGGGCCATTTTTGGCCCGGGGGCCATAATTTGAACAATATTTGTAGAGGACCATAAGATCATGTTACATACCAAATATCAAAGATCTAGGCCTTACAGTTTCATCAGAAGATTTTTAAAGATTTTCCTATGAAAAACTGATAAGCCCTTGGGAGGGGCCATTTTTGGCCCGGGGTCATAATTTAAACAATATTTGTAGAGGACCATAAGATCTTGCTACATACAAAATATCAAAGGTCTAGGCCTTACGGTTTGAGAGAAGAAGATTTTTAAGGATTTTCCTATGAAAAACTGATAAGCCCATGGGCGGGGCCATTTTTGGCCCGGGGATCATAATTTGAACAATATTTGTAGAGGACCATAAGATCTTGCTACATACCAAATATCAAAGGTCTAGGCTTTACAGTTTGAGAGAAGAAGATTTTTAAGATTTTCCTATGAAAAACTGATAAGCCCTTGGGCGGGGCCATAATTTGAACAATCTTTGTAGAGGACCATAAGATCATGCTACATACCAAATATCAAAGGTCTAGGCTTTACAGTTTCAGAGAAGATTTTTAAAGATTTTCCTATGAAAATTCCATATTACCATATATGGAAAAAATGACTACGCCCTCTGGCGGCCATGTTTTTTGCTGGATCAAAATTCTTTTAACAACTTTTGAAGTCTATCAACTGAGAAACATTTTGGTGAAAACTATATTCAAATCGGACAAGTCATTCTGGAGTAGAAGATTTTTCTAGATATTGTGTACGGTTGCCATGGCAACAAGACCGATGGCCCCACCCACTATCTTTTAACAACTTTTGAAGCACCCACCCACAGTATATACAATGTATCTGACCAAGTTTGGTTACAATTGGGCAGTCGGTTTCAGAGAAGAAGTTGTTTGAAATTGTTGACGGACAGACAGACGGATGCCGGACACAGGGGTATCACAATAGCTCACCTTGAGCACTTTGTGCTCTGGTGAGCTAAAAACCCTCTAAACAGGAATTATTGGAGAGAATAATTTAGATACTTTGAGGAGGAGCTTACTGCATGACTTTCACACTGCATTAAGCTGCCACCCGTCTCCAAAAAGAAAGGGTTAAAAATCATAGCTTGTCAAACAATCTGGAGTCTGACGAGAAACTGAATTACGCAGCATCTGATCTCTAGAGATCCAAAGTGTTTGCTAATTCACAAGATTAAGGTTAAACTCCATAAACAGCAAGCTAACGGTTAAACTCAATTTCATTCTGTAATACAATTTTTACAATTAAACAGGTCTAACAAATTTTGTGTCACAATGCCACCTTGCTTCTTTGCATGCTTAAATTGTCATATCCAAAACTTGTCGTCTGCTGACTTTCTGAACGACATTTTTCTATTATTTATGCAGTCAGAATGTCAAACAGTTTAGATCTTATTATTTATGCCGTCAGAATGTCAAACAGTTCTGATCTTATTATTTATGCCGTCAGAATGTCGAACAGTTTGGATCTTGATGAGACGTCTAGTTACCTAGTGTCTCACCAGGATTCAGTAAGGTTTGCATCTAGGTAATTGCAAATTTGTGGCTAGCCGCCTAGCCTGCGAAGAATTAACCCTTTCCTCCATAAATATGCCTTTCTACGCTTCTGTAAAAGTCTCTTAATGAAACCATCATGATAGAGCATTTGCTCGCTCTATCACAATGGTTTAAAAACTTCTAAAATTTTCCTTTTCTCTAGTAAATGCTCCTTTTGGGTATTTATTCAAAGAGGTTGGGTCTAAAAATAGCCTTTGAGGGAATGGGTTAAGAACCAAATAGAGCTTCACAGGATGCAATAATTTAAACTATTAATAAATATCACTATGACTAGGGGGTTAGGTAAATATTGGATCTAACAATACCGACATGAAATACAAGCAACAATGAAATTATAACCTTTCAACCATGAATGGAATAGTGCTTATTATACTGCAAAGTAAAATCCTCACTTCTGATTGGTTAACTAGCCGTGTACATGAGTCCATGTACCCTGTGAGCTGACAGGGATGAGTCCATGTACCCTGTGAGCTGATAGGGTACATGGAAATTCCCCATGGCAGGCCCCACATATTATGGTCAGAAACCAAAAGACCGACTTCTCGAATCGGCTAAACAATAGCAAAATTCATAATAGACAACTATTGATACATAAAGAAAAAAATACAGAAATGAATTAAAAAACATCATTGTTTGAAATGACCAATAAAACAGTTTTTAGAGGAGTTATTATATCGTCCAGCCATCTATAATAACACTAACGCCGATGAAATACAATGCACACCACTTCGGATACCTTCGGGTAGAATTAAAGTATTGGGGCAATTTCAGGGGAATTAGCGTGTTTAGTGATTCAACATGCCAAAATAGATTTATATAAATTATCCGAACCGTAAAACTTTGCAGTATAATAAATTCCCAGCTGGTAAAATCATGTAACCCTCGCCGTTACTCAGCCGGGAATAAATCGTCATGTACCCTGGGAAAGAACTGTATAACTAATACTGTCAGTGTTTAAACTATGGAGTCCATGCAGTACAAAAAGCTTAAACTTGCTAGTGGATTTAGAATGACAAACCCTGATCAGACGGCTTCTCTGTGATACCTCTGATCCGGGGTTACACTGTTTATAAATGACAGTGGATGCTCGTATGTGGTTGAAAGGGTTCAATACAATCAGCTACTACACTCAATATACAAAACAACATATAACCTTTAGCTTGCTGGCCAATTTTCCTTGGCTGGTTATGCTCTTAACCCTTCGCTTGCTATTCACCTCAATATACCTACCTGTAAATAGTACAGACCCAGATGAGACAGCTCCTGCAGGAGCTGTCTCATTAGGGTCTGCACTATTTACAAGTTGATTGTGCAACCAGTGCACCCCACAGCAGTGATTGCACAGCGAAATATGTGTACACAGTGAAGATATATGTAATTATACAACAGGGCATGGGTAAAGAAGGAGAAATGTATTTTAAAATTCAGCAAGAGAAGGGTTAACATCAATACTTGGAATCTTCTGCACTCTGACCAATTGATGTCAGTGTCAAACAATTTAAATCCTGACGAGATGCCGAGTTACTCAGCTTCTAATCTGGATCCAAACACTTTGCAAACATATTCATCAATTCACCAGCAGAGTGCAACAGGTAAACATCTGTTTCACTATATCTAAACCTTAAGAGTAAGGGGCATCAGTGTAGACCCAGGTGAGAGGGCTCCTAGAAGAGCCCTCTCATCAGGGTCTGTACTGTTGGTCATGTTACATTTTTCTTTCGAAAAATGTCTCAACCCTTTCCTCCTTAGGCTATTTTAAGACCCAACCTCTTTGAATGAATCTACCGAAAGGGAGCATTTACTAGAAAAAGGAAAATGTTAGAATTGTATAGTATTGAAACCATTGTGATAAACAGAGCATTTGCTCCTATATGGAGCAAATGCTCTATTTATAACAATGGTTTCTGAGAAGTGACTATTACAGAGGCGTAGAAAGGCGTATTTATGGAGGAAAAGGTTAATATTTATTGTAAGATTGACCTGTTTGAGTAACTTTGTTCTGCATTAAGGAACCACCTGCTTTTACAGACACTCATATTAAGCAAGTGGTCACCTTTGAGCCATTCTATTGTACAAACTACCTTCATCTTGGAATGCAATACAATGTATTTTATCCTCCCAATTTGACCTGAGACTCATGCATATTCCGTTTATTATCGTCGGTAATCTTCGGATAAATTTCCGAAGGTATAAGAATGCGCTATAAGAATACAATCCTCGTGGAACATGATTATTACCGGCCTTTGGTTTGCTATATTTTATCACAGAGTTTAACAACAATCTCAATAAACATGCCAAAAATTAGTTGAGTCTCAGGTCATATTGGGAGGATAATATCTACGAGGTACAATAATGTTTACATCTAATCCTTTCTACACTTAGCAAATTCTAAAAGCACAGTTTTCCTATATCTTTTTTTATATTTACAATATGATGTATTTTTGAAATACAAAGCCCAAAGCAAATGCTTGATACAAACAGCCAGTACTAATCTTCATTTAACCCTTTACCTCATGAATATTCATAAATATATATCAGCTGTGCTTTTATAAGAATATATAACACAGTTGTAGGAAATTGTGGCTATGGCAGAAACTGCAGAATCAGGTCTGTATAATTAAGAGCAAAGCCCGACCAGATGGCCCCTGTAGGAGCCCTTTGATCTGGGTCTATTCTGCTGGAAACGACATCATAAGACATTTCTATGAGGTAAAGGGTTAATATAGCAACACCATTACACCAACACATTTTGCTTAAACACCAGCAGCCATGCTGTTTCTTTTAACCTTCTGCACTCATAATAATAATTATATAATTTATGTAAATATTGTCTGCTTCAATGTCAAAAAAGTATAATCTTTCCCTGCTCTATGTTTATTTCAAATTTCAAAATACCTACTGAATATTCATGATGAAAAAAGTTATTTATATATAATGAAATATGGAAGGTGGAACATCGTAGACATGTTAGAAAGTAAAGAAACAGATCTATCAAATTCCTGTGTTGTGGCCAAAATTCCTACTAAATGTACCATACTGGTATGCTACTACATGTATAAAGAAAATCAGTTGATTTTCAGTTATCACTTCTTGTATCAATATTCATAAGATAAAGGATTACATGTAATAACAAGAGGGCCATGAGGCCCTGAAGAGCTCACCGGAGATAACCCCAGGGGCGGGGCCTTTTTGACAACAAGAAATCATATGTACAACCTTGGTAGAGAACCACAAGGCAAATCAGTATGCCATTAATTAAAGGTCTAAGCCTTATGGTTTCAGAGAAAAATAATATTTTATATTTTCCCCATGAAAAACTGATAAGCCCTGAGGAAGGGTCAACCCCTGCGAGACAGAATTCATAATATTATGAGTTTTTTAAACACTCAAGAATTGTTCATGCAAATCTCTTAATAACTTCCTAAACACACTTCATGAATTTTTCTGCATGAAGTATGACAATTCTTACTTCATGAAGGTATTAAGAAGATATTTAAGATTGACAAAAACCTTAAAAACTGCATGATGAATGCAAAGAATTTATAATGAAGTTTTTAATTGGAAAAACTCATGGAATATTCATTAAACCTTTGATGATTTTTTCACTGAATATTTTAACATAATACTTCATAAAAAAATCTTATTATGTTGTTTAAAGAATAAATCATGATTTTTTAAAACATTATTGTGTTCCTACAGAATGAATTAAAAATTCGTTGAAAAATTGTTTTGAATGTTTTAGTTGTTTATAATGAATATCAACTTCATAATAAATTCTTTATCTGTCACATTCAGAATAACAAGATGGTATGGTCATAATAAAAAAAGTGTGACCGAAAAATGGTCAGACAAGATGGACAGACAGACAAACGACGGAGAAGTGATCCCAATGTGTCAACTCTGCTAAATCATGTGACAACTAAAAGCATAACAAATGAATCTGTGACTAGAAAATGCTCTTAAATCTAATTTTCCTTATTTTTAACAGCCAAAGCATATTCAGTAGACTCTCTAAAGCGAACGAAAATTGTGGGCGATTTGAAGGGTTTTAACACAAATTTTATGGTTTTGCTAAATGCAAGTCAACAGTGCTACAAACAGCTCCTGTAGGAGCTGTTTGTAGCACTGTTGACCTGTATTTCGCAGGCATTTGTAACAAAGAATAAAAAATTCTGGACTTTACGTGTCCGGTTTAGAGAGAATCTACGGTATATACATGAAAAAAAAATTACAGACCCAAGAATTTTTTAAGATGTTACGGAAACAAAACTATTTATTTTATTATTTTTTTTATTTCAAGCCCCAATCAAAGATTACTAATGGGATTGTTTGGTAGCAACTAGAGCTGCTTATCTTATATCAGACCTTTTGTTGCAACATTGGATCTACAAGAGATGGTGAACATTAACGCCATTTTATGCGGGATACACTTTTAGGTGAACCTCTAGGCAAACAGTTTGGAGCTCAGATCAGGCTCCACATTGTGGGACCTGATCTGAGATCCAAACTGTTTGCAGTTAGGTCAATATTCTATCAGAAACTGCCAAAACCTTTTCAAATATTTGAGTAATACTTGCTGCAGACGACATTTTAAAATGGCCGCCAGATATTACCCAGCATACAATGGGTTATTAAGAGCTGCAACAATTGGCCAGATTGCCCGATTCAATTTTTAACTTCCTTTATTTTTTATTTTCTTCTTACGGGTAATGAAAAGTGATCTTCCCCCATTAAAATGACGAGACATATTGCCAGAGTTGTCTGTCTCAAATTCTGTGGCATACATAACCCCTTTTTATTGACCGACAACAAAAATATGTGAAAATGATAATCATCCAATTTGACTATGTACATTAAACTCATTCAGTCCTGGATTTTCAAAGAAAAAATAAACCCTCATGCTTATCTATTAGCGGAAATCTCAAAATGGTGTGATGTTCATTTTTTGTCTTCACACAAAGAAAAATGTTTATTCTTGTGGCACACATGGGCAAACAAGTATACTCTGATCAGACTACTCAGGAGCTGTCTGATCAGGGTATACTTATTTGCAAAAGACTTGGGCTCAACAGGGCTGAATGGGTTAACATTCATTTATACCGAATGTAAAATGTGTAAAGTCATATCTGATGATCAATCGGAACACTTTGCTGAAACTAGTTAAATAATAAAACTTGTTTCCAGATATGTCTTTAACCTTTGGCTAACCTAAGAATTTAACATGACTATCACTGAATCGAAATCGTATTGAGAACTCTAAATATGATTTTCGATTAATCAAATCAAATTGTTGCACCTCTAATGAACATATTACATCTGCAGAATATACCGTATTTCCCCTATTAAACGCCCCCGGGGGCGTAACATTTTGAAAAGGGGGGGCGTTAATAAAAGGCTAAAAAAAAATGTTTAACATTTTTCTCCCCCCTAAATATGTGCCCCAATAACTTTTTTTAAACTTCCATATGTTTCTGGGGTAAACGATCGCCGATTTATGCATAAAAGAAGGCTTCAAATTTTAGCCATTTGACGCTACTATTGGGGACTTTACGGTAATGCAGGTGTTCATTCTCCAAGGCTATCAGCACCGTAGCACCCACAAGCCAGCTGGTTTTGCTAGACAGTGACACCTTTGATCTTTCGCCGACCAGAGTTCCAGTGTTATGTCATAATTTGCATAAAGCAAAATTCTGCGAGGTCTCCATGTCCCTAATTTGCATAAAGCCCCTTTCTACACAAGGCTAGAACCCTTGTAAGAAATCTGGTCATTTCTTTTCAAATCTTTACAGTAGCGATTCAGAGCAAGCTTCGACGGATTGTGATAGCCCTGGACATTAAATTTACTCTTGGAGTGTATTTGGATATTATATCAGGAAAACAGAGGTGAGCAACCATGTTTGATTGTTTTGTTTGTTTATTTGAACTTTGAATTATTATTTTTTCTAGCGAAAAGGGGGGGGGGGGGGGGGGGGGGCGTTTATTAGGGAGGGGGCGTCTAATAGGAGAAATACGGTATATCTGTCTCTGACCCAGGTTTCTTGAGAACCATATTGTTTCAATGCCACATCCAACATAGTGGACTCTTGAGATAATGCAAGTCACTTAAACACCGAGTGGCCATGCTTATTTGGCAAATTGACAACAATTGCAGAGTTTCCCCTTTCCTCAATATAAAGAACTGTTCTCTGTAAATACTCAGCAGGAACTACATCTATTATATCATTATCAACTTGCATGGGTTTCAGGTGTCTCCCGGCCTCATAGTTTCGATGGCTCAGCGCAAAACTAGGCTAACTCCATTTTAGAAAATTTTACAGGAGAGCAAAAAAACTTTTTTTTCTTTTTCCTATTTGATCTCTTGTTTATATTTTTATAGTTATCTTTTCCTACAAAAGTCTTTAAACTTATGATAATGTTGATTTTCTTTTAAAACCATGTTTTTGAGGTTTTTAATAACTTTTTTGAGTTAGTTATAGTTTTGCACTGAAAATTGACGTCTTTTAGTTAAAAACTCAGTGCAAAACTATACCTAAGTCAAGTTAGTTATACTTTTGCACTGAAAATCAATGTCTTTCAGATAAAAACTCAGCGCAAAACTATACCTAAGTCAAGTTAGTCATAGTTTTGCACATAAGATATATAGAATATTGGAGGGTATATACTTGTAAAAAAAGTACTAACTCAAGTAGACTTTAGTTGATTATTAATATTTTCTTACCAAATTGACAAGAGAACAAAATAAAACATTTAGAACAATACATAATTGTAATTTTAAGTTCATATCAACCAGTTCTTTGTATTTTTAACATAAAATGATAGATTAATGATAGACTATTTCTATAATGTAAACTTCACCAATGATTTCATCAGTCCTTTGCTCAATGAATATTTATGCTTCACAGCCATCCTTCCATGAACTGTCCCAAGATTTACAGAAATATTGTTGAACTTAGACTGAAAAGCAGGAATACTCTTATTCTTTAAACTATGACCTGTCAGTTAATCTCAAAACCCACCCATTTATATGAATTAACTTATTTAATTATACTTTCAAGTGTATGAAGATATTTTCCCATAGCAGGCAAGGTAAAACCTTCCCCAAAAACAGATCCAATGGGGAACAGTGCAGACTCTGATCATACACTTCATGTAGCAGCTGTTTGATCAGACTGTGCAGCCGGTTTGCAAATGCATAAGAAGTATAATGTAGAGAGAATAATATGAAGAAAATGGCAAAAAAGGCTGACTGATTAACCCTTTTGGTATTGGTCTAATGCCAACCTTAACCCTTTCCCTCATATAAACGTTTTTTCACGCATTTGCAAACAGAGTAGACCCAGATCAGACAGCTCCTAGAGGAGCCGTCTGATCAGGGTCTGCTCTGTTTGCTAATAAAATTTGATAGATCTGTGTCTTTACTTTCTAAAATGTCTATAATGTTCCACCTTCCATATTTCTTTTTAACTATTTTGTTAATGAATATTCAGTAGGTATTGAAATTTGGCCTAAATATAGAACAGGGAAAGGGTTAAACTTTGGACCAGTTTATTTTATCAGTTACTTATGCAATTTTGGTATTTTAACAGAATCTGACTTCGAAATCACGAACAGTGCAGACCCTTATGAGAGGAGCTCTCTGATATGGGTCTATACTGTTTGCAATAATTATTATAACATGCTGTAGGGTTGAAGCTAAAGAACAGTATTTCCCTTTTATTTTGATCATTATTACTCGACATGAATTTTACAAGATAACTCCAACCTTTTAGCGTATGACTGACAGTGTCCACCAGTATTTCTAGTTGACTGTATAACCCTTTCAGTAAGGGTGTAGGGCATTCACAAACCAAGTTAAATCTTGTAGACCCAGATTAGAGGTCTCCTGATAGAACACTTTGATAAAGGTCTTCAATGTTTGTCATAATTCAAATATTGTATAAATCTACTAGCATTGTGTCCAGAGGACATGGATGCCCTCACCTTGCACTCTTGACACAAACATTTCTGAAGAATTTAACCCTTAACCTATTACCTCATTGGCTATGTTTAGACTCAACCTCTTTGAATGAATACACTGAAAAGGAGGATTTACTAGAATAATGAAAATTTCAGAATGTTGTAGTTTTGAAACCGTTGTGATAAATAGAACAGCCTTTAATTTAACCCTTTCCCTGTTCTATGTTTATTACAGATTTCAATACCTACTGCATATTCATGGACAAAAAGGTTATTATGAAATATGGAAGGTGGAACATTGTAGCCATTTTAGAAAGTAAAGACACAGATCTTTAAAATTCTATTAGCAAACAGAGTAGACCCTGATCAGACGGCTCCTACAGGAGCTTCTGATCTGGGTCTACTCTGTTTGCAGATGCGTGAAAACAAGTTTATATGAGGGAAAGGGTTAAAGCTCCTTTGGAGCAATTGCTCTATTTATCACAATGATTTCAAAAGGTGACTTACAGAGGCGTCAAAAGGCATCAATATGAGGGAATGGGTTAACCCGCTGATTAAATTAAAACTACTCCTCCTTCTATGAATATTAATTAGGTAAATGTTCATACAGACTGAGGGTGAGCAGCAAATTATTATGCATTGACAATAGTTTAGTTTGCGGATATGAAGATTTCCTATGGCAGACTGCACAGACTCTGATGAGAGAGCCTACACTGTTTGCTCAGGTGCAACTATTGGCATGCTTAGTAAGCAGTTTAAGGGTTCAGTTAGAAAGGACCATAACTCTTGAACCAATCCATGGATCCAGTCAAAATTCAAGACTGACCTCTATTTTATCAGTCATTTTTCTTGAACCAATCCATGGATCCAGTCAAAATTCAAGACTGACCTCTATTTTATCAGTCATTTTCCCAAAGAGGAAGGTTAAAATTCTACATTGAAAGGGTTAACAAGATTGGTAACCAATGCATTATGCAGTTAGAATTAGAATTATGAATTAGAGAAATCCATCTCATGTGCCTGCATAATCATACTGCATCATACCTGTACTTCATTCTCAGTGTTGTTATATTTTCTGATCATTAGTTTTGATGGAATAAGTTTTGAAAATCTGAATTCTGCTTAAGCCGGTGCTAGTGGGGGGGGGGGTTTGTAGTGTTGCACTTTTAATTACTACTCATGAACAGACTCAGTAAAACCGAGTCTGCGATTTTCTCTTTTGGCATTGTTAATTTTGCTTCAGAAGGATAGCCCACTTTCAGAATATTAATCACTACTTTGTTTGGATTGGTTGATTCAAGTTTAAAAGATCTCACTTCAGTCCAGCGAACTTTGTTTTTGTCTGTATCAAGATCAATGTTTTTTACCATTTTTGATACAGACTTGAAATTAAAATAAAGCTAAATCTTTTACATGATACAGATTTTTGCAATGAGCAGCTCTGATAACAGATGTCCACTAGGCAGTCGTGTAGATACAAAATGACCAACTTATCCTTTCAATACATGCTTGAACCAAGTCATTTTCGTTTTGTGTATGCCCCCTTTCTAGGTACTTTTGCTCCACAGACTCGAGCTCAATTTTACAAGGCATACGGTCCATACATGACCACAACATTGAAACGTAATACTTGTTCTTATTTTGTCCCCCACAGTTATCTAAATATTTTTTTCTCCCCGTTTTTGACCATTGAACTTAAGTATTCAAAGAAACTGCTGGAAATTTCACATGCTCCCCTTCCCAAAGTAGACTCATTCCATAGATAGCCATAAGCATTACTCAAGGTAGATTCAAATGCCTTAGGTGTCACTAGCACCTCTTCAAGATCAAAGCATGCTGCTGTGACTGTTGAGTCACTGTTTTCTTGTCTGTTTCTTTGTTTTCTCTGGATAACTCCTTATTTTTAATATGGCTTTCATACTTTTCTTTCATTTTTAGTTTAAGACATTTTATATGAGTTGCAAGAATCACATTGATCCTTGATTGGTTAGTCAAAAGCAATATTAAAATGTGTGTTTAAAATTTGCCTGTACATGTTGAGGGAGACCGGGAGACATGATGACATTTTTTGTGCAATTCTCTAAATAGAGCCTGTACATAAGTGCAATACTAAGTTCTTGGCCCAGGTACATATTTTACCATCTTTTCTACAATAATGACTTTCAATAACAGGAAACGACTCAATATGTGACACTGCAAAATATATTTTATCTTCTGGTATTCTGTTTGGTACAATTACTGTGACTGCCTCTATTTTCTAATTTTACAATCTGAGTAATAGTTTGGGTCTCTTTAAAAGTCACTTTTTGAAACCATTGTGATATATTTATCACACTGGTTTCAAAACTTCAAAACTACAAAATTCTTAAGTTTTTCCTCCAAATACATCATATTATAACTCAAAATATTTACAGTTTTCTGTGAATTCCGATATATCGCGATATTTCTTAGCCGATTCATATCCATATATGAAAATCTCAATCAATATGACACTTCTAAATATAGCTTATGAGGTAACAGGTTAATTAACCAAAATTGTAATACAGGCACATGATAAATTGATGTCTCAACAAATAGTGGAAAGTCATATCTATAATGTAGATTACTATATAATAAGCAAACAAAGCAGACCCAGACCAGACTAACTCCTGTTAGAGCTGTCTGATCTGGGTCTTCTCTATTTGCAAAGGCGTGAAAAGGCATATCTATCATGAAGTAAAGGGTTTAAATATTTTTAAACATAGGACCTGCAGGATAGCAATTAAGTTAAGTTATACGTGTAGTTGCTTAAATTTTATTCCGCTACCAAATTATATTTTAGTTCTGACGAGGGTTTATCAACCACTCAGACCTTCAGTCCTCATGATTAATCACCTGTATCAGAACTCAAAACCTTTGTTGATTCCCCCTATCCATAATGCTTATCCCTTTACCTGTTTTATATTTATACCAGATTTCAATAATAATTTAATAATATTCATGAACAAAATAGTTATAAATAATAAAATATTGAAGGTGGAGCACTGTAGCTATTTTAGAAACTAAAGAAACATATCTTTCAAATTCCTTTAGCAAACAGCAGACACTGATCAGATGACTACTATAGGAGCTGTCTGATCTGGGTCTACTCTGTAAAACTTTGCAGATGCATGAAAAGGTGTGTATATGATTATGAAGGAAAGGGTTAAACAGATATGATTTCTTAAACAAACTGCTGAAAGCCTTTGAAGTCAATGTCATTTCATTTAAAAACTTTTCAAAAACATTTATTAATAAGCAAATATATATATATATCACATTGCATAGCCTTCCTTACTTCATTTAGTAACTTTGTACACAGACATCATTTAAACTTTTTAAAATTAATCTAATTTTAAGCAAGTTTTAAATTTTACCCCACCCACTCAAAATCATACACAATAAGTTACTGTGCTTTTTGACCTTCTCAAAATAGTTATTATTCTTTTGTCAAGAAGCTTCGTAATAATAGTACATGTGTATCAAACAAGAACAAATTAGTTACAGAGCTCTGTTACTTTTTTTTGTAAATTTCAAATTTTGATAGTAAACAAACTTCTGTAGTCTTGTCTGAAGGTCAAGGATGCATGTATACTTAAATAGGTCTATTTATTGGTTTACAACTATAAAATTTACTGTAACTATTTTTTTTAAGATGAAAAGCACCACTTTTTTTGTTTTTTGCATAAGAAAAAAATATTAAATGAAAGAAATCAACATGTACCACTACATTTTCATCATTATTTCTCAGTGCAAAACTATGTCTAAGTCAAGTTAGTGCACCTTTTGCACCGACAATATTTTCTAATTTATCAAATTATGAGAGCAAAACATTAGCTAACTCCACTTAAACATAGTTTTGCACTGAAGAAATTACCATTTAGACTTAGCATATTTTATAAAAAATGCAATAATTTTGAAAATACAAGGAATATAAGCAGAATATTTTGAGGGATGAAGGGGAATGTAAAAAGCCTTGAGAATTTTTGAAAAAAGCATTTTTGCCAAAATAGTGAGTTAGCCTAGTTTTGCGCTGAGCCATCGGTTTGATACCCATGAATTTGTGTCAACACTCATCTTGTTAATCACGGCATACACTTTGTTCGTATTGATCACCATGACAAGATTCTGTATCAGGCCAAACTTATCACCTGAGTAAATGACTGCGTGACAAAAGCGTCTCTTCATCCTGGCGTATTCAGCACTATAGAACTTTTCATTGTTAATACATATTCTTTGAATTCTTCTCAAACCAACACCACTTTCAACACCTAAACTTTGTAAGATGCTACCATTTAATTGCTTTCTAAATGGCTGTACAGAACCCAATATTTCACAATTGTCTGCAACATGAGTTACTTTCAACTTTCTCTGATTTTCTTTTACGCTGCTGAATGACCGACTGTACAAAGAGACCGACTGATTCCTCAAAGACTGCTTCACAACATCCCCTGTCCCACGAACTGAACTCAACAGCATTGCATTTCCATCTTCAAATGGAAAACAACTCCAGCTCCACAATGGACCCAACTTTTTCACGTACATGGGCATATGGCGACAAACATTGTGTACATTCAGACCACAGGACCCAGGCCCATACATCTCAGAAAATTGACAGTAAAACTTGTCCAGCAATAATTCTGACCTCTCAAGGCTTTCATCGTTTATTTCATCTCCTAATAGAATGAATATTCCTTCTGATAACAAAGCAAAATGCTGCAAGTATTTATCATGATGAATACCATGCAGACAAGGTAATGCATAGTAGAGTAGAAATGACTGCAGCTCAGTAGCTTTGAAATGAGCGTAGTGTTTCTCCAAATCACGTGGCAAGCGCTCAATGTAGTGAGGAGGCTTAACTTTCATCAGTCTCTCTGAAATTTTGCTCAACTCTTTGCCTATGAAATGCTCTTTACCACTCTGACAAGATGAAAACCATTTGCTCATGATTGTTTTAACAACGCCTAACAGCACTGCATGCATGTAATCAGGGACTAATCCTACAACAATGTCAAAGTCATGCAAGTTAGCAAGTCCTGACAAACCCTTAAAGCCCTTCAATCTATGATTAGCAGTAGCAGCTCTCATTGAGTCTATGACACCACTGTTGGTTCTAAGTGGGAACAATTCATCTTGCTTACGATAAGGATAGCTTCTGCTATGTCCACGGCCTTGTGCTACAGTTACACCTGGCTCCTCACAAGTAATACATGCTTCAGTACCATTATATTGAGTCATATTAAGTGCTGCAGCTTTTGCTGGCAGGTCCATTGTGATGCTAAGAACGCTAAGGAATATTGAATAACGCTTTCCCTCAAATTCAAAGTCCATGCCATCAATTGTTAGAGCATTCACTTCCTTACTAACATGTGCGAGATACTGTTTAAAAGGTGGTTTACCCTTCCCCTGCCACAGTCCTAAAACCAGCAAGTTTTCTCTAGCAAATCTCAATTTTGGATTCAGCTCATTAATAGCAAGAAATACTGGCCATAATTCTATCTTTGAAGATGAGTAAAGATTCACTCCATCTGTGTTCATTACAGCAGTTAGGTGTAAAGACTCCTCAGTATCACAAGTATCATTCTTGCTTTTGTACAGTTCGCCACTGTAAATGTCGGTTATTGTTGTCTCGTTGTGGCCACTTATCCTCTGTATTGTCTTCAAGATGTCTTCAAAAATTCCTGAAACATATATTATAGACAATAATGAGTTAAGAATGTGTCAGTCACAAGTGGAGGTAGTCCTACTGTAATATGGCATGTTGAAAAATATATCAACTTCAGGTAACCTCGCTAGTTAGCGAGGTTTCCCAAAGTCTACACATTTTAAGCGACAAGCGCCAAATTATTGATTTTTTTAATTGGACGGGTATTCCCGGCTTCTCCCGATATCGAGATCATGTTCAAGATGGTGGATTACAGTAGGACTACCTTAAAAGTAGCTTGCATTAGTTAGACACATCATTAACAAGACCCGCGTGACCCGTGTGTCAGCTGCCAGCAGTGTATCAGAAGAGGAAAAATTCTAAGTAAATAAATGGAAAAAAACCAATAAAAATATGGATTGCAGAGTTATGGCCCTTGTTTGTGTCACTTCCTTGCATCAAGATCTTTCCATCCATGAAGTTTCAAATCGCTAGCATCAGAAGAACAGGAGCTATTGCAGAAAGAAAAAATGTGACGAAAAAAGTGTGACGGACAAGACGAACGAGGAGAAGTGATCCCTTAGTGTCACCTCTTCTTAAAGCAGGTGACACAAAAACTATGTGTCGAATGGAAAATTTATGTGTTCAAATAACAGTGTTCTACCTACTCTACTAGATTGTGTCACATAGTAGAATGATGCCTGTTATTGGATAATCTTAACATGAGACATAGCACTTTATTGTTTTAACACATTCATCCCTGAATATTGAAATAAAATTTTGATACCTCATGAAAATTAATTAGCTAAAACGTCAAAATAAATCATGAAATTTTCAAAAATTTTGTTTGGGCACAAAGAAAAATATTTATTCTAGGGTCATGCATAAGCAAATAAAGTGTACCCTGATCAGATCAGGGTATACTTTATTTGCAAAGGAAGACTCAGAGCGTCACCCGGGCTGAATGTGTTAACTAGGCTATAAAGTTAATGTAACTTCTACTTTTGAGAGCATGTTCAGCTGGACTGATATCTATTGGTATGATGCGTCCCCACAGATTTTTTTGCTTAAAATGACAAGGGATGCATAGTTTAAATATTCATTTCTTTATATCCCAATTCTTGGATGAATGATTTGGGTTTTAAGAAACTGCAACACTGGTCATAATGCGCCTATGTATACAACCTAATAGCATAGGTTGAACCTATGTAGTGTCACAGTGCTGTAAAACAAAACCAATCTTGATGGGAGACTGGTTTGTCAGTAAAGTAAACTCTCTCTAAACCGGACGAAAATTGCGGGCGATTTTAAGAGGTTTTAACACAATAGTTGCTAAATGCAGATCAACAGTGCACCCCACCTGTAGGAGCTGTTTGTAGCACTATTGACCTGAATTGGGCAGCCATTTGTAAAAATATAATTAAAATCAGGATTATTCCGGTTTTCAGAGAGTCAGGTTTTCAGAGTCTACTGTATATCTATAAAGATGCTACAGGCAGAAGCCAACATACACGTTACTTATTTAGTTATTTAGGATGTAGCCACCTGAACATATTTTACACTATTGGCCTTTCGAAAATGTAAAAGAACAACCCTGCGTGACTACATGAATCATAGTTGGCGGCTTGGATCAATGTGCCTTACTGTTAGCTATGCTATTCGTGAAAATCATCACAATGTGTGCAAAGCCAGTCGTCAAACACATCCAAAAAGCAGAATGAAATACAAGTTTAACCAATGCAAAGGCTGTCACGTCTGATAAACAAGAGGGCCAAGATGGCCCTATATTGTTCACCTGATGTATGTTGGATTAGAGCCAGAAGATTTGAACTTAATTTGACCTAGTGACCTAGTTTTTGACCCAACCTAACCAAAGTTCCAACTTGTTACAGATATTATCAAGACAAACGTTCTGAGCAAGTTTGATAAGGATTGGGTCAAAATTGAAGCTTCTAGAGCGTTAACAAGATATGACCTTGATTTGACCTAGTGACCTAGTTTTTTACCCAACAAAACCAAGTTTATACCGGTTGAGATTTTATCACAAGTAACATTCTGAGCAAGTGTGAAGAAGATTGAGCCAAAAATGCGGCCTCTAGAGTGTAACAAGAATTGACCTTTATTTGACCTAGTGACCTAGTTATTGACCCCACCCAACCCAAGTTCGAACTCGGTCGAGATAATATCAAGACAAACATTCTGAGCAAGTTTGATAAAGATTGGGTCAAAAAGGAGTGTTAACAAGATTTGACCTTGATTTGACCTAGTGACCTAGTTATTGACCCCACCCAACCCAAGTTCGAACTCGGTCGAGATTTTATCAAGGCAAACATTCTGAGCAAGTTTGAAGAAGATTGAGCCAAAAATGCTGCCTCTAGAGTGTTAACGAACAAATTGTTGACGCACGACGACGCACGACGATGGACGCCGGACATCCAAGTATCCTAAAAGTTCACCCTGAGCTGTGCTCAGATGAACTAAAAAGGGTAGCAGGAAGTTCCGCTGCCCAATGTGTTACATTACTAACCTGGAGAATTGAGCAAACTGGACAGCAGAGCTTTGAGGTTGGCTATCATGAAAGATTTTATCTTTCCTCTGCAGTCTGCTGTTGGACATTTGTTCTCCTCATCATTATTGCTAGGAGGAACTATCAGTTCACATACACTGCAGTAGAGAATCTCTTCATAAGAACTTTGTGGAACATGTGTCATCAACTTTTCATAACAAAGCAAAGACTGTGTTTCATTGCCGAGCTCAGGTAAAATGCACTTTACAGTTTTAAGAATATCTTTGCATGCAGAGGTTGGGAGATTATGCCTTCTGAAACATTGCAGCAACTTCACAGCTTTTGTTTTGGCATCTGCAGGTTCATCTTCACGCACAGACTGAGCCTCTTCTTCTGCATCCGAGGAGCTAGAAGACAGACCCTCATCCTCAGAACTTGAACCAGAAGAAATCCAATCTGAATTGTCCCATGAAATTTCAGAGGACTTCTCCGAAATATTGTCATTAACCTCTTCAATAGTATTACATATGACTTGTCCATCTGCATTCACTCCGCTCTCTTGTTTACTTTGTAGAAGGCTTCCTTCTGCATCTGCAAAATATACAGAGTGAACAATGATAAAAAGACTACTGCCTGTTTCACATCATTCTGCACAAGTAAATTGGGGGTTATTTTATCCGATTGTACTCAAACTAACCACGATGTTTTCTGCAAAATGCCCCAGCTTGTAATAACAAGAGGGCCCTGGATCGCTCATCTGATAATAAGTGGAAGTAAGTACAAGCATACTGAATGAGAAGGGGCTATGGTTAAGTGAAGTGGTTTATTGGTAATATTGATAAAATGATTTCAGGAGAAGATTTTTTGTTAGAATCTGCAGAGAGTTAAAGACTAGAGTCAATTAAGCTCAACAGGGTCTTCGTTTTTCTATACAAGATAAATAAGGAAAATAGGCTCCGCCCCCTGGTGGCCATGTTTTTGAGATATCAACACAATTTATATAAATCTGAAAGACAGTCGACTGAGGAACTTTTCTGTGAAAAAAGTTTTAAAATCTGTTCACTGGATTTGGAGAAGAAGATTTTTAAAGATTCGGTAACTGGTTGCAACAAGGGGAATAACTCTGTCCAGTAACTTTTCACAATTCATTCCCCCTGCACACTGATATTGCTGACAAAGTTTGGTTCAGATCAGGCATGTAGTTTCAGAGATATCAAGCTCAACAGGGTCTTCTTTATTCTATATAAGACATATAAGGAAAATAGGCTCCGCCCCGTCAGCCATGTTTTTTGAGATATCAACACAATCTATATAAACTTGATGCAGGGTAACCTAAGGACATTTGCTGCCAATTATTAATCAAATCTGCCAAATGGTTTAAGAGGAGATGAATTTTTGATTTTTTTTCTATATGAAACATATATGGAAAATAGGCCCCGCCCCCTGGCGGCCATGTTTTTTCAGATTTTGTCAAGATTTATACAAATCTGAAAGACAGTCAATAGAGGAACCTTTTGGTGAAAAAAGTTTTAAAATCCGTTAAATGGATTCGGAGAAGAAGATTTTTTAATGATTTGGTACCTGGTTGCCATGGCAACAAAGGGGAATAACTCCGCCCAATTTTTTTTACAATAATTAAATCCCCCTGCGCACTGATACTTCTGAGTTTGGTTAAAATCAGGCATGTGGTTTCAGAGATATAGAGGTTTGAAAATGTGAACGGACGGACGGACGCCGGACAAAATGCGATCCCAATAGCTCACCCTGAGCTTTGCTCAGGTGAGCTAAAAATTCACCCGGAGCAAAGAAAAAGTTTTTCCTATATATGTTAAATTTTGCCCACCTTGGACATTGTCATTCATGTTGCCGGGGGTGAGCAAAATTTAACATCAAGGTCTGTAGGGATTTTTTTTTTTTTATCTCTTGACAAAATTTCATTACGTCATAAGTTGGGGCATTTTTGCTGAAAAACATTGTGGTAAATAGTTGGCAATCCGATGTGCAAAAAGTCGCTTATTTTTCGAGGTCCATGGCATTTTTTAGTAGAAATGTTTGAATACCATTATTGTGTTGCCAGATACTAATCATTTATGGTTTTGACCCATGCCACTGCCAAAACCCTCTTTGAAGGTCAGAAACTAGGTCAAAGGTCAAATGAGTGCAAAAATGTAATAAAATCTCTATATAGTATAACATAGCCGTAATTTTTGACAATTTCAATACTTTTTGCATTTAATTTCTTTGCAATGTCTCCACAGTAAGTATAGAACTATTTATGGTGCATTTCAGAAAGTTTTGAGTGACCTGTGATGATTGCAAGTTCGGTAAATATCGTTTTGAATACATGTAAGGTACATTACCATAATATATATATAACTTTGATGCAAATCTGTGCAAGTTAAAGTACCTCTTCACGCAGATATATCATTTAATGATGATAATGAAACGCCAGAAAATTAGTCTCTTATTGCCATAATCTCAGTGTAATATTGGTATGTTTTATTGTACACTATGTCTAATATTGGCTGTTTGTATCATTAGCGATTGAAACACCATAGCTCCTGGTGAGTATGGCGATGTTTTTACATAATGAATTTAAATATTTTACCTACACCAGCAGTACCCATGACAAAACCCTTTCTACATTTGTGGGGACATGGATATCCCGGATATTGATTGGTCGTTTTAACAGTTACTGGCCATAGGTACCCACTCTAACTCAACAATGAATTCATAGGCATATTCAGTGCCACTGGCTATGAGTAACCTTCCCTATCCGTGATGACAACAATCTATATGTTATTGCCACAAGCAATCACTAGTTATTAGATATACCTCAAAACCTGGAATAAGTGAGTATGTCAGAGTTCTGACAAACATATCTTTCCTTCACGAAGGAAGCCTACCCCACATCTTGTCCACCCTTCGAAAGAGGCTAATACATGTTCGATGGCCATCAAAATGGCTGAGTTTGCAGCACACTTGGAAAATCAGTCCCTTTACGAATCTGTACTCTATGTGATATATTCAGTGGTCCCTTCTGAGTTGACATCCACCAGGTTCAGCCAGCCATGGTGCAACTCAATCACCCGCCGTTTCTCACGAAAGAAGAAATATGCGTACAAAAAGTGCTGAGGACCAAGGTACAGAAGGACTGGCGCATATACAGGGGGCTACAGAAAACTTGCACAGAAGTGCAAGGAAGCTCAAGCTCATGATGGGTATGTGATTGACTTAGTGACATATACCAGCTGTAAGAAGATTTACACTTTTGTTAGGAGCAAGGCAAGAAATGTGACAGCTCGGGAATAGCACCACTGAAAAATGGTGCCATTAACAATGTTGATACACAAATCAAAGTTAAAATACTGAACCAGTAATTTTCTGTCTTTACACATGAGGTCCTATCTCTCATTTGTGCCGTTTGAGAGTATCCTTATTCGAATGCCCTTCCTATTCATAAATTCTGAAGGGTGGTGATCCCCCGAAAGCAAAAATTGCAACACAAAAGGAGAAAATGTCTGCAAGCTTCTTAATGGCCTTAATCTCCACAAAGCTACTTGTCCAGACACCATCTTATCAAGATTTTTGAAAGAGATGGCACATTCACTAGCTCATGCTCTTGTTCTGATCTTCTAGGCCTTACGACCAGGATAAAGTCCCCAGTGACTGGAAGATTTCATGTTAATCATATATACAAGACAATGGTCAAGATTAACCCCTTCAAACTATTGGCATGTGTCCCTAAATTCTGTCACATGTAAGATTCTAGAATACATCATACACAGTAACCTGGTTTTACCATTACATTATCAACCCATACCAGTATAGACTCCGGAAGCAGCGCTTCTGTGAGACACAACTAATCAATCAGCATGGTCAATGACCTTGGGTCAGGTCTGGACCAATCCTATCAGATTGACGCAAACGTTTTACAAAGTGTCTTACAGATACCCTCTTCTTAAGCTCCAACACTATGATGTGTAATGCAAAATGCTTGATTGTATCCAACAGCCAACAAATCACGCTGGGGGGGGGGGGGGGGTTTCCTCTGAGTCAGTACCGATAGCATCAAGTGTTCGTCAATGTGCTGTTCTCAATCCTTTCTTTTCCCTTGAATGCAATGATGACCACACTCTTCATGTCGACTCTTTGCTGACGCCTCACTTTTGTGCCGAGTCAATAGAAGATGCAGACGTCTTCCAGAATGACTTCGGCAGTCTGTAGAAAAGGGGAGAGACTGGGTTCAATGCAGAGAAGTGCTAGGTCCTGCTTATCACCAACAACATAGAGACTAGTTATACTGTTCATAGCATGAAACGGAAGACTACAAAGAGGGCAAAATAACTTGGGACATAACTGTCTTTGAAATTGTCTTGAACATCCAGAGTCGATATGGTCATAAAGGAGGCAAATTGATCCACATCCGTTCTAAGCAGGAACCTTGGAGCCTCCCAAAAGTCAACCAAGGAGGCATGTTACAAGCTCCTGATCAGTCTGCAGGTTGAGTGCACATCTTTTGTTTTGGATCAACACACCATGACAACGCATGTGGAGATGATCCAACGTAGAGCTACCATATTTGTAATTTTGCATTATTGCAAAACAAGTGCTCAGCATTGGTGCCATGTTCAACACGATTTGCTCAAACAGAGGCAGAAACAAGTACAGGCCGTGATGTTCTATAGGTTTGTAAATGATTTTGTTGCAGCTGACGCCCCACCTTCTGACTCCCTTACGGTGCACCTACAAGAGGTCATTCCTTATAATTCTTTCCAATGTTTTGCAGGACCATTTTCCTGAGGGAATATTTCTTCCACTCTGCTGTCAACATTATCTGGAATAAACTACCATAACATCAAATGATAGCTCCCAACTGTCCAGGTTAAGATTTTAGATGTCATGTACTCTTCTTCTGTTTGCAATGTTTTAACCTGTTATTTTAACTTGCACGTTCGACCCTCCCTCACCTATGTGCATATCACAATGGTGCGAGTATGCCTGCTTTAAAGCGGCAAAGCATGACAAAATAAGAAGCAGAAGACACAAACACAGAGTTGATGTAGTATACCAGTATTGCAGTATTCAACAGATACGCTTGAATATCGTCATTCAAGACAAGTGCAGACATGAATTGTCCCATCTTCGATCAAATAATGACGAGGTGGATACATGGCTTGGATGCTGCTTGAAAGGGGCCAATGCTGGATAGTTGTCAAATGCCAAGATTTTGATGTACTGCTTGTACTGATACATGTATACCATCTTGGACATTTAGGCACAGAAGTCTGAATAATGGCTGGGGAAAACAAAATTGTATTTTCCACAAGTTATCTCAAGATGTCTGCCGGAACATGTCAGGGTATCATGAAATAACTGGATGTAACATAACCCTTGCTTTAGACTAGAATCGGAAAGAAGACCTGTTGGAAGAAATATTTTACATGTCTGATCTGCTTTCAGATATTTGAAGAGATGCACGGTCAGACAAGGCACAAACTTTTGATGTTTAATGTATGGTGTCTGAACGGAGAACCCATAGATGATGCAAGAATTTCACAATATGGTTAAGGTAGAGAAAACACCTGAACTGGTTCCACCAGCAAGGGATGTACTAGAACTGAAACTTTCAAGAGCAAACTGTTAAGCTGCTATATGGATCTGAGCTAATGGATACAGACATTAATGTTATTGATACTAACACATAGCATGATGGTGTTGAACCTTTATAAGTGGTTTGGAAATGTACCAACTGCACTTGATGATTGCATTGAACAAGTTATGGGTGCAAAACCAAGTGCAAATCTATTCGCTGAAAATGCTTCAAAGTAGTTTCAAAACACACTAACATCTGTTTGCGATGGTGTTAATTGTACCAACCAAGAAAACATCCATAAAAATATAGTGAATTAATTAGTTACTTTAAACAGAACTGAACATTTTGTTTAGGTGTTCATTTACCCCACCCACTTTACTTTAAAAAGTATGTGTGCATAATATATAGCTGGTATGACGGCATACAATTTTTTGCAGTAGCAGTCTGTCTAACCTTTATTTTAGCGTAGTTTATATTTGTTAAATAGAAATAATGACGAAGACATAACATGTATCATCGTTTTATGTTGATTTTAATGATATTTTACTGTTTTTGTGTCCTCATTAATATTCATGAATATTCAAACAATATATTTTACAAAACGTAAGTGCAAATTAAAGGCCGATGTTTAAACTTCATTTTGATACCATGTTTGTTATTTTACACCTAAATTGATAAAGATATATTAATTTCTCAAATAACGTATATAAAATATGCACTTAGTTGACCTTTGACCTAATTAAGAGAAACAATGGCAAATTTTCAGGTGGCATGGCGCAATTTCTGATTACTCAGACATCAAACATTATATATCCTTTGCGATGGTGTTAATTGTACCAACCAAGAAAATATCCATAAAAATATAGTGAATTAATTAGTTACTTTAAACAGAACTGAAAGTTTTGTTTAGGTGTTTATTTACCCCACCCACTTTACTTTAAGAAGTATGTGTGCACAAATATAGCTGGTATTACTGTATACAGTTTGTTTTTAGTAGCAGTCTGTCTAACCTTTATTTTAACGTAATTTATTTTTGTTAAATAGCAATAATGACGAAGACATGACATCGTATATCATCGTTATATGTTGGTTTTAATGATTTTTTACTAGGTTTTTGATGTTCTCATTAATATTCATGAATATTCAAATAATATATTTTACACAAAGTAAGTGCAAATTAAAGGCCAATGTTTAACCTTCATTTTGGTACCATGTTTGTTAATTTACACCTAAAATTGGTAAAGATATAATGATTTCTCAAATAACGTATATAAAATATGCACTTAGTTGACCTTTGACCCAATTAAGAGAAACATGGGCAAATTTTCAGGTGGCATGGGGCAGTTTCTGATTACTCAGACATCAAACATTACATATCCAGTGCATGCCAAATTCTACTATTTAATGCCATGGCTCGACACATTTTCCTCAGTTGGATGCCCAACTAAAAGTTGAGTTAGATTGGATAAAACTGTTGCAAATATCCCCAATTTTGCAGAATGATGTGAAACGGATATGGAGATGCACCACAAGTCATGCTGAACAACATTCCTGTGAAGTTTGACACGTGCCGCAAAATTTGTTATAATTTATGTGAAATTTCAACTTGTCAGGGGCAATAACTCAAAGTTATCAAGGGCAGATAATTCAAAATATGGAGGTGCACAACAATTCATACTGGGCAACAATCCTGTGAAGTTTGAAGACCCACCAGGGTCTTACAGTTTTTGACTTACACACGCCGCAAAAAGTGTGACAGACAGACAGACGGACAGAGTATTCTGCCAAAAAAAATATGTCTCCCCATTTCATGGGGGAGACATAAATAGGCCATCAGGGCCTGTAAGGCTTAACCTGTTTTACCTTTCTGATGTTTCCATCTGCTCAGAGTTCTTCTTGGAATGGGTCTTCTGCCATCCCTCATGTACAGCTTCTTTACAGATTTCACTGGAGCTGGAAATTAAAATGGCCAATTTCACAGGAAAATGTCTCTTTGGCAGTCTTGGGAATTGGCTATCATTTTGACAGTATTTTATTTGTGGTGGTCAATGACACGGTATGGTAACCGGTGACACTTCCGGTGGTGATTAAGGATACAGTTTCGCTTATCGGCATACATTTTCACCAACTTATCTAGGCATTCAGAAAAGTGACCTTTTTTGTATGCCTATTAGTGAAAGTGTATGCCTAAGCGAAACTGTATCCTTAATCACCACCAGAAGTGTCACCGTTACCATACTGTGAATGAGGCTGGTGCATGACCCATATTAATTAATGTATTAATTTTAAACAAGAGGGCCCTGAGTGCCCTGGATCGCTCCCCTGATAATATAAGTGAAAGTAAGTACAACCATACTGAATGAGAAGGGGCTATGGTTAAATGGTATATTGGTTATTGATCAAATGATTTCAGGAAAAGATTTTTTGTTAGAATCTGCAGAGAGTTTAAGACTAGAGTCTAGCTCAACAGGTTATTCATTTTTCTATATAAGACATATAAGGAAAATATCAACTTGACAAGGCATCAAAGCCTCCAACTAAGTAGTTGAAAAAATAACCCAACAAGTACGATAAATCAACTGTACAAATCTGAAAGAAGATCATGTTACTTACAAAATCCATGTTGACTGCACAGGTGTTTCAATATATTATCTTTTGTAGACACAGTACGGCAGCACACATCACACTGAAACTGTATCTTTCCCTCAGTTACCAGTTCATGATAGCTTGACAGTTTACTTCTTGTTGCCATCTGAAGAAAAATTAATAAAGTATTAAGGCAAACAAATTCTTTCATACACTTTCTTAAAATAGTTGTGATATAGATCTATCTAACCATTTATGTTGATCATCAATCTTATTACAACCCACTCTAGCCCCAAAATACTTTGAAAATTAAAATATGATTTCAGTCAATTTCAGTTTGAAAAAAAAGCTATTGCACTTTAAATGTTCAAATTATTTTTCTTTAAAATGTCCTTAACTAATTCACTCCTGGTGATGCCTCGAGTCGTTGTTTGCAAATTTAGTATTCCCTGATCAGACATATACGAGCTCAATCGAGGGGGGGGGGGTTATCGAGGGGGGTTCGGGGGTCCTCCCCCTTAGTAAAAAATTAAATTCTATAACGTCGGAGACACGTTTTAAGGGGTTCTGAGGGCGGATTACTGAATGAAATAAACGTAATAAATAGTGGGTAAACCAGTAAAAAAGCTTGGAAACCGAAATATAGGATATGATTAGATTATATATTTGTTTGAAAAACAAAAACATTTTACAGTCAATCCTACTTATTGATTTTAAAACAATGACATCATGGACATGCATGGATATAAATTGCCCAAAGGATGATAGTCACCGGTTATGTAGGACTTGAGGGGCACTGTGCCCCCTTCAAAACCCAGCGGCAGAGGGGGACACATCCCCCTCTGGGACCCCCCTTTGGCATCTTTTAGTTGGGGGAACGCCCCAACAAAGTGGTCATTTTTTAACCCAACTTTCTCTTAGACAAATATAAAGATTTTAGGTTAAAATCGCTGTTTTAGGGAATCCAGAGGGGTCCATTAAAAAGGGGGGGGGGGGGGGTTCGAAACACGTCACCCCCCCCCCTTTTTTTTGAAAAAAAGATTGTCAAAAATATAGATCTATTTGAGATGAAGAAAAAAAACTCACCGGCTGAAATGCCTCGCAACTTTGAATCCTGTTATCCTTCCAGTTTTATTATCAATCCAAGTGATCATTCATCACAATTTCCGAATGTTTTTTAGTTTTTTTCCTGAAAACAGAAAGGCAAACTTGTTTGAGATTGTAATTGCAATGAATGCCAAATATTACGTTACAGTTTTTAGCAGCATTATACTGTGTAGGGACAGACTTCTAGCAGTTTTACTGCAGTCTTTCATGATCGAGGTGAAATTCCTTTGAAGTCTGGATCAGACCCCAGCCAGTGTGTGAGGTGAATTTGTGTCAATTTGACACTTATGACCTAAACACCTAACAAACAAAAAATGTTGTCTGCTTGTTCATTGCGGCCATGCACAACAACGGTCATCATGCTATGTAACCATAGGGTTAGGGTTAAGGTGGCTGACCAATTGTAAAATCGCTCCCTACGAATTTACGGTACTTACCTATAAATTGCCATCGAACAAGTTCTCTTTCATGGAACAGCATGTCATCCGGGAGTTGTTTTTCCGCCCTTGTTTCTTGTCGAAAGTGACAGTGGAATAAAATAATCTCTAAACAACTGAAGTAACGGTTTCAAATAAAGGCTCTTGACGCAGATCTTGTCAAACCTTTACACAAATTACTAAACATGCGCATTGATCATGTCTAGCATGTGTTAAGCGTGAGTGAAATGTCATTTTAAAGGCCCATTTTATCTAAAACTCCACGTTTTATGTTTGATGACGTCATGGACGATTAGTCTGGTACCCGCTTTCTATCATTTTACTTCTGGTGATGGATCTATTTCTATGCGAGAAAGAGGGAACCAGACTATGGGACGATTTGTTCGAAGAAGTTTTTTGTGATTAATTTTGATTTTGTCCGATTTCGCAGGATATTGTAAATAAATTGTTCAAAGCAAATGCATATCGCAACAAAAAATAAATAATTCTTTGGCATATGTCTGACGTCTGTCGTACAAAGTATCTGATTGGGCATCGTGTAACCCAAACAGCCAATGAAACGTGACGTTACATATAACATGCTACAGCGGCTGAATTTGCGCGGTTAGCTTGAACAGGCAACGATTCAACAGCATCAAACATACAAACAACATGGAAATCAACTAACCAACTAGAAAAATGGAATTCGCAGTCATGAGGTGGATAAATGACGGCAACAGGCTGTCCGTTCATAATGTCAAGCACATTGTTGAAACCGGTAAAGGTGGCATCCAAGTTGGCTGCGATGGGTTGGCCGTTTATCCGGGATGCCCTGGTCTCTGGAGTTACCGGATCTTGAGACT